>OX457038.1:29081937-29459437 GCA_949752735.1 Lumbricus terrestris | reverse complement strand
ACTCTTATATATTATTTATACTGCTGATATTGGTTCTCTCCTTGCCGCTTCTTCTGTCCTGAGCCAATCCTATGCGGATGACCTGCAAGCGTATTTGCATTGTCTTGCGCTAGCAGCCCTATCCACTGTTAGGGTCATGAGCCGGACAATGGAGGCTTTGGAGGCCTGGATGTTCTCCAATCGTCTTCGGCTAAACTCTATCAAAACCCAATTTATTTGGTTTGGCACACGCCAGCAGCTCGCCAAAATTGACCTGGATGTTCTTGCTCGAGGGTTCCCTCACTTTATACCTTCTCTTCCTCTGTCCGGGATCTTGGAGTCACATCGGACCAAGAACTTACTTTTACGCGGCATATCAACCTGCTATGCCGCAGTTGCTACTACCAATTGCGTCAGCTTATAGAGTGGTGCTTCGCTCCTTAACCTTCAATGCTTGCTTAACGCTAGTCCATTCTTTTGTCGTCTCTCGTCTGGACTACTGCAGCGCCCTCTATGTGGGTCTTCCGGTGACTCGGGTTGGGTGCATGGATCGGGTCTTGCGCTTTGCGGCACGCCTTGTTGGTCGCATCCCAAGATTCGGCCATGTTACTGACTATATGCGGGATGTCTTGCATTGGCTCCCTTTTTCACAAAGGATCACTTACCGGATATCTTCCTTGGTTTGGCGCTGTCTCGCGGGTGTGGCCCCTGTCTATTTGCAGGAGCTCTGTTGCTCCACCCTGAACGTCCAGCGCCGTGGCTCTCTCCGCTCTTCTAAACAGGCTCAGCTTCTTGTCCAGATCCAATCTACTAGTATAGGAATTTTCTTGTCACACTCTTTCTTTGTCGACATGTTGTTGCATTTCCTCTCAGACAAGACCCGCGGATACTCGGCACACAATCTCCACGACAGGTTATTATCTTCTCTCGAAAAACAAAATCTTTTGTAACTAAAATTCCACAAATCGTTATGATTATATAGAGCTAATGCGTTTGACATTTTCTCAGATTATATCAACATGGACGAAATTGCTGAAGTTGCCACAGCTAGTTGCTGCTCAAAATGTGACACTGAACTTTTGCCAAGAGAACTGATGCGCTATGGATTACAGGTTAGCTTCAAAACCCATACGCATTCGATGTATGAAGGAGCGAGCACGCAACTGTATTTGAATAATCGACTTTCCTAAACGATCGTTTTGAATTAGGCCTACGGTTAGGAAATATTTAGTTTGTTTCAATCAAAGCGCTAATGAACGATTTATGGTAGCTTCTCTTTACACTTAAGAGCAAGCACAAAATCCACGATTAATCCTGCAGGTACACGACAACATTTCCATACGGGATGCACGGCCTTTCGACGAAGAATAGTCACTATATAGGAATAGGCCTAGGGCCTACATGTGAATCACTAGAATTCGAACTTCGGACTTAAAGGAGAGGACGTATAGAGCAGCACTGGATGGATCCAGTTAATATCGGCCGATTCAAATACGATGACACGACGTATTAATGTGGTTTAACACTTTAACGACCTGCTGCATTGGTTCCCCAGCTACTTTCAGTAAGTTAGTAACTCACTTGTCATGAAAGTGTTAGGCTCCGGTTTACCGCTTCATCTACTCGCATTTCGACACAAATGTCAAGATATATTGCCCATAAACTTATTTCCGTTGCCAAATCTACACTAATTTAATTAATCTTTGATACAATTAAAATGTTCTAAATATGTGCAGATTTTCGCTTTTGAGCTTAGGTCTACAGCTAACAATGGTGCGCATTCTGGAAGTACCGGCGTCTTGCATTATAATTATTTATTTTATTTAGCCTATTTCTAGCATTTGCTATAGCGCCCGTTCAAGTTTCTACTTAGAGACGCTCCCGACTACAGCACGGACACTGCGTCGGAGTTTCACGCCGAAGCGCATGAGCAATTGCAAGTGAAGGATTTGCCAACGGTTCCTACGAGGCGGCTTGAGGTGGATTCGAACCTGGAACACTCTAGCTGCAAAGCACCGCAGCCACCACTACACCACCGCGCCCCACGTCCCCATATAAAAATAATATAATAATTATGCCTCCATTGCATGCTCATAGGCAGTCGCAATAAAGGTTAGGGCCTACTCCAATTATTTTGGTCTTTTTAGAGTAATAATAAGTTGCATTTTTGAAAATACACTAAAGATGATTTTGCAGATAAGCGTGAGTGAATATCGAGATATCGGAACGACAATATCAAATCTATTCTACGTTAAACATCGAGGATGCTTCAACAAAGCTCTCTGGCTCTTCCTGTTCTTGAGTGCCGTGCCAGTTGCTGTGCTGATTGCAGTTTTGGTTGCCCTAATTTATCGAGATGGAGTCTACAACGAATATTTAGTTCACATGCAAAAGTCGCTGATAATATCTGCTGTCCTTCTGATGTTTCCAATCATAGGCCTACATTTTATGTGCACGCTTAAAGTACGTATCAAAACTATACTGGTTTTACATTATTACAGTGACACAAACTTCAACGGAAAGTAGCGTTAGAACGTTTGTCGTCCTTACATATCAATGGAGAGGTGTGTTTCTTTAAAAATGAGCAAAAATATTTTTGACTGGAAATAGACAACTGGCAGTCTGGCATTCGCAATTTCAATTTTTACGAACCGTGTGTCCTTATAGGCTAAGCACCATGTTTGCCAGAAGAGAAAAAAATTATTATGGACAAACAGAGCTGGTTTCTAATATTATTCAACTTGAGGTTTGAGATCATACTCTTTCGATAGGTCTTTAACATGAAACCACTGACTCCCAGGCAGTAAAGGGTCTTTTGAAACAATATTTTAATTCAATTTATTATTTGTGTGTTTCAATCAATCAGGCGGCACATTCATTTCCGAAGGCATTAGAAGCTGCGAACAAGATTGCAAGTGCACGCAATTTGATGGTTTCCGTTAAAGATTACGGCTGTTGCAGCTGTCCATGTGACAAGATGGCAGTATCCTTTTCCAAATCTTTCAGTGTATTTAGAAGTTACATACCGGTATCTAATGTAGACTTATCTGATAATTGTAGCGTTTGTGGAAACACTACAAATCTTACTTACTTTTATCTATATTGCGCATAACGTTTTTTACTAATTCTATGCTGCACCAGAGCGAGGCTGTAGACAATGCGCTAGGCTGTCATGTGACCTTTGGCTGACGTGGCGAATGCGCGGGCGCCGCTGATAGGCCAGGAGCGGCGCGTGACCTAAAACGGCGGCAAGAAGCCGTTTCTGATTGGTTGTTGGGACAGAGAGCGTCAGTTGCCGAGAAGCCGTTGAACTGGTGGGATCTGTGTGAAGAAGAGGCAACCATTTGTTAGTAGAAATTTGATTTAAAACTAAGATTTTAAGCATATAAATTATAAGAAACGCAACTAAATTAATAATTAAACGACGGCAAGGAACGACCCTTGCCTCCGGTGGAAGGAAAACCTTGGAAGAAGCAAACTAGCCTAAAATCCAGGGAAGTAACCATTATTAGCGTGCCACGTGCTGAATCTGTAACTTAACCGATTGCAAATTTAAGATGGCTACCACGTGTTAAAATAGATAATTTTGATTTAACGTAGATCGGCAGATTAAATTAGCATTTATATTACGGAACTGAATATATATAAAAATAGTTACTATAAATAGCGGCGAATTGAAAGGATTGTGGTAGTGTAGTAAATTAGCATGAAGCACTGAAGTTAAGTAACTGAATCTGTTATAATTAACTAAGAGTACTGCCGGATTCTGCTGTAGTAGTTAGGAGACGAAAACATAGACGGTAGTTGACTCGAATGTAGGAATTGAACTGTTGAGTAGGAGCGAGGCAAATTGTGTAGTAACAGTTCGTGGTATTGTCAGCTCTGGGAAATGTCTAGTGTGAACTGATAGAGATAGTAGAAAAGACTGTATTTGTGCAGGTCACTGCTAATTATATGTTAGTTAAGTATTCGTTACATGAATAAATAAGTTGTTACATATCTAATCAACGAAGGTGATTCTCTGAGTGAATTAAAAATAAGGGTAAAGAAGAATAGCCCATGTCACGTGTAATCTCTTTAAGTGGGGACGCCCCGGAGGAATCAGACGGTTCGGAGGAAGGGGGTTCAGGTAGAGAAGTCGAAACATTTGTGGAGCGACCTAGAAATAAGGCCAGGTATAACCCACTAATTCTCCAGGAAACCGATGACCTTTCACCCAAATCTGCCGAAAGGGGCATGAACCCAGACGAGCACCGACGCGAGGGTGCTGTTGCCAGTCGACCAACAGCCACGGAGATATGTAGTTCCGGCCCTGGTATCCGTGAATTTACAGAGCGCAGACGTCCCTCCCTGTCACCCAGACCTGAAGTCCCCGAAGGCATGTTCCTGTCGCCCCGGCAGTACGCCGCAGCGCTAGCAGGGGGTGAGCAAGTAAGTGAGGCCACAATTGCACGAGTTCCTGCCCCTCTAGCGGCTAGGGCGGGCGTTACATAATTATGTGGATTGACCTGACATGCCTTAAATTGGCATAGCCGAGCGCACTGGAATTTGCATAGTTGATAAAAATTCTAGTTTTCTGCCACCATGTATCTATATCCTGTATTCACAGCAATCCAGTTTCACAGTAGGATGCATTTTTTTATTAAGAAGGTGACATGACGATAGTGATGTAGCTTTTCCGGAAAAGTATTTTGACGGAAAGTTTCCGGAAAGTTTCCGGAAAGTTTCCGGAAAGTTTCCGGAAAGTTTCCGGAAACTTTCCGAAGAACCGGAAAACACATTAAAATCAGAAAATATCAGAATTTCACTTACAGAAATTTTTCTTATAGTTTAAACTCCTTTTATTTACAGTACTTCTGTCGATGCAAACAATGTTGAACTTAAAAATAATTAATATGAGCAATAAACCCTGTTCATTAGCATTTCAGACTAGAGTAGCCTATTGAAAACTAGTTGCATGCTTGCATGTCTGCAGTCAACTGTTGCAGGAAATGTGTAAAAAAAACTGATATAAGCATGAAATAATACAGCATCAATTTCTGTTTCTGTCTTATATTTTCATAACTCACAAATATGAAGGTGACTGAATGATAAAAAATATTTTCTCTAAATATACAGCAAAGTTTAATTGCATTTAATTCCTAAATGTACCGATATTTTTGGGCTGTGTGAACAATTATCACTAACACTAGCAGTGCCATCTATTGAATAAACTATTACTTATAACCACCTAAGACTGCTTATAGTGATGGATGTAATTAGTAACATTTCATTGAAAGAAAATTTGGACTCCTTAGAGTTGAGTATGTATTTAATAATATTTTATTGGTGGAAAAATACGTCGGAAAGTTTCAGGAAAAATATGAAACTTTCCGGACAATTTTTCTACCTCACAACACTAACTTCTGATAGTGATTGATGTATTTAGTAACATTATATTGAAAGAAAATTTCGGACTCATTAGAATTGAGTATGTATTTAATAATATTTTATTGGGAAAAATATGTCGGAAAGTTTCCGGAAAGATTCGTCGGAAAGTTTCCGAAACTTTCCGGAAAGATATGAAACTTTCCGAGGAAAGTTTCCGCCTCATAACACTACATGACGATAACAACGTTATTGTCAGATACAGTGGAGAACAGGTAGCAGACAGGCAGGCAGGTAAACAAGCAGGTAGATAGACTGGCAGACAGACAGGCAAGCAGGCAAGTGATGGAATGACGGGGGGACTGAGAATGTTAGTAAACAGTCTGTTACAATAACTAGTTAGTAAGCTAGTTACTTATTGCGACGTATTTCGTGCGGTTACCTGTTCTTCATAATACGGCATAACATGTTGTTAACTATCTGCACATTTTTCTGTTATTTCATCCTTCACTTCTCGATAGATAATCTTCTATTACTTTGACTGGAAGCCATGCATTGTAAGTTATTTCATTTGTTGTTATTATCGATTTCCATGCATGCATACGGATACGCTATTCTTTTTATTTTCTCCTCTTCCGTCAGGTGTGTGCGGACGATGAGACTTGCAGGATCTAACTATATGTCTATTTGTCTGTCTGTCTGTCTGTCTGTCTATCCATCCATCCATCCATCCATCCATCCATCCATCCATCCATCCATCCATCCATCCATCCATCCATCCATCCATCCATCCATCCATCCATCCATCCATCCATCCATCCATCCATCCATCCATCCATCCATCCATCCATCCATCCATCCATCCATCCATCCATCCATCCATCCATCCATCCATCCATCCATCCATCCATCCATCCATCCATCCATCCATCCATCCATCCATCCATCCATCCATCCATCCATCTATCTATCTATCTATCTATCTATCTATCTATCTATCTATCTATCTATCTATATCTCTGCCTATCTATCTATCTATCTATCTATCTATCTATCTATCTATCTATCTATCTATCTATCTATCTATCTATCTATCTATCTATCTATCTATCTATCTATCTATCTATCTATCTATCTATCTATCTATCTATCTATCTATCTATCTATCTATCTATCTATCTATCTATCTATCTATCTATCTATCTATCATCTATCTATCTATCTATCTATCTATCTATCTATCTATCCATCTATCTATTTGTCTGTCTGTCTGTTTGTCTGTCTAACTATCATTCTATCCATCCATTTATCCATTTATCGATCTATCAATTCATTTATCAATTCCTCTATCGATCTGATAAATTTATGTAGCGCCGATTCAAGATGTGAAAACCTAACTGTCCAGTGTCCATTAGAAATGCGAGACTATAAAAATCGAGCAACTGGTCTGACTTTACTCACCATTAAATGCGTCATAGATTATAATCTTTTTTTGATTTGCAGTCACATCTCAAAAGTTTCCTCCAACTGTCAACAGAAACGTCGTCGAACGAGGTCAGATTAATATAAAAGGCCTGATTGCTGTTCTCGACATATAGCAGATTATGAAAGTGGTTCTCATAATATGCCCGTAATCTAGTATATTATATCATATTATTATTATATGGTCTAATTTAATATAACATTTGTAATGCGCTTCTCACAGCAGAGCTATTCAGCGCGACAGGCTCATGAAAAGAGAAAGGTTTTCAAAATGCAAGTGAATTTCTCACCAGAATCGTGCTATGAATATTGCATTTAGGGACCCATAAGTGCGAAAGCCAAATGCCGGGTTCATGAGGTTCGTGACCTATAATTGACAAGCCATGGACATGAATAGAATGACAACAAAGTAAAAAAAGTTAAAAAAGAAGAATTTAAGGAATATGGTGCATGATTAGACTGAGGCTGAGCATTATACAACAGAAGGACTTAAATAGTGTCCCAGAGCCGACATATTATGGAGATCTGTGGTTTGCCTTAATAATAGGCATACTGAAGGATATTTCAAATAGGCCTTCTGGAAACTATTTCTAAGCTTATTATGCTTAGGCTTCCAGTAATTTGTTCCTGTCAATCCCGCAAGTAGGCTATAGTCCTATCATTCCTGAGTTGATCGATAACTTTTAAGATCGTTTCTAAAGCATCTAAGATGATTTTTGCAGGAGTTAAACGACGTTAATCGAGAAGATACTGTTTTATTAGAATCTGCTGATGATCTTTCGATAGCAGTCGAAGATGAACTGGAGGTAATTCTTACATATATATTATAATCTATGCATATAGCCTACATAATATATTTTATAGGCGGATTTATAGGTAGGCTACATGTGAGCTGAATGTCGGTTAGTAGGACCTACAGTCACGTATGCTATAGAATAACAAATAACTTATTAACCGATTAGGCACATTATCAATACTGACATAGATCTATAGCCTACCCGATGGAATATGCCTTAGCCTATGAAAATGTATGCTGTATTCCCTATTGCATTAATTAACTTTGGCAACTGTGTTATCATGCACATATGCACAAACGATGGAATATGCCTTATAGATTCGTATGTAGGGCGCGGTGGTGTAGTAGGGTATGTTCGTCGCCTTGCAGCCGAAGGGTTGCAGGTTCGAATCCACCTCAAGTCGCCGCGTAGGGACCTTGTGCAAGTCCTTCATTCGCAATTGCTCAGCGCTTCGGCGTGAAACTCCGATGCAGTAGTCGGTAGTCGGGAGCGCCTCTGAATAGAGAGCTTGAAGGGGCGCTATAACAAGTGCACATACAGACAAATACGAGCAAGCATACCATCTCGATCCCTTAAATTGTGGTTTATTTCCATAACTTTATTTGAATTTGAATAGGTCTATCGCACCTTCGAAAACTTCTATCCAAACACTTCCATTTCACTTCATTTTCTGCTTCCGACTTCCAAAATAAAGCATCTTGGCCCACCTCTAGGCCTAATTTGTAGCATCCGAGCATAATTATTATAGAAATTACGATTATGACACCGTTTTCGCTTTGATTATTATAGAACAAAGCCATTGACCTACTAATTCGTCACTCGACTGAATACGGACAACTTCTCGTTGCACGGCGATCAGTTGCACCGAGCGAGCAAAGACATACTCGCCAGGGGAGTGCCTCTGCCAGTTCGTCGAGAGTATTCTGCTGTCCGGAAGGACATCTTGTCTCGACCGCATTTTTGGACCACGAAGTCGTCATCCTTGGCGACGCTATTGTTCCTTCTAGCCACTCTAGCAAAAGAACGCTCCAATGCTATCCAGTGACTACATGTTTAATTGAGTTTAAATAATAAAAAATCTGTTGTGACTATATTATAGATTCTCAAGGAAATACTGCAGTGGCTTATTGTGTGGCCTGCAGGTGGTGTAGGGTATGTTCGATGCCGTGGAGGCGGAAGGATGCGGGTTCGAATGATCGAATCCACCTCAAGCTGACGCTTATATAGCCTATAGAGACCCTGAGGACAAGTTCTTCACTCGCAGTTGCTCATGCAAAAGTGGCCCGCCTGGGCCTGGCCTACGAAAATGGCCCGCAGCATCTCAATGAATTAAGACAAATATATGTAGTCTAAAAATTGACATTTTTGAACCTGACAGAATATATAATTCTTTTCTATTACAAATTATTTTATTTGGACGTTAATAAATCTCACCAAACCTCCTATTTTGATTCAATTATTACAATTTTATACGCCTTTAGTTAATTAAATTTTAGACTTGTGACCCCTAATGTCCTTCAACTAAGAAAAATTGCCCTCGTGACCTCCAACTTAGAAAAAGTGACCCGACAGTCAAAAAAGGTTGGGAACCAATGGGCTACAGTATTGGCAACACTAGCAGCGATAAATCATTGCTGTCTGTCTGTTATGCGACCGAATACAGTCGACATTTTGGCTGTCAGAAAACTGCTTGCATGTATCATGGGCCTAACCCTTTAGTGAAGTTTGTGGAAATCATCGACCGTAGACGCGATACTGTTCGGTATAACAATGTTAACACTGACAATTTTCTTTTGCTATAAAGGTTTACAAATGAGGAACTGCGCGCTTCATTTACGTTGCAAGAAAATCTATTATGAACTCAATGTATAGGCTACTAACTATGAGCAGTGAGCACAAGCTTAAAAACTTTGGTACGCGCTCTCCTCGTGCAAGAATGTTACCATCAATCTAAAGTCTAAGACCTATTCCAATAAGTAAGTCTCACATACTGATGCCTACCTTTGATACTTGATACTTTGATACTTTGATACTTTATTGCACGTTCAACTCAGGTTACATAATCATGAGCGATTTAGTACAGAACAATGCAATTAGGTGCCAGCAAAAGCTAAAAGCTTATACTATTCTGACACCTCTTCCAATTAAAAATCATGAATGTTTTCATAGAATGCGTATAACTTAACTAGGACTTAATTAATAATGCAACAGTGATAAACCAAATAATTCATTATAGTACGAATAATGAAATACTAATACTTATACTACAACACTAAACTATTAATGCCACTAATAATATAGCAACAGTATTAAAATAATAATAATAGTAATAATAATAATAGTAATAATAAAATGATAATAATGATAATGATAATAATGTCTATAATAATATTATTATTAGAAACAGCAATGGAGTAATAACAGCAGAACTGCACCTCATCACCATAAACATCCACAGCAAGCATAATTAACAACAGAGACAGTCTGGTAAAGAATACTTCGAAAATTCACGTCAATTATAATATGCAAGTGGATCTTCGATTATTCAATAGCAGTTTGCTGTGTAAATGCCAAACAACCCTTTTAATAGTGAAAATACCTAATACAGAAAATAAAATAAAACGAGTTAATAAAAATAACACCATGGGCTTTATAAACAATATCATCAATAGCAACGGCAGTAACACTGACACTGTTTTTATGTCAAATCATATGGCAACAAAACATTTTTAACATCAAATAGTACTTTCTTTGAAAAAGCAAATTATCTTGTCTGTGTAATTAAACCTATTCCATCAAAGTAGGCCTACTACAGTCACTGCTCAAAATGGGCACTGATAAAAAATAATTTCATTCAAGAATCTAGGTCATCATCATCACCCACTTTCGCATAGCAGTGGTTTTAATCGACAGAGTTGTATTTCAACAGTAGGAATCTTTTTAACTTGGATCTAAATATAAAAATACTGTTTTCATTTGAGATTTCTATGGGCAGGGAGTTCCACAACCGGGGTCCGGTTGCCTTCAGACAATTGTTAAAATTAAAATCGTTTCAACGGAACTCCGCCACTGATCGTACTCTAAGAGCGCCAGTCCCAAGCCTGGATGAAAGAAGAGGGGGCGACTCTAATGGTCTCTTTTGTCACACAGTGTTGTTAACGGCATCAAATAAAATTGTTTCACTGGAGCTGTTGTTTTTTCTAATGATAAGCTTTGGTCTGCGATCAGACGACGAGGGTTTCAGAACATAACATAAAACATAACATAACACAACATAACATAACATAATATAAATTGACATGGGTTTTAAGTGGTTCAGAAGACGATGTTTCTGTGTTATAATCACTGCAAATTTAACCTGGAACATTTAATAGCCAATTTTCCTAGCTTCCTTTTAAATGCTGCAACTCTGTCAACCAACACAGTGCTGTCATCAAAACCGTTCCATAGCTCTACAAGTCTATAGCACTGAAGAATTTCTGTCCTAATGTTCCTTTGGGCTTCTTAAACAATTTGTACCTATGACGCCAAGTTGCTTTATTTGGTGCTAATTCAAAGAACCTCTCCCAATGTAGTGCTTCCTTTCCAGTAATGATCTTGTATGCTTCAATAAGTTCAATTTGATTTCCTCTGCTTCTCCATCTCTCCAGTGTTGTTAGCAGTCGGTCTTCGCGTCTTCGAGTGATCCGCCTATAGACATATGTCCTTGCTTATAACACGGTGGTGGCTGGTAGGTTTCATGTAACTTGATGTTTTGGTACTGACCGATTATTCAGGCACGCTGTCTGAAATTCATTGATCTATCGCAGCCTTAAAAGTAGGCCTATACCGGTTTCGATCTGCAAAAGAGTACCTGAGTTGTCTAGATAATTATAATCTTGTCGCGTGGATCATATTATGACCAGTGGCGTAACTACGGGGGGCATGGGAGGCAGCCGCCCCCCCAAATGAAAGGGCTGCCCCCCAGCTGCCCCCCAATCCCTGCGTTTGTTTTACTTTTTACTTTTACGAGTGATAAAGAATTAAAGAATGCTATATAATTTCTGACTTATTTTATTTTTTTATACAACTTCTGTACAACTTCTTATAGGGTGGGTGACGGGAAAGTGGGACAGGCCACTATAGTGCACTGTGGGACAGACAAGCTAGTGAGGCTTGCATGCGTATTATGTCCAATACTGTAATACATCCAAAATCTTAAAATACATAGTCTATGGCAATATACCGATGCCGATGCACGCTTTAATTGCCAACGGTAGCCACCCCATCATTTTAAGCTGCCACCCCACTGCCCCCCCCCATGAAAAAATAACTGGCTACGCCACTGATTATGACACATTATCATGTCGTATCCCTAAATTTGTATAGCTTCTCTCGAAGAATGCTTTTTGAGAGGTACTCTCAACACGGAAATTGGGGAAAGGCAATGGCTTTAAAGAACGGTGGCCGAGAAAGGAGTCATTATAGTTTAGCCCTTAGTGATGGAAGAAGGCTATTATATATAAACGATGTGAACACTCAATAATAACAATAACGATTATTATTATAATAAATTTATAATCTTTATAATAAAACAATAACGATTATTATTATAATAAATTTTATTAGTTATTTTTTAGGGAGTTAACGTTGTGCAATTTATTCCACTTTCTCAGCTGGCAGACAGCTTCCTTGCAAAAAAAACCAAAACGACTACAAGTTAAAATACTTGAATAGCACTAACGACTCAGTTCAGTTACCATTATAAGAAATTACTATTGTTTTATTGACTGATATCATTATTATTAGAAAATGAATAGATGTCCAAAACATAATGGATAATAGGCCTATAATAATAATAATGATAATAATAATAATAATAATTCTTATTATTATTACTGTTATTATTATTATTATTATTATTCTCATAATTAATCGATCAATGTTAATTATTCTTATTAATTTATTATTACTAAAGTACAAACGATTAAGGCAACTCATCTTTTTCATTTCAGTGTCTCCTGTAATAACAAGAAAATCTATAGGCCTAATAGCAATTTTGAAGATAAAATAATATGAACCATTAATCAACATCTTATTTTACAGCTCATGGCATTTTTAAATAATAACCTGAGTTATCGCACACACCTCAAAGAAAAATGTAAAAATGACAATATTGGATGAGGAAAGACTTAGAAATTTCCATGGTTAACTATATGGGACAAATGCCACGACGTCGTCATGGGATTGAACGTGCACCTACCCCATTAAACTGCGAAATGCTATCTGACATGGCGTAAATCTGTACTGCATGCACAATTGCACATACTATTATTCACAACACCCGTATTCATTTGAACGACATTGCTCTGAACCAAGTATTTAATTGGTTCATGGTTCGTTGGTTTTGAATGCTATGCTAGTGAGTTTAGACTGGCAAATACAATAAATCTACCATAAAAATATTCATACCTCTTTAATAAATTCAGAGGCCACATAGCATTCGATTCCTAAGTATTATTTCAAAAAATTGGTACATGTATGTGTATGTAAAGAGGAATGAACCAAATGAAGGCATAATGAACATCGTAATCGTAATGTCCAGAATTCTACAGACCTCAAAAAGCGAAGTCGCTGGAACAAGCTTAAGTTACAGTCTCTTAGTGAAAGCCATAATCAATAGGCAGCAGGCAAAGATAGGTGCGGGGTGAAATCGGTTCCAGAAGATTTCTTTATCTGATACATTAAAGGCTATAGGACCCCAGCTTATTCACGACGGTTGCGTTGTGTCAGAGGGGTTGTGACTTGCGAGATAATATATCCGGTGGAAAATCGGACTCAGATCCCCTCCTGACAGCCCTGCATGTGCAGTGTAGGCATAGAGACACGCTGCTTACGCAGTTCGATATTAAACGTGGGTGGCACTAAAAGAACCTTCATGACAAAAGAAAAGAGTCACAATGACCACACTGCAGCTGCTGGCAGTTACTTATATAACAATTTTTACCACTGAAAGACTTGTAAATGGTCAGATTGTGAACATAAATTATGCAGCTATGAGTCGGATATGCTATATGTATGCCTTGCTCCTAAATAATCTTTTACATCGAAGTAGGAAAATACAAATGCAAAGGAAAAAATGAATTGATGAACTGCTATGTAATGTTTATGTGAGAATTACTTAATTTTAATGAAGTCAACGGCCAAAGCAGCCAGAATATGTTGTCAAACATTCGGAATAGATAAATAAGGGGGTGGATTTCCCTCTCGACAATTAAGAGAGGTGCATGTGTCTGATTCCAACTAGACTTCGCATGGGTCCAATCAGATAAAAATCGTCGTGTTCCCGGTTGAATGCAGCCCGTCTAACAGACAGGTCTCCCTCTAAGGCTCATGGCACCAGCGTCGGAGTTCTTTCCTATTGATTCTGCTACATTGCCGTTCCACCGTCCTTATTCACACGTGTCTGGAGTCTCAGATGAACCACGTGATCACTGATCAGAGTTTCAGTGGGATAATTTTTATCTCAATCTCAGTAGGCCTATGTGTGTTGTGGATAGGGGCGAATTTTCGAAGGGAGGATGGCTGGCGGCGATCGTTTAAGACGCAGTTACAGGAACGTACGTGTTCTTCCATCAGCGCTGAAGGCCAGCAACAATGACGATGATGATGGAACCATTGATTAATGATTATTTGAGACATGTCCGTAAGACAACAAAATGAACAAAATCTAATGTCTCATGACACATGAATGTTTCCTGCGCAAATGAACAATAAGCAGTTACGTCTGCAGATTAACACTCCTGCAGATCTCCAAAAATAATGTGTGATTATAATTTTATGACCCTCTATATGTTTTTAGGCCCCTAATATGTTTTTTAAAATACCGACTGCGTTGAAACGATTCCACCGTGGTTCATCGTTGAAGTAGGTATGTCGCATGTAGCATATGCGCACAAGTATCCGCCTCCTCATATTTAAATGTACGGTAACCTTTATTATCAATCTTAAGAACGGCTCACTTTGTGAGTTATGCAGAAGACGCTAGCCCAGAGCCGTTTTAAGGCACAGGCCCGCGAGGCCCGGGCCTAGGGCCCCGCGCAACAGGGGGGCCCCGCGGCGACCCAAAATGCTACATTGCATAACAAATTAGCAACATGTTATACGAACTTTAACGTGTGCTAAGCTTAAATTTATTTTACACAGTACACTTGTAATACAAAGATTGCTGTGCTCTAGCTGTGTATAGGCCTAGGTTCTTCTATCAATATTAATAAACGTAACAAAATGACACACATGCCCATAGAAGGCATGAATAGAGTACCGGCACTCTATACAGTATCTGAGACTGAGAGTTTGAGACGGGAATCGGGTTACGTTCAGTGTTTAATCTAAGCATCTCCCAGTGTGGAAGGAACTTCACCCAGAAATGACTACCCAAAACATTTGACCAAATTAGAAGTTTGAATTGCTGCTTACATTATTGTATAATACACGAACTCTAGTAATATACCGTGATATTATTTACTATTGTATGATATTACGACGATAAAATCTATTAATGTAATAATATGATACAATCATCTTACAATGAGTATAATTTACTGTTAATATTTGTACAAGTACTATTTTTGTAAAACCAATTTTCGACTTTTTAGTGCTACCTTTCAAATTTAAAACTGTCGAAATTTAAAAAGGTTTTGTTACTTGAACACTTAGTAACAGCATCATTAGGCCTACTACATGACTTCCAGATTTTGGCGGTTCTTCCTTGGTTTGTGTAACATTTGTGGCAATTCCGAGAACTGTAGGCCTATCCTCCATGGTCAACAATACAAGCCTTTTTAGCAACGCGCGGGAATAAGCCAATTCCAATGCAAGAAAGTAGGTCTTATATAATTATAGCCTAGATCTGTCTGCAGTTATTCGTTAGGATACTAGGCCTATTATGCTGTTGGCCTAATGGTCCAGAAGCAGCAGAACTGAGTTGCTGAATTTGATACGTCAAGAAATTATGATTGTAATAATAATTATATTAATTTTATTGAAACTTTCAACCACTCTTGTAATCAGCACTGAAATAATAATCTGTAATTTTGCTTAGATCCCAGCTTACAATGCTGCATGTGGCCTATCATTACAATGTGGAAACTGAATAAGGAATTATTATAATTGCAAGAACAATCATAGAAGTCTTAGACTAGGCATGTCATCACTGCGAATGTTGAGCAATTTTGTAAAGATGGCAGCTTAAAATGCAATGTGAAAATTCAACAATTTCTGACTTCATGGAGGGACACATTCGGACATTCCTTTCCCATAGCCCTCCCGTCTCGGCGCTACACGTCTCGAGCAATCGACCGACAAAAATGTGTGTGTAAATACTTGTTCTCCGTCCCCAGAAACCTTGATTTGGCTAGAGTAGATTATGTAGCGGTAGAATGCTTCTTATCAAACAAACCTATTAAATGATGCATTGTATAAGTATTAAATAGGTAAGAATTAAGCTAGACAATATGTGGCGTATTGTAGATTATAATTAATATTACTTGTGGCATTAAGTTAGATAATAATAATAGCGCTATAACAATTCTTGAACACGCGCTACATCAATTATTGAAATACAACGGAGGGCGGAAAGCAGCGTCAAACTTGAGCAGACGGCAACAACGGCAGACGATAAAGCTAGACAGCGAAAAGATGGCGAAGGAAGAAGACATAGATTTCTGAGCGAGAACGGCCATTAGTCAAACGTGGCGTTCTCGTCGGTAATTCAGAAGATCTGACGGTGAATTGGGTGTGGAAGGCGACACGCTGTCGGCCTGTCCCACTGGTGAGACTATAAGTCCTTGGGAACAGAGATACCAGGGCTTGTCGAACGGAAACTTTGCGAAGTTTGATGTGACACTTGCGAGTGAACTGCGATTCGACATCGGGAGAAGGTCGAATTCGGAACTACAATTGCGATTGGAGTTCGACGGCAGAAGAAAGGGGCGAAACGACTACAAGACGAGCAAGCGACGAGAAACTACCGTTGCTTGTGGAGAAACAACGAGGCGGACGAAACTACAGAGTGCTGTGCCAGCTACAGCATTCTCCGTCTACGCAGCTACAGAAGAGAATCGGGAACGACGGCAAACAAGAAGAAGGTGACCTTCCTTCATCTTCGAACCATCATTCCAATCCATACGAACTGAAGAACTTCTACATCTACGCTGGAAAAGTCCATCGTGGAAGTTAAGAAACAAGCTATAATATATTTTAGATAATACGCCACAAATAAGTAGACAGGATTATTGATTGTATTTTACTGTTTGATATTGTTTTATTATAATATAATCTTTAAACGAATCTCAGCTACATTTGTTTTAGGTCCTAGCTCATTCTAATATTGATCACCCAAAGGCCTCTGAGCATAAAGTTCCCTATTAAAACTAGATTTAAAACCCTAGATTTGATAGTCAGTGACAAGAGTGGGGGCCCGTCCGGGATTTAAGTCAGTAAAGATTTAGGTCAGTAAAGATTTAAGTCAGTAAAGATTTAAGTCAGTAAAGATTTAAGTCAGTAAAGATTTGAGTCAGTGAAAAACTGTCTTTTGAACAGTATTAGAAAAGCTTTGAACAATTATAGCTAGGAGATTGTTAGAGACTAAATCTGAAATTGTAGATTGAAGATACTGCAGTAGGTTGTATGAACTACTAATCTCTAATAG
This sequence comes from Lumbricus terrestris, assembly GCA_949752735.1. NCBI lineage: Eukaryota > Metazoa > Annelida > Clitellata > Crassiclitellata > Lumbricidae > Lumbricus > Lumbricus terrestris. The sequence goes on along the minus strand of OX457038.1, from coordinate 29,442,121 downwards.
TTTAATAGATTAGTTGTTGTTGTGGAACTGAATTGACACTTTGCAGAATTGAACAATTTCTATTTGTTAGAAATTTAAATAGCGCACATAGTTGCCAATATTTTTGTCATAAGTTGCTAGTCAGCAAGTAAGACAGTAAGTATGTCTGTCAGTGATTTTGAAGCTTGGTTAGAAATTGCCAAACGGATGAACATGGAAGGGGACGAGACACGTGCCTTTGTCAAAGAAAGACAGGCAGAATGGAGACAAGATAGAGCGACTGAGAGGGAGATCGCCAAAGAGATGAAATTAGCTGAAGCAGCAGCAGAAGTCAAGAGACTGGAAATAGAAGCAAGAAAAGCAGAGATGGAAGCTGAAGCGGCAGCAGAAACGAGAAAAGCTGAGGCAGAAGCAGCAATGAGAAAAGCTGAGGCAGAAGCAGCTGAGACAGAAGCGAGAGAAAGTCGCTTGGCAACAGAAGCCAGAGAACAGCGTGAACACCAGTTAGAGATAAAGAGACTTGAAGCACAGGTGAGAATGCGTGAAATTGATTCGAGAGGGGAGCAAAACCAAGAGCACGAGAATGCCTACATGAGGATCGGTGATGGTCAACAACAGGGAGATCACCGAGAAAACAATAAAGGAATCAGAAATATCAAATTTCCTATATTCAACGAGTCAAAGGATTGTTTAGATGCCTACTTGTTGAGATTTGAGCGAACCTGTGTTGCGTATGAAGTTAAAAAAGAAGTTTGGTCGTTGACGTTAGCTAGACATTTGGAAGGCAGAGCACTGGAAGTATACCAAAGGTTGTCTGCAGAAGAAGTGCAAGATTATGAGTGTTTGAAGACTCAGCTGTTGAAGAGATTTCAACTTACTGAAGGTGGTTATCGAAACAAGTTCAAAACCAGTAAAATGGAATCTGGAGAGACACCTTCTAGTTTTGTACATAGATTGAGAAGGTACATGCAGCAGTGGTTAGCACAAGCGGGATTTGAAAGAACTTACGAAGGAGTGGAAGATCTATTGTTGAAAGATCAGTTTTACCTGACGTGCAGTACTGAACTTCGTATGTTTATAAAAGAGAAGGGTAAAATGAGTTTGAAGGACATGTTAGTTTGTGCGGAATCACACATTGAAGCACACGGTTACAAGTACAGCGAGCAGTCTGTAAAACCAGATGTGAAATTTCATAGTGACAGGTTGAACGGTAGACCGTATGAACACAGACCCAAAGAACAGTCTGGGTACAATCTGAACAGGAGTAGAAGTGATGTGAAGATAAATCAGGGTACACATCAAAACCGAGGATTCAGCAGGGAAAGAGAAATTGCAACTGGACATAAGATTACTTGTTTTTTCTGTGGAGAACAGAACCATAAGGCATATCAATGCCCAAAGAAAAACAGGGGTACATTTAAACACACTGCAGCAGCAGTACAAATATTCGAAAGTCGAGCACACTTGGTTAAGCCAGAAAGTGAAATACAGAGAGTGGTTGAAGTTACAAGAGGAGAACAACAGATGAAACAGGGTGAACATAATAAAATACCACCAATGTACATGGCAGCTAGTGCAATGGTGATAAAAGACAATGATGGATGTATTAGCCTTGAAGATAAGAGTGAATACCAAGTGACAGTTAATGGAAACACAGTGGGATGCTTATACGACACAGGCGCAAGTTGTTGTATTGTAAAACGTTCTTTGATAAATGAAGAAGCGTTGACTGGAGAAGAAACACATTGTGTTTTAGTTGATGGGAGTTTAAGATGTTTCCCATTGGCTAAGGTGTACATAGAGAGTGAACATTTTAATGGTGAAGTACAAGCGATGGTGATGGAACAGCCGATAAAACCAGTAATAATTGGGAAAATCAAAGGATTGAAGTACATGGTTAAGGATGAAAGAACTGAGAGTGTGACAAATCATGAGCCAAAAGAAATAATTGAGAAATGTACTGAAGTGGAAAACAAAGGAATATTGATTAGAAAAACAGAACATGAAGAAAGACCTATTGGTGCAAAGAAAACAGTAAGATTTTCTGACGATGTGATGAGGAATCAAGATGAAAAATTAATGACAGTAGCAGTTGTGGAGACTAGAGCAGAAGCTAAAAAGGTAGCAAAATACAAACCATTGAAAGTTGCGGAGATGCCGAACTTGAATGTGTCAGTAAAAGAGATACAGGAGTTGCAGAGTCAAGATGAAACTATGTCGAAACAAATGGAAAGAGCAATTGAATGGGATGGTAACGAAGACAACATAGAAGATAAACCATATGTGAAAAAGAAGGGATTGTTGTATAAAAGATACAAAGAAGTACAGAAGGATGAGGTGAAATGGCAACTAATGGTACCTAAACCATTGAGGGATAAAGTGTTAGCAGTGGCACACAATTCATTGTTATCGGCTCATTTAGGAATGAGGAAAACACATGATAAGATTCTAAATGAATTCTATTGGCCTGGAATAGGACAAGATATACGGAGATATGTGTTGAGTTGTGATATTTGTCAAAAATCAGTTGACAAGAAGGTGAACCACAAGGCGCCTATGGGTCATCTACCTGTATTAGATGTACCATTCAAACACATATGCATAGACATAATCGGAGAAGTTAACCCTATGTCTGCAAGGGGTTATCGATACATATTGACCATCATAGATTTGAGTACAAGGTATCCGGAAGCTATTCCATTGAAAGGAATTAGTACTGAGGAAGTTGCAGAAGCTTTGTTCGGATTTTATTGTCGTATGGGAGTGCCTCAGAAGATCCATACTGATCGTGGAAGCCAGTTCACTTCTGAACTCATGGCTGAAGTAAATAAGATGCTATTGATAAAACACACCATGACGAGTCCATATCATGCAATGGGCAATGGATGTGTAGAACGGCTTAATGGAACCATCAAAGCGACGTTGAGGAAGTTGATTGGTGAACAAGCGAAAGAATGGGATCGTTATATAGCTCCATTACTGTTTGCGTTGAGAGACACAGTACATGAGAGTCACGGTTTCACACCATTCGAACTAATATTTGGTAGATCGTGTAGAGGACCAGTGCAGATCCTGAAGGAGTTATGGACCAATGAGACAGTGGAAGAAGAAGTGAAGGACGTGTATACGTATATGCAGGATTTGAGAGAAAGGATTGAGGAGACTTGTGATATGGCGCAGAAGGCGATACACAAAGCGAACGCTAAAAACAAGAAGTATTATGACAGGAAAGCGAGATACAGGAAGTTGGAAATAGGTGATAAGGTGTTGTTACTATTGCCTAGTTGTAAGAACAAGATGTTAGTAAAGTGGCAAGGGCCATATGTTGTGAGAGAGAAGATTGGAGACTATGATTACAGAGTTGAAATCGAGAAAGGAAAGATAAAGACATATCACATTAATATATTGAAGAAATACCACGAAAGAGAAGATGCCGAGACCGTAGCGTACATTTCAGCAGTAGTATATGACGGAAAAGTGGGAGAAGATGAAGAAGAAGAAATATTGGATTTATATGTAAGTGAACAAACAGAGACCTATGAAGATGTGGATATAAATCCTGATTTGGATGAAGAACAAAAAGGAGAAATGAGGAAACTACTGAAGAAATATGAAGACATATTCACAGACAAGCCTGGGAGAACAGACTTAGTAAAGCATGAAATACATTTGACGAGTGAAGAACCAGTAAGACAAAGAGCGTATCCAACACCATACCATTTGCAAAAAGAAATAGATAAGGAGATCCAGACGATGTTGGACAATAAGGTGATAGAAAGATCAGAGGCAGCTTATGCAGCACCGCTGGTGGTTGTCAAGAAATCGGACGGAAGCAATAGGCTGTGTTGCAATTACAAACAGCTGAACAAGCTTACAATATTTGATCCTGAGCCTATGATGACAAATGAGGATATTTTTAATAAGTTGAGTGGTAGTAGAATCTACAGCAAGTTCGATTTCTGCAAGGGTTATTGGCAGATCCCTATGAGTCCAGAATCGAAAGACTACACTACATTTGTATGTGCCAATGGGATATACAAGTTCAATGTGATGCCTTTTGGATTGATCAATAGTGCGTCAAGTTACAACCGTTTAATCAGGAAGATTCTTCAAGGAACAGAAAATCTTGAAAGTTATGTCGACGACATTCTAGCGCATAATAAAGGATGGAGAGAACATTTGAAGACATTGGAGATATTTTTCGAAAGAGTGAGACAAGCGAATTTGACATTGAAGCCGAAGAAATGTTCAATAGGATATGGAAAGATTGACTTTTTGGGACATACGTTGAACAAGGATGACATAAGTCCAAAGGAGAAATCAGTGGATAAAATAGTAGACATGCCACGTCCAAAGACAAAGAAACAAGTCAGGAGTTTTCTTGGAGCGATAAACTATTATCGGAAATTAATACCACACTGTGCGGAAATCATGGCACCGTTAAGTGACTTAACGAAGAAGATAGCACCTGGAATGGTAGAATGGAATGAAGAGCTGGAAGATAGTTTTACAAAGTTGAAGAACGAATTGGCGAAAGAACCAATTCTGAGAATTCCAAATTTAGAGAAGGATTTCATCCTACAAACTGATGCAAGTGGGAGTGGAATCGGATGTGTGATAATGCAGCAGTACGAGGGGACGAATCATCCCATAGCGTATGCGAGCAGGAAGCTGTTAGAGCGAGAGAGAAGATATTCTGTGGAAGAGAGAGAGTGCTTAGCAATCATGTGGGGTATAAGCAGGTTCGACCGATATCTTTGTGGAAAGACATTTACAATTGAGACAGACCATTGCGGATTGCAATATATGAAAGAGGGTCGAATGAAAAATGCAAGGGTGATGAGATGGAGTTTGGCACTCCAAAACTATTCCTTTAACATTAGATATATTAAAGGGTCCGAAAATGTTATGTCCGACTATTTAAGTAGAGGGATTGTGTAGTATAAGTTGAGATAAAGTAAATGAAGAAGTGTAAGCCAGTGAGTAAAGTGTATTAATTGTCATGTCGTGTATAGTAAGTGAATTAGTTTACTAGGTTAGTTTGTTAAGTAGGTGAGTTTGTTAAAGCCTGTAAACAGTCTTTTGAAGGAGGGGCATTTGTAGCGGTAGAATGCTTCTTATCAAACAAACCTATTAAATGATGCATTGTATAAGTATTAAATAGGTAAGAATTAAGCTAGACAATATGTGGCGTATTGTAGATTATAATTAATATTACTTGTGGTATTAAGTTAGATAATAATAATAGCGCTATAGCAATTCTTGAATACGCGCTACATCAATTATTGAAATACAACGGAGGGCGGAAAGCAGCGTCAAACTTGAGCAGACGGCAACAACGGCAGACGATAAAGCTAGACAGCGAAAAGATGGCGAAGGAAGAAGACAGATTTCTGAGCGAGAACGGCCATTAGTCAAACGTGGCGTTCTCGTCGGTAATTCAGAAGATCTGACGGTGAATTGGGTGTGGAAGGCGACACGCTGTCGGCCTGTCCCACTGGTGAGACTATAAGTCCTTGGGAACAGAGATACCAGGGCTTGTCGAACGGAAACTTTGCGAAGTTTGATGTGACACTTGCGAGTGAACTGCGATTCGACATCGGGAGAAGGTCGAATTCGGAACTACAATTGCGATTGGAGTTCGACGGCAGAAGAAAGGGGCGAAACGACTACAAGACGAGCAAGCGACGAGAAGCTACCGTTGCTTGTGGAGAAACAACGAGGCGGATGAAACTACAGAGTGCTGTGCCAGCTACAGCATTCTCCGTCTACGCAGCTACAGAAGAGAATCGGGAACGACGGCAAACAAGAAGAAGGTGACCTTCCTTCATCTTCGAACCATCATTCCAATCCATACGAACTGAAGAACTTCTACATCTACGCTGGAAAAGTCCATCGTGGAAGTTAAGAAACAAGCTATAATATATTTTAGATAATACGCCACAAATAAGTAGACAGGATTATTGATTGTATTTTACTGTTTGATATTGTTTTATTATAATATAATCTTTAAACGAATCTCAGCTACATTTGTTTTAGGTCCTAGCTCATTCTAATATTGATCACCCAAAGGCCTCTGAGCATAAAGTTCCCTATTAAAACTAGATTTAAAACCCTAGATTTGATAGTCAGTGACAGATTAGACTCGTGGATATGTTTAGGATTAGGGTTTGTGCCTAGGGCCCCAAAACTCCTTAAAACGGCCCTGCGCTAGCCTATATAGGCTATTACATGCGTGCATGCATACACAGGCCTACATTTGCACATATATCCACAGTAGTGGAAGTTCTCTGTCAATTTAAATCTAATCCATTCTAATAGTATTGAATTCTAATTGAATTCTAATTGAGTTCAGTGCATTCCAGTTTAATCCAGTGCAATCCTATCCAGCTAATCTAATACAGTTCACTGTGCAAAACACTATTTAAAACTTCTACAATAATATCAAAAAGGACATTGTCGGACAGAACGTCACACAAGTTAAACAAAGCAGCATCACATCCACTCATAGGCGCAATCACGTCCTAAAAGTTGGAGGGGACCAAATGAAACACGTCCTAAAAGTTGGGGGCCATAATAATAAAGTCAATGAGACCACTCAAAAGTTGGGGGGACGCGTCCCGTGGGTCCCATAGGGTGGTTGCGCTTATGCATCCACTGTCGGTGATTTCTACAACTTCGCTTGGATTAAGTAGTTTTCTGGCAGTCAAAATTAAGTTGACTTATTCGGTCGCATAGCAGACTTCATCGATTCAAGCATTGCCAATAATCCAGCATTTTCAGGACAATCCGATCAGAGCAGATTTTTTATTATTCATAGGCCTTCTCCGCTAAACTGCAGTCACTGCATGGAGAGCGTCAGCGTGAATTCTTTGTCTGCCAAGGAGTGGTTAGAAGGAACAATAGCGTCGCCAAGGATGACGACTTCGTGCTCCAAAAATGCGGTCGAGACAAGATGTCCTTCCGGACAGCAGAATACTCTCGACGAACTGGCAGAGGCACTCCCCCTGGCGAGTATGTCTTTGCTCGCTCGGTGCAACTGATCGCCGTGCCACGAGCAGTTGTCCGTATTCTGTCGAGTGACGAATTAGTAGGTCAATGGCTCTGTTCTGCAATAATCAAAGAGAAACGGTGTCATGAACGTAATGTTTATTTTATGTTCGACGTCTAAAGGACTAAATTCATAAACGCTTAATCAAAACATAAATAACTATACAGGAAGCAATTAAGTCAGAGATTCAGTTGTGAGTCAGGATCCAAAGGTTTCGTTAGTAATCGTGATCGTAATCGTTATCGTATTCGTTAGTTCCAAACGCTTAAAGAGTCATTTGAAAGCCAAGCGCAGGGCACCAGCTAATTCACAAGCGCTGAGGGCAGATGGATGTATTAAATTAGAGGTGGACCAAGATGTTTTATTTTGGAAGTCGGAAGCAGAACATAAAGCTAAATGGAAGTGCTGGGATAGTGTTGCAATATTCATGAGTTTCAAATAAAGGTATAAAAAGAAACCACAATTTAAGGTAGCGGGATGGTAGCCTATGTTCGCATCTGCATGATAAGATAATTGCCGTATGGACCTAGTTAATTAATGCAATGTGATATATATATATATATATATATGTATGTATACATACAGGGCCTATTCCATCGAGTATGACATAGATCCACTGTAGATGATGTGTCGAATAGGTCAATAAGTTTTTCACAATTCTGCAGTATATATATATATGAATATACTGAAAATCCTATACTAGCCGACGTTCAGCTCATATGTGTCTATAATTGCGCTTAGAACTATACCATACATAATTATATATATATATAATATTTATTTTAATCGAACTACCTCGATTTCGTCTTCTACAGCTATCGAAGGACCTTCATCATCCGCAGATTCTTGTAAAACAGTATCTTCTCGATTAATGTCGTTTAACTCCTGCAAAAAAATCATCTGAAATGCCTTAGAAAAGATCTTGAAATTATCGATCATCTTAGGAATGATATTTGCAGGATGACAGGCCCTAAGTTATTGGAAGTTTATTCAGGCACCAGATATAATTTTCAGATAATTTATTTGAAATATCCTGGTATATATGCTATATACAGCAGATTCTTAAAGGTGAAAAACACATCGCTATAATCTGTATGCAGGACACTATTCTAGTCATTATGTTGTAGCCTATATAATGCTCGGCCCAATCACCAAATTGCTTAAATCTGCCTCTTTGACCTTTTAACTTTGTTGTAATTCTTGTCTTGTGGTTTACTAACAGTAGGCCTACTATAGACCACGAACCTCATTAACCCAGCATCAGGCTATCGCACTTGTGGGTGGTTCTCGGACAATTCGGAGCCGGAAAATTCGGAGACGGACAATTTGGAGCGGACAATTTGGAACGGACAATTCGCACCGGACAATTCGGACCGAACAATTCTTAGCAGCCAAAATTCGTGATGGGACTTCCACTTTTAGGTCAGATTTTCCTAACCTACCTATCTCCATCCAGTGGCGTAACAACTGAGCCGGGGGCCCGTGGACATTCTCAGCTTGGGGGCCCCCTATCCATTAACGAGACTAAACAGTGAAAACAATTAGATGGCTTTTTTAAGACAAGAGCGCCTATTATAATCTGACGTAATTTTGGTAGCGCAATAGTATATATATAGGTCTACTGGTGAGTTTTCATAGAGTCTCGCTTTATGAATGTCAGTATTCAACGCTGTCATCAATAATCCATTGTTAAGACACATTAATGGTTCAATGCAAAACAAGAAAACGGTTGCACGACAACTGGTCTATATAAACAGACAACTCGCCTAACGACAACAGTTACTGGTCTACTGTTACCGTCTACAGACAACTGGTCTAACGACAACTGGTCTACAGACAACTCGTACAATTGATGAAATAGAAACTGGATTTATGAAAAAAACGTTAAATGGTTTTCTAGCTTAAATGGAAGCTGGATTGATGACTTTCACTCATGTATTTCAACGTGTATCCAGCTTCTATTTCAGATCTAAAAAATACCTTCATCCAGCTTCCATTTCTCGTTCGTTATTTTCGTCAATTCAACTTCGATTTCAGATATAAAATACCTTCATCCAGTTTCCATCTCTTAAGCGTTTTTCATCAATCCAGTTTCTATTTTAGGCCTAGATCTAAAATTGATTCCTTCATCCAGCTTCTTTTTCTCATGCGTTATTTTCGTCAATCCAGCTTATATTTCACCTGTAAAAGAACCTTCATCCAGCTTTCATTTCTCTTGCGTTTTTTGATCAATCCAGCCTCTATTTAAGCTGTACAAAACTTTCATCCAGCTTCCACTTCTCAAGCGCTGAACCAGTCTGTAGCCTAGACCAGTTGTTAGACCAGTTGTCTTTAGACCAGTTGTCGTCAGACGAGTTCTCTGTAGACCAGTCTGTTGTCGTGACACTCATACAAAGGTCCATAGCCTATGTACACACACGTACGTGCCTGTAATGTATACTCACTGTGGTCTGTTAACAGTAGTTCTTCGTAGAATTACTTCGTGAATTTGGATATTCTGGCCTTACTGTTCGCAAACACAGCAGTCTCAATTTTTCGATTTCCTCAGCTAACTTCTGACTCCCAGAAGTTCAGAACTGTACGTGCGTTTCATATGGCATTCATCTTATATGATGATCATTTTCGTTTAGGCACCGCAATAGTGATAATCCAGATAAAAATAAATGAATGAATGCCGTGACTGACTGACTGTTATTATGAGCGAGAAGGAATGAACACTGCAATGTGCAGTGTGTATCAGTCACTTGAACACTTAATTGGCTCGTACAGACACACTGACAGAGACAGAGACAAAGACAGGTACACACAATGCACACACAGAGAGTGACAGAGAGAGTGAGAGACAGATAGACAGACAGAGACATACCTCTCTCCATCTCTGTCTGACAGACAGAGAGACAGACAGATAGACACACACAGCCAGCTAGAACTAGAGCAAGCGGAAAAAGAAAGAAGATACTATTTCAAGCATCATTCCTTAACGCTGTGTCGGGCACTCGGATGACCTCCATGAATGAACGTATAGCCTACCCTAACCGAGGACCACTCGCCCTAACCGTCGACCCGCCCCTAACATACAGCTAAGTGTTGGTGTCTACTACGGGTCAGATGCTCTCACATCCGATGACCCACAGTCCTGACAGACAAGACACATGCGTATCATTTATCATATATGTCGGTCGTATCCAGGCTAGGCCTAGACTCTACAAACTGAAACTAACTATAAAACGGAAAAACTCCGAAAAAGTACATGGCACTTTTTTTACTTAATAAGCTTGGGGGCCCTTTGGGTCTCGGGGGCCCGTGGATTTTGTCCACCTTCGTTATATGGTTGTTACGCCACTGTCTCCATCACCAAAAATGTATCACTGTTCAGGCTAATAATAATCTGACACCTGACTAGCGGGCCTAAAAACTATATGGGCCTAAAATAGGTATAAAATTTCATTGATCTAAATGAGATGCATATAATTTGATAATTTACTGCATTAAGTTTCTTATTTTCAGTTATTGAACCAATTTTAGAAGATCAGACAACATTTTGTTTGGTGACAAATAATTATTTTATACGATGATAAATAAAAGTTTGATCGCCGCAAACGTCTCTTAGAAGTGCAAGATTTTTATATGCACTCCGAATTGTCCGGGTCCTAATTGTCCGTCTCCGAATTGTCCGGTCCGAATTGTCCGTCTCCGAATTGTCCGGGTCCAAATTGTCCGTCTCCGAATTGTCCGGGTCCAAATTGTCCGTCTCCGAATTGTCCGTGCTGCAGAAGCACTTTGCAAATGTTCATTATATTAGATTAGATTAGACTAGGTCACTAGGGGCATATAATGAGAACCACTTTCGTGATCTGCTATAATATATAGACTATAGATGTCGAGAACAGCAATTAGGTCTTTTATTAATCTAACCTCGTTCGACGACGTTTCTGTTGGCGGTTGGAGGAAACATTTCAGTTGCGACTGTAAATCAAAAAAGATTATAATTTATGACGCATTTAATTGTGTGCAAAGTTATAAGGCCAGTTGCTCGTTTTTTTATAATCTCCATTTCTGATATATTTAGGGTTTCACATCTTAAAGGGACGCTACTTAAATTTATCTGAAAGATAGATGAATTGAGAAATTAATTGATAGGTAGATGGGTAGATGGATGGATAGATGTATATGGATGGATGGACGGACGGACGGATGGGTGGTGGATGGATGGATGATGGATGGATGGATGGTTGGATGGATGGATGGATGGATGGGTGGATGGGTGGTGGATGGATGGATGATGGATGGATGGATGGTTGGATGGATGGATGGATGGATGGATGGATGGGTAGATCATATAAGTCTCATCGTCGGCATCGCCTGGCGAAAGAGAGAAAAGAAGAAGAAGAGGAGGAAGAAGATGATGATGACGATAATGATGATGAAGAATATGAAGAAGAAGAAGATGATGATGATGAAGAAGAAGTAGAAGTAGATTATAAAGAAGAAGAAGAAGAAGATGATGATGATGTAGAAGAAGAAGTAGAAAAGATGATGAAGAGGAGGAAATAGAAGAAGATGACGATGTAGAAGAAGAAGATGAAGAAGAAGAAGAAGAAGATGATGATGATAATAACGATGATGAAGAAGAAGAATAGCGAATGTACATAATTATATATGAATGGCAATATAGTTTAAAAAAAGTGAAATAACTTACTATGCATGGTTTCCAGTCAAAGTAAAAGAAGATTATCTATCGAGAAGTAAAAATGAAATAACGGAACAATGAAAGTACAGATGGTTTATAAAATGTCATGCCGTATTACGAAGAACAGGCGACAGCACGCACTAGTGAACTAACTAAATTGTAACAGATTGTTGAATCACATTCTCAATCCCCGTCGTTCCATTGCCTTGCCTGCCTGCCTGCCTGCCTGACTGCCTGACTGCCTGTCTGCCTGCTTGCTTGCCTGATTAGTGATTAGTGATTACCTGTCCTCCGTGCACGGTATCTGATATCGGTTTTTTATCGTCATCTTACCTTTTTAATACAAAATGCATTCTGCTGTTGGACTGGATTGCTGCGAATATATGGTATACAACTATACATGATGGCACAAAACTGTAACTTTATCGACTATCGACGTTCCACTAAAAGGTAAATCTCTAGAGTCATGTCTTCCGCTACGGAAGTAACCAGTAAGTACACAGCCTGTCAATTGCAACTCAGAGCATGGTGAGCCTTCGGCCATGTCAAGTTCAGGCATGTCAGGTCGATCCACATATCAAATAAGTCTATACTAGATTTGTAACTTCTAAATATATATACACTGAAGCATTTCGAAAAGGATACTGCCATCCTGTCGCATGGACAGCTGCAACAGCCATAATCTTTAACGGAAACCATCAAATTGCGTGCACTTGCAATTTTGTTAGCAGCTTCTAATGCCTTCGAAAATGAATGTGCAGCCTGATTGATTGAAACACAGAAATAAGAAATTGAATTAAATTGTTGTTTCAAAAGAACTTTCACTGCCTGCAGGGAGTGAGCGATTTCATGTTAAACTTGGCGAAACGTTCAGTAATCCTAAGAACTTTAAACCTTTAAAGTTTACAGGACAACTTCAATGCTTGCATGAATTGCACAGAATTGTGTTTACACAAAATTACAAATAAATTCAAAATCTACAAGCAATCACGCTAGAACCTGGCTGTGTATCTTTAGCGAAAAACAAATCTGAAACTCGAGGGCCAAATCATAAGCCGTCAATAATATCTTCTTTCTCCTGAGATTTTGTTGACAAAAATTGGTGTTTATCATGAAACACGGTCCGTAAAAATTAAAATTGCCAATGCCATTTGTCTAATTCCAGCCAAAATATGCTTTGCTCAGTTTTAAAGAAATTCACCTCTCCATTGATATTCAAAGTCCACAAGTGTTCCAACGCTACTTTCCGTTAAAACTTAGTGTTTATGTAGTAACGTAAAACCAGTTGTTTCGATACGTACTTTAAGCGTGCACGTATAGTGGATGATTGGAAACATTAGAGCGACAGCAGACATAATCAGCGACATTTTTATGGTAAATGAATGGAAGTCAGGGTTCTCATGTGGATTATTTATGGCCGCAAATATTGCAAATGTCGCGACAATTGGCACGGTACTCAAGAATAGGACGAGCCAGATAACTTTGTTGAAGAATCCTCGATGTTTAACGTAGAATAGTTTTGATATCTTCGTTACAATATCTCGATATTCATCCACGCTTATCTGCAAAATCATCGTTAGTCTATTTTTCAAACAGACAACTTATTATTCCTCTAAGAATACCAAAATAACTAGAGTAATTGCTGAAACCTACCTATTTAGTACATTTTGACTGTTTCTAAACATGAAATTAATTTGCAAAGTAAATAAGTTTCTGGACAATGGGCCTACATTCAGTGTTTAATCTAGACGTCTCTGGGGGGAAGCGAGAGTTCCCTCAGGAATGACGTTTTCCCCAGAAAAATTTCAGAGGTGCGTTTTTACATGTATGTATGTATGCGCACTTGTTATACCGCTCCTTCAAGTCCCCTACTCAGAGGCGCTCCCGACTACAGAGCGGACACTGCATCAGAGTTTCAAGCCGAAGCTCTGAGCAATTGCGAGTGAAGGACTTGCCCAAGGTCCCTACGCGGCGACTTGAGGTTAATTCGAACCTGCAACCCTTCAGCTGCAAGGCGACGAACATACCAACTATAGTATACGCCACCGCGCCCCACAATGTACATATGTACCATTTTCGCCCTCCTAAGAAAAATGACTCATGTAACCTTTCGTCGGAAATTTTGAAGAAAATACTATAATATATAAAAACAAATTTTCGGTCAAGGGGTATCGCAGGTGTCTCTCTTAGTGGCTGCCCAAATCGGCCGTTTTCCCGCCTTCCCCAGAAATCTGAATCCCTCCCTCCCCAAGTAGGAGGACTATAGATTAAACACTGTATGATATTGGTGCCGAACCAAATGTGAGGAGGCGAAGAGGCAAAGGTGGAACGGCAGCGTCGTTAAACAGCACCTGTCAAGCAGACTGAATTGCCTGATGGCAACCTGTTGGGAGCGCCTCTGAGTAGCCCCTTGAAGAGGCGCTATATAAATGCATCTAATGAATGAATGAATAATGACTGAAACAGATATATCCGAATTCATTCATCCATTAGATGCATTTATATAGCGCCTCTTCAAGGGGATACTCAGAGGCGCTTTCAACCTCAGCGCGGCCAAATAAAACTGTCTTAAGCTGAGAGAGGAAAGTCTGAGAAGGATTTTTACAAAGAGCGCGGAGGGTCAGAGGAAGACCATTCCAGGTTGAGGGTCCTACCACCGAGAAAGCACGGTTCTGCACAGTGGAAGTTCGAGCAAAAGGGACTGAGAGCAGACTTTGTTCAGTCGAACGAAGGGAGCGGAAGTTGTGAGAACTAAGAGTAGGGCTACAGAGCTCACGAAGGTAGGCAGGAGCAAGGCCTGTACTTTAGCTTACTAAAGTGGCTGGGAGAGCGATGCAGCACGTCGTTAAAGTGTCAAACCACATTATTATAATATATATAACATATATATACAGGGTGGGTCTTAAAAAAGTAACCCCTACGGCTTTTTGCCCATATCTTGGCCAGAAGTAAGAATTTTGAAATGAAATTTTACAGTCTTAAAGACAACTCATATTTACACATGATGACCAGATTTCATCAACATATGTCAAACATAACTAAAGTTATATCACTTTTAGTGAGGCCACCCACCGTTTTTTGACGATTCAAAAACGTAACGCAACAAAAAAGGAGCAAAAAACGATTTTGGTTAGTCGCATCTCAAAGAACTGTTGTGAAATGAACTTGATAGTGCTTCACAACTTGTGGTCAATGTTCTCAAGACCAGTGCTAAAACTTCTTTTGAGTCTCTTTGCACAGTTCTTGATGGCCCTGTTGATGCGTTCCAAAGGCAAATCTTCCTATAACAACTCCTATGCGCCCATCAATTTTCTTACCGCTCTTGGTTTTGGTTGCAGATTGTGATATTTTTTCAGAATTGATTATCAATCCATCGGGTTCAAATCCAGAGATTTGGGGCCATTGGCTTTCTCAATGAAACCAGAACAATCCAGCCGATCTCCTTTCATTCACGGTAAATCTCTTAACTCTGAGCTCAACTCTTAATGTTTGCGCTCTCGCTGTTTATCAGAGTAAACGTTGCTCAACGTATCTCCAGGATCTTGCTCAAGTGGTGTCTGAATACACATTTTGTCTGTCATTGACACCTTGGCCATTTTCATTTTTTAGAAATTTTAATTGCATTGCTTTAATAACAAAATTAATAATCTGGCAGATTCCTTGTTTACCAACTTGATTGTCATTGTATTGTATTGTATTGTATTGTATATAAGCATTTACATATATAAAGCGCCTCTTACAGACTAGCTATTCAGAGGCGCTCTCAGCGTGACAGCCCGAGGAAATAACAAAGACTTCAAGTAACGAAGAGCTGAAAATGACACCCCAATAAGATCTTACTACGGATAGTGGGAGGGATGTCATTCCACATACAAGGCCCTACAATGGCAAAGGCACGGTGTTGGGCCATGGCAGTCCTTGCCCTTGGAACCAAGAGATCTAGTCAATCAGCAGACCGGAGAGGGCGGGAAGAGACTGCAGAGCAGAGAGGGGTTCATGCATCAAGTCACAAAGGTATTTAGGAGCTTCTCCAGTTTGAGTTTTTGAAACTAAGAGCAATACCTTGAATTGGATACGAGAGGCAAAACAGGAAGCCAGTGAAGAACACCAGTCATGTAGGTAGAAATGTGGGAGTAGCTAGGTAGACGAGCAATGAGTCTGGTTGCCGAGTTCATAACTGACTGAAGGGAGGATAAGCGAACTTTGGGAAGCCCAGCAAATAGTGAGTTGCAGTAGTCAATTCTACAGCAAATGAAAGCTAGATCAATGGTCCTCTTGCTAAGTGACTTCGTCTTGAAGTGCAGTTACGCTGGTACCCTGTTTTTGTTTAAAATATTACCAATAATGATCATCTGGTAATATCAAGGCTATTTGGTAACAACTATTTGAGATGAAACTTAATAAAATCATGTTTTTGTTACTTTTTATTGCGCTACGTTTTTGAATCGTCAAAAAACGGTGGGTGGCCTCACTAAAAGTGATATAACTTTTGTTCTGTTTGAAATATTTTTTTTAAAATCTGGCCATCATATGCAGATATGAATTGTCTTTAAGACTCTAAAATTTCATTTCGATATTCTTACTTCTGGCCAGGATATTGACCAGAATATTTAAAATGGCTTTATTTGCTTTTTGTTGCGTCGCGTTTTTGAATTGTCAATAAACGTTGGGTGACCTCACTAACAGTGATATAACTTTTGTTCTGTTTGAAATATTTTGTTAAAATTTGACCATTGTACGTAAATATGAATTGCCTTTAAGACTGTAAAGTTTCATTTAAAAATTCTTATGTTTGGTCAAGATGCGGGCTAAAATCCGTAGGGGTTACTTTTTTATGGCCCACCCTGAATATATATGTAATTTATTGCACGTTCAACTCTGGTTATACAATCATGAACGATAACGTACAGTACAATGCAAAAGGAGCCAGCAAAAGCTAATAGCTTATATCTTCGTATTTGAACTGGGCTATATTAACTGAACCCAGACCCAGTGCTGCTCTACTTCCTCTCCTTCAAGTACGGCCCTCAGAGGTTCGAATTCCAGTGCTTCACATTGTATCCCTAATGGCTATCATTTGTCAAAAGGCCTGCATCCCGTTTGGAAATGTTCTCGTGTATCACTATAAATTGTGGTTTTCGTGTTTGCTCTCAAGACGAAAGAGAAGTCACATATGTAGGGCCTCCCGCGAATTGCCCACTAGCGCTTTTATTGAAATAAATTTAACGTTTACTAATCTTAACCAAGACGACGTGGTCATTCAAATGCAGGTACCGACTCGCCCCTTCATATAGACCTATTTAGCGTATATACGGGCATTGAAGCCAACCTGAAATCCGTAGCGCATCAATTCACTTGGCAAAAGTTCTGTGTCACATTTTGAGCAGCAACTAGAAGTGGGAACTTCAACAATTTCCTCCGTGTTGATATAATCTGGAAAAATGTCAAATGCAGTAGGTTAGAATCATAACGATTTGTGAAATTCTAGTTGCAAATTAAACTTAAAAGATACTTAGGCTGAGGGAGGATGAAAAGTGTGATGGAGATTCTGGGCCGAAAAAGCCGCCGAATACTCGTAGAGCCTTGACTGAGAAGAAACGCCAAAACTTGTCGACAAGGGACGAGTTCAAGAGTGTGACAAGAAAATTGATAGCAGATCGGATCTTCGTGCTTTTTGCTTTACCGCCTGCTATGTTAACTTTGGATAAGAAGAATTTACAGTTATTGCTATTGTTAATATTATTATAATTATTTTAAAAGCTGCTATTAGCGCCCTTGCATTGCAGGTCGCCTGTTCTGTTAGTATATAGGCCCTAGTTCAGATTTGCGATTTACGTTCTTGTGAATTGTTTAAATTACATAAATGTAGCCTATACTGTAACGGTGTAACCGGTTGCCGTCTGTCAACCGGATTGTTCAATAAAGGATATCATTATTATTGATATTATTATCATTATTATTATTATTATTATTATTAATTTATTATTATTATTGCTTCAAAACTGTGGCCGTGCATAGCTGACATACAAACAAACACACAGACTTACTGAAATATATATAAGATTACAATTTATTTTATTTTGACGTCTATAGAAATGACATCAAACATTCTATTTTGATTGAATGGGAACAATTTTATGTGCTTTTGGTTAATTAAATTTTAGCCTTGTGGCCTCCTAAAGTCCTTCAACTATGAAAATGTTGACCCTCGCGTCCTCCAGCTTAGAAAAAGTGGCCCTAAAGTCAAAAAAGGTTGGGAACCGTCTGGCTTATAGCCTACTGAGACATGTTTGTGTTACGGTATTTTGCAATGAGGGTGTAAATAAAGGATATCTTTGCTTTTATCTTGTTTACTGCTATATCTTTGATTCCTCTTGGTCATTCGTTAATAAGTCTAATCATAATTATGTGCAGTCAATATTTTTAGTTTTCCGTTGATTTTAATTTTAAGTAATTGTCGAAAGCTTCGTCTTTTAAATAGTTTCACAAGTTAGGACCAAGATATTTGTGCGTTCTGCTTATTTATTAGTATTATTATTGACTTTTTATATAGCGCACCTTCAAGGTAGCTACTCAGAAGCGCTCCCAGTTCTAAAACGGCTAAATTTGGCAGTTTTTAAGCGAGAAAGGAACATAGTGGTTTGAACTCTAGGCAAAAGGCGGAGTGCAACAGGGAATCCATTCCAGGTTCTAGTACCAGCCACTGAAAAAGAGCGCCGCTGCATTAGCCTATAGTAGTCAGTGAGTGCTGGGCCAGGAGCTCAGCTTGTTCAGCCGATCGGAGGTCAGATCGCCGCTGGACACCAGAAGTGGGACAGCAGAGCTCCTGCAAGTACATTGTAACCAGACCCTCCATGTAGCACCAGACTAATGCAGTAGTGTTGGAATGCAGAGCTTTATTCACGATTAAAGGAGATAAAGATTGTCACATGTCATCTTAACTAATAGCACAAAACACGGAACGGAGAAGAAGGAGGAAGTGACGTATAACATAGACTAAATTATATAGAGTCATCTACAGTCATCTATGCTACCGCCATCTAGAATGTGTATAATATCATTATTCCAACACCCCCACTTTATACACACTCAGAAAATTAGGTTAGTGTTATTTTTCTAACCCCATCCCAGAAATGCATTTGTTATGCAAATCTTTACACAGTCCTTTCGTTAAACAGTCAGCAACCATGTTTGTTGTTTCAATCTGTTTAACCAGAATGTCTCCAATTGCAATTCTGTCTCGAATGAAGTGATGCTGCACATCAATGTGCTTGGTCTTGGGTCGATATCCGGGATTTCTAGCAAGATCAATCGCCCCTTTGTTATCACAGAAAATCTCCACCACATCTGAAGCTTGAGGAACAAGTTCTTTGTGAAGTCCCTTTAACCAGATAGCTTCTGTAGCAGCCATGCTTAAAGCCATGTACTCTGCTTCAGTTGTTGACTTTGCAACTGTTGGTTGTTTCTTTGAGTTCCAACTTATTGCGGCACCACTTAAAACAAAAGTGTATCCTGTGGTTGATTTCAGATCCCTTTTATCACCACCCCAGTCAGAATCACAAAACCCAATCAAATCTTCATTGGTTCTCCTGTACACTAGTTTGGTACTTGCAGTCTGCCGAAGATATCTAAAGATTCTTTTCACTGCAACCCAATGAGTTTTTCCATAATTGTTATTGAATCTGCTCATGACCCCCACTGCAAATGCGATGTCTGGTCTTGTAGCCTGTGCTGCATACATAAGACTACCCACAGCTTCTTGAAAAGGAATGTTTCTCATTTCTTCTTCTTGCTGTTGACTGTTAGGAAGAAATTCTTCTCCAAACAAATCCTGATTCGAATCAAGTGGAGTTGAAACCCCATTGCACTCAGTCATATTGAAGCGGTTGAGCACTTGTTCAATATATTTTTCTTGATCAAGTGATATCGTTCCTGTATCACGATCTCTTTGGATATGAATGCCCACACAATAGTGTGCCTCTCCAAGATCCTTCATCTTGAGACGTTTCGTTAGATCTGCTTTCAAATTCTGTTTCTCCCCCTTGTTGTTCGAGAGAATTAAAAGATCATCAACATACACTGCAATGATTAAGATCTTTCCGCTTTCACATCTGTAGTAAATGCAAGTGTCAAAATTTGATTGCACAAATCCAAGTTCTTTCAACAACTTATCCAATTTCTTATTCCAGGCTCGGCTTGCTTGCTTCAGACCATAAATTGACTTCTTTAGCCGACAAGTTTTACCATTCGGCCGAAAACCACCTGGCAATTCCATGTAAATTTCTTCTTCGAGCTCAGGATGCAAAAATGCTGTTGTGACATCCATTTGATCAATGTCAAGGTCGTATTTTGCAGCCAATGCCATCAGAAGACGAATGGAAGTATAACGTACAACCGGCGAGTACGTTTCCTCATAATCAATGCCTGGTTTTTGTGAACATCCTTTAGCCACTAAACGAGCTTTGTAACGCTCAACTGTACCATCAGATTTCAGCTTTGTTTTGAAGACCCATTTGCACTTAATTGCTTTTCTCCCAGTAGGTACATCAGATAATGTCCATGTCTGGTTTTCAACATGTGCCTGAATTTCTTCTTCCATTGCACGTTTCCATTCTTCTGCATATTGAGAAGTAAGTGCTTCTTCAACAGTTGCTGGATCAGTACTTTTACACAATGTAGCTTGATGCACAACAAAATTCTCATTGAATATTTGCTTATTTGGAATACGAGTTCTTTTTGGCCTCTCAAATGTGTCTCGTATCACTTCTCCATCATCAGTTATGTCCTTATTGACCACTGAAATATTTGATCCACCAGAATCTTCTTCCACAGAGTTTATTTCCAAGCCAGTGTTCGAGCCATCAGTAAGATTAGTCTTTGATCCACCAAACTCCTTTGAACCATCAGACTCCCCCACTTCAACATGAGTTTGGGTATTCTGAAACTGCTGTTGATTATGAATGTCTGAAGTGACAATTTGCGATGAGTTGTCATCCGCAACATCTGGAAATGGATCATCTGAAGACGAATGTCGAACAGGAAACTGAGATTCAAAGAAAACAACATCTCTGGATCGAGTGCATTTCTTTGTAACAGGATGAAGCATTCTGTAACCTTTGCTTTCTTCACAGTAACCAACGAAGATGTACTCTTTTGACTTAGAGTCCCATTTCTTGCGGTTATTTTCAGGATTTTTCACCAAAGCTTTGCAACCAAAAACACGAAGATGGCTTAGGTCAGGTTTTTCTCCTGTCCATGCCTCTTGAGGTGTCATATTTGGTAAGACTTTTGTAGGTGACCGATTCTTCAGATAATTGGCTGTATTTACTGCTTCTGCCCCAAAATCTGTGCTTACTCCGGATTCTAGAATCATTGTTCGAGCTCTTTCTACCAAAGTTCTGTTCAGACGTTCAGCAACTCCGTTCTGTTGAGGAGTATACGGAATCGTGGTTTCGTGACGAATTCCACTACGTCGTAAGAAACTCAGAAAATTCTCATTGACATATTCAGTACCATTATCTGTTCGAAGAGTTTTGATACGTTTACCAGTCTGATTCTCAACAAGAGATTTGTACTCCTTGAACTTCTCCAGTACCTCAGTCTTTGATTTCAGGAAATAGACAACCGAGTGTCTCGTGAAATCATCAATCAATGTCAGAAAATACCGTGCTCCACCAACTGATGAAACATGCATTGGACCACAAATATCAGAATGAACAAGACCAAGAACGTGCTTCGCTCGTTTGGCTCCTGTTTTCTTGAACGGTTTGCGATGCTGTTTGCCTTTCACACAAACTTCACAGGGAATAGTTGCCGTCCCTTCAGACTGAACACCTGAAGACATAGTGCTTCGAAGTAGGCGCATAGAAGGCCGATTAAGATGTCCAAGGCGACGATGCCATAAGTTTACAGAGTTCGTTGACAGCGCAGCAAACATACGAGATTGCTTACAGTTCAAACGATACAGTCCATTGACTTCTGTACGTGGCAGTTCCAATGACACTTTTTGGATTGACCTTCACCTGCTGATTAACTATGCGACAGCCTTTCTTGTCAAACAAAACAGTTTTACCCTCCTGAGCAATTCTGTTAACTGCTAAGAGATTTATAGCCAAATCTGGTACATGAACAACATCTGAAATTTCCATTGTTTTCTTTGTTGACAACGGAATCGATAATGTTCCCATTCCAGTACTTTTTAACTTTGTTCCATTTGCAATTCCAACCTCTTGACTAGAATCTGAAGAAAAATTCTTACGCAAGTCAAGTCGAGATGTTAGATGTACCGTGGCACCTGAATCAAGATACCAATCATCATTCATCGAGGTAGGCTGCACCGATGAAACTGAAAAATTCGTTTGGGCTGACACAGCACCAAAATTCGCGTTGGCTGAATTCTTATGTGGTTTAACCTTGACCTTCTCACATTGCGAACGAATATGACCAAAGCGATTACATTCAAAACAACGTGGTTCTTTTGGCTTACTTTTCATCTGGGACATGCCCTTGTGGGACCTGCCCATTGAAAATGCTGAATGAGTTGCAACCGAAGTCGTACTTGCTCCTAGCTCCTTAACACTGTCCTGAAGCAAAATACTTTTTACAAACTCAACTGTTGTGTCTTGCTTTGATCCTTGGATGCCCAATATTAAAGGCCTATACTGATCTGGAAGACCTCCAAGAATTATGCCTCCAACAACATTGTCTTGAAAAGGTTGACCAATTGATTCCAATTGTTCTGCAATTGACAAAATGTGATCTACATACTGCTGCATCGAAGGAAAGTTCTCAAAATTTGTCTTAAACAAACTAGAATACAGTCCAATCAGACGAACAAGAGCAGTGCTCTCATATTCACCTCTCAATGCGTCCCAAGCAGCTTTCGCAGTCTGGCATTTCTTCGTGACTCTGGTTGAACAGGGTTTTAGGCTGAGATTGATTTTGGCTAACGCACGTAAGTCCAAATCCGGATCAACAGTCTGGCCCTCTTTTGGCGAAACACAGCGCCATAAACCTGCGTCAATTAAGAAATTTTGCATCCAGAATTTCCAATCACCATAATTTTTGCCATCAAGATGCTTCGCTTCCGGTAAACCTCCGACGGAATTTGTAGTAACTGTTGTCGCTACATTACCTGTTCCTGTGCTAATTTTCTCCTGAATTCTCAAAACTTGCTGCTGCAGTTCTTCCAATGCCGCCATTTTGACGCGTAACCAAGAAGAAACTTCAGCTTCTATCGACTCGGATAATTAACGAGAAAACTCGAAAAATATTAGTCGACCAGTCGTCCTGGGAATTAACCAGTCGTCCTGCGTTCGACCTGGGCACATAACCTGTTGGAATGCAGAGCTTTATTCACGATTAAAGGAGATAAAGATTGTCACATGTCATCTTAACTAATAGCACAAAACACGGAACGGAGAAGAAGGAGGAAGTGACGTATAACATAGACTAAATTATATAGAGTCATCTACAGTCATCTATGCTACCGCCATCTAGAATGTGTATAATATCATTATTCCAACAAGTAGCCTTATAGGTGAGCCGCTGTGGAATAGGAAGCCAGTGGCGTACATTCCGCATGTAGCCTACGCCGTGACTTGATCAAATTTAGGAATGCGACCTATAAGACGTGCTACTGTACGCAGAACCCGGTCAAGGCACCCAATCCAGATCGCCGGGAGCCCGACATAGAGGGCACTACTGTTACGCCCGCCCTAACCGCTAGGGGACCGGAAGCGCTTGCAAGGGATGCCCCACTTACTCGCTTACTTTCGCCCCCCTCCCCTAGTGTGGCGGCGTACTGCCGGGGCGACAGGGAACCACCTACGGGAACCTCAAGTGTGAACGACAGGGAGGAACGTCCAGATTCTCTTCTTTCATGGGTACCAGGGCCTACAGGACATGTCTCCGCGGCGGTTTGTCGACGCGCGACAGCACCCTCTTTCCGGTGCTCGTCTGAGTTCGTTATCCCCGCGGCAGCTTTGGGCGAAAGGGACTCGAACTCCTGAAGAGGTGGCGGAGAGTATTTGGCTGGATATATCTGGCGCTCTATAAATCTCTCATCACTACTGACTGTCCGCCCTCCCTCCGAATCATCCGATTCCTCGAGGGCGTCCCCCCTCAAAGAGCTGGCACGAGACATGGGATTATTCTGTTTTACAACTAATTGCAAGTCAGTCAGTGAATCACCTTCAATTCTATTTCAATATGCAACACTTTATTTGTTCTTTCACTACTTAATTAATATACAATTGGCAGCAACCTGTGCAAATACAATTCTGCCTATAATACTTATCAGTTCAACACAAAGTATTCCTAACACTACACAGCATTTATGGCTGGTTATTACACACTCTGCATTACTTGATACCTATCTCTTATGCTCCTGCATATAACTAGGCTATCAGTTCAGTTCTTATTTCCTTAACTACTGCAGAAGGTCAAATCACGCTATTAATCAGTTACACGAAAGCAACGAATTAACATCAACACTTTGCACTAATTTACCACGACCACAGCAACAGTTATATCGCAAGGCTACTTCTAGCAACTCTTTCAATATATTCACGCTTCTTAACACAAGCGCTAATTTATCCTTCGCTCTACCTGTAATGCGCTATATAATCTATATCAACGCGTTCCGGCCATTTTAAACATTCATTCATTTACAGATTCAGCACGCTACACTTTAATTTATTTCTACTTCCCTGATTCCTAAGCGGTTTTGCTTATTTCGACGTTCTCCTTCCACCGGAGGCGACCAGCGGTCGTTTACTTTATTATCTATTAATTTAGTTGACTTTCCTATTAATTTAGATGCCCGAAAACTTAGTTTTAAACGAATTTCTATTCAAAAAGATGGCCTAGTCTTTCTCGTCCGTTTCACCTCTTCGCGTCTCTTCGTCCTACTGACCTAGATTTGCCCAACAGCCAATCGGAAGCGACCTTTTACCGCTGTTTTAGATCACGTGCCGCTCTTGGCCAATCAGCGGCGCCCACACCTTCGCCACGTCATCTAAAAGGTCACACGTCATGCTGGCGTAATGTCTGCAGCCTCGCTCTGGTGCAGCATAGAGTTAATTAACCGTTATGGCCAACATGGATAAAAATAAGTATAATTTTGTAGCTTTTCCCAAAACGCTACACTCTCCCCTCCTTAACCCGAATTTTCCATACTACTGGAAAATTCAGCAGCGGTCGCGTACTGAATCCGTTGTACATGAGTTGCTAAGGCAGGGTCATCACTACTATACTAAAAGACATTGCTGCTTGAGAACAGTCTGAACAGTAAGCAGGCAATTCTACATCAACAACGGTATGAAGTCTCATTTTAACTCTAAGAACCAACAGGGTTCCTAATTCACAAAAGGAGAAATCAACTAATTAGTCTCATAGCAACGCTTATTGTAAAAGTTCAGGCATACAAAGTACGGTATCTTAGCACAGCTTTACTCATAACAACTAAACCCTAACAACACAACCGCTTAAATTCTCAAGGTGACTGCAGGGCAATGTTTACGCTCATGTAACATCCTTACTTTGCAATCTCCCTGAAACCATACGTTCGGAGTCACCAGCAAAAAGAGGGAGGGACGTCTACTTAAATTGAAGGTCTCCAACTCACTCTCGCTCCCTACTCCACGCAGACCACAATTCAGCAAAGGCACAAGGTCAGGGTATCAGGCGATTCAGAGAAAGCATACCACTAGGCCAGCCTTTACCTCACTAGGGTTACTAACTACGTCCATTGGTTACCCAATCCTCGTCGGAATACAGGCCATTGGTGTTTAATCACCAGTCTCTGCTTCCACGAACCCCGGGACTACTAACTACCAGACACAAAGTCTCTGAACTAAAGCAGGGTTGGAAATCCCAATAGAAATATTATCCATACTCTTACACATTATCAGGTGCTATCGGGTTATCCTCCCACCCAGGTTTCAGGTAATGCACATCAAACAGTTACAGTAAACAATGTACTACAATCCATTCCAGCAACAGCTCGAAGCCACAAACCAAGAGAATGTCCTCTAACACATACAATCATGCTCCGGCCCCAAATCCTACAGATAATCCTAGCGCAGTTAACATGTTATTAGCTACAACATTAACGACAACTTAGACTAACACGAAATATAAGCAATTTGACTTAAGCAGTTTTCATCCAAAAAGCAACTAAACTTAAGATGAATCCTTTTTTTTTTTCATTATGTATCCAGCCCAAAGTTAACTCTCAGCAGGCACAAATCATCACATCAGTAGCTGACACATTATCACAGGCACAACACGTTACAACAAGGCTGAACCAGCTGCATAAGGCATTACCGCTTAGTGAAGCGTACCTATGCCTACTAGGACGGATTGACTCCATGACCTACGCTGTTACCTCTACGTCACCTTCCCACACAGGACGTTTACACAGGACCAAGTACACACATTTCCACCAACGGAAAGAATATATCACCATCATTTCCACACAGGAAAAAGTTTACATCCATTTCCACCAACGGAAAGAATACATCTCATTCATTCCCACACAGGAAAAAGTTTACATCCATTTCCACCAACGGAAAGAGTACATCTCATGCATTCCCAGACAGGAAAGTTCTCAAGCAACCAATAACGACGATTGGACGGATTACCGCTTATTACATTCATTCCCACACAGGAAAATTCTCAAGCAACCAATAACGACGATTGGACGGATTACCGCTTATTACATCTCATTCATTTCCACACAGGAAGAAGTTTACATCCATTTCCACCAACGGAAAGAGTACATCTCATTCATTCCCACACAGGAAATTTCTCAAGCAACCAATAACGACGATTGGACGGATTACCGCTTATTACATCTCATTCATTCCACACAGGAAAAACTCTCGAGCAACCAATAACTGCGACTGGACGGATTACAGCTCATCTAACTAACAGACCACCAGTCTCCTCTTCTATGTAACCCTTAATGCCTGCAACAATTTCAGTCTACCTACAAGTTTACCACCGATCTGTTTACTTAACTTCTTCAGGGCCATACACACCTTAGATTCCTAGTCAATTATTACTACTGTTTCCCAGTTGCTGCTTAATCAGGAGCTCAATCCTTACAACAAACTTTTATATAAGAATCTAGACTATTATTCAACATGACAAATAGCTAAGTATCAACAGCAATCTTGCATATATGCAGTGTTCTTTAAGAATTCTATTATCCTATGTCAAACCATTTCCACAGCCGTACTCTCCTAGTAAGATAAAATCATAGACATTGGCACTAATCATTATTACAGGCAAGACACATTACATGAAGGCTGAAGCTATCTACACCAGGCCTTACCGCTTAGAGAAGCGTACCTATGCACCATGACCTCTACACCTCCATTTCCACACAGGAAAGAGTACACTTGAGCAACCAATAGCGACGATTGGACGGATTACCGCTCTTACCAAATAACAGGTCCTTAGTCTCACCTTCGCATGCAATTCTTAATGCCTGCAACAACATCAGTCTGCCTACTAGTCTACAACTTACTCACTTACCAACTACTCAGGCCAATGCATACATCAGGATAATTCACCAAATTCTAGCAGACTGCTTTTCAATCAATGCACAAATGCAATTTGCTCCTAATCTAGCACATTTTAGATTCAACTTTAATCTGCAATCAAGGTTATGCACATCAAACTTTAAAATAACATGCAAGCACAACATTTTGCCTTTCTTCTGTGGCAATAAAAACAACAATGCAATAAAACACAAGTAAACAATGCTAATCTACCCCCAATGATCTAACCTAGATCAAAGTTATAAAATAAACATTTTATTCATCGAAAGGAACTAAAACCAAGGCTTCTCGCCACAATCTCTACTCGTCGCCATTACGCGACGTTACCATCACCTTACACTACATTACTCTTTATCCCCCCAAGGCTGCACGAAGCTTTCTTGGTGATCTCGCCAGCGATGGTGAGGAATGGTGCCTCTCGACAGAAAGTGACGATTCTGCGGAACTCTGGTGCGTTTCCTCTCTCTGTCTCGATAGGCGGCGAGACCAGAGGAAGGATGCATGTTAGCACCACGAAGCCCGCCGAAAGTCGGTAGAGGCCACATTCCACCGCAGGTAGGGCTGGCGAAGTGGGAGGGCAGATGCACACCCCGACGAGGCGGGACTCGGGCCACCACCTTGGGCTGGTCGATCTTCCCCCCAGGACTGACTGGAACAGGAACTCCTTCTGGTGGTAGCGCTTCCGCTTCAACCGATGCTCGTGGGATAACACAGGATTTTCCAACGACTTTTGGATTCGAACGCCTCACTGAAGGCTTTTCTTTTACTTTGCAGTTCGAAGACACCGGGACAGCGGTTGAGACGATGACTCGACGACACTGCGCAGGGCGGTCCTTCTGTTGAACCTGGCGTACTTCATTGTGTTCCAGTCCTTCTCTCTCCTCTTCTGGCGTCGAGTCGTGATAACGAGTGGGACAAACTCGAGCAAAGTGACCGGGTTGTTGACACTCGAAGCAGCGACGGTCACCCGCGGGGACCCTGGATGACCGGTTAACTGTTCTCTGACTTCCGAAGGTAGGTTCCGCCCTGGGTGGAACTTGACTTCGGGGCCGCCAGGGGCGAATTTGTCCATCTCCGGAGGGGCTGCTGCATATGGCGTTTATTCTTGCTTCCATCTGCTCCAGCCTATTCAACACGATTTCTTGGAATTGTCTCTGACTGTCAGCAGGGGCAGAGTCTACTTCCGTTACAGTTTTTACCCGACTGGGTCGATGTTCATCGCGGCCAAGGTTACCATCATCTGCTTGACGGTAACCCTCTAAACGCATGGCAGTCTTATAAGCATGGTCCAAGGTGGTAGGTTCTCTCTCACGAACCTCCATGGCTAAGTCTCTGTCTCGCAGGGCGTCGAGAAAGGCACGAATCGCTATGACTTCACTGTGCACCGAGGTGGGACCAGGGAACGCCAGGATCATGATTCGTCGAATGTCTCGTACTACAGAGCTGAGGTCTTCACCCATCTTTTGACGTCGTGTGTTCAATTGGGTCTGGTAGAGGACGGCTTGATCGGAGCTTCCATACCGCCGGCGTAGACGATCAACCAGGTCAGACCAGGATGCTATGGTCTCGGAGTCGAACTCGTAGAGCAGCTGATCAGCTGGCTCTGTCAAGGCACAGGTCAGCTGGGCGAATTTCTCCCCATCTGTCCAACCATTACTGTTCGCACAGATCTCGAATTTCTTTAGGAAAGCTTCGACCGATGTCTTTCCATTGTACCTGTCCAATTTCATATACTGTCTGGATTTCGAATCAACAGTTCTGCTCACGCGTGATTGGGACTGCACAGTGACCGACGAGGGTGGAGTCGTACTCGGCTGAAAACGACCTTGGATCGTTGGTTGAGGTTCAGCTGTAGGCGGTTCAGCATACTGTTCGAACTGGAACTGACTGTTTTCGCTCCCGGATGTAGACACAACATGGAACTTCGCTTCCAGGTTGTTCTGGGCTGCTCGTGTGGTTACCCAGAATCGTTCATCGTAGGCGGAAGCTGGCCGACACAGAGCGGTTGTTGGTTGACAACCTGACAGGTGAGCGGGAGGGCCAGGGTTCGAGGGCAGGTAGGCGGAACTTTGTGTAACCTGTGGTTTCAACGACGAGGACAAGGTCGACATGATTGACTGAGTCGACGACACGACGGATACGGACAGTTTGCACACCGAGGCTGTGACCGGGGTGACGGTTCTCACCCACGGATTCGACTTGACGACACCACCGATTGTGTTCGGGGTCGGAGCAGGAGGGGCTCGGACGGCGAAAGGGTGCGACGAGGGAGGCGGTGGTGGGAAGGTGGTAGCCCGAGGGTGGACTAGGGTTGGGTGCCCGGGATGTGCATCCGAAGTCGGGAGTCCCAGTTCCCTCGGCAGCGCCGAATCCCCATCCTCCATATCTGAAACTATACACTCAGAGTTAGCAAGGATCCCAACACAACCTTTATCCAAATTCAACATATTAGGATGCAACAGAACGTTATGAAAGGGTCGCAGATCAGTTACCTCCGAACCTTCACTTTCATAATTATTTCCTCCAAGCTTTCTGTTAACCAACCTCGCTTGTTTATCTCTCATGTAAAATTCAAAATCAAAACCCGTATCAATTGCTGCGGTAACAGGGTAGTCCGAAGGACGCTTGGGTCTAGCGCCATAATAAGCCATTTCTTCGCCTTCCCACTTCTCTCTCTCTCCAGGAAATTCTGCCCTTCCAAATTTTCTTGGTTCCACCTGTTCCACTTGTTCCCCTTGTTCCACTCCTACCCCACTTCTGGTACCATTTGTTACGCCCGCCCTAACCGCTAGGGGACCGGAAGCGCTTGCAAGGGATGCCCCACTTACTCGCTTACTTTCGCCCCCCTCCCCTAGTGTGGCGGCGTACTGCCGGGGCGACAGGGAACCACCTACGGGAACCTCAAGTGTGAACGACAGGGAGGAACGTCCAGATTCTCTTCTTTCATGGGTACCAGGGCCTACAGGACATGTCTCCGCGGCGGTTTGTCGACGCGCGACAGCACCCTCTTTCCGGTGCTCGTCTGAGTTCGTTATCCCCGCGGCAGCTTTGGGCGAAAGGGACTCGAACTCCTGAAGAGGTGGCGGAGAGTATTTGGCTGGATATATCTGGCGCTCTATAAATCTCTCATCACTACTGACTGTCCGCCCTCCCTCCGAATCATCCGATTCCTCGAGGGCGTCCCCCCTCAAAGAGCTGGCACGAGACATGGGATTATTCTGTTTTACAACTAATTGCAAGTCAGTCAGTGAATCACCTTCAATTCTATTTCAATATGCAACACTTTATTTGTTCTTTCACTACTTAATTAATATACAATTGGCAGCAACCTGTGCAAATACAATTCTGCCTATAATACTTATCAGTTCAACACAAAGTATTCCTAACACTACACAGCATTTATGGCTGGTTATTACACACTCTGCATTACTTGATACCTATCTCTTATGCTCCTGCATATAACTAGGCTATCAGTTCAGTTCTTATTTCCTTAACTACTGCAGAAGGTCAAATCACGCTATTAATCAGTTACACGAAAGCAACGAATTAACATCAACACTTTGCACTAATTTACCACGACCACAGCAACAGTTATATCGCAAGGCTACTTCTAGCAACTCTTTCAATATATTCACGCTTCTTAACACAAGCGCTAATTTATCCTTCGCTCTACCTGTAATGCGCTATATAATCTATATCAACGCGTTCCGGCCATTTTAAACATTCATTCATTTACAGATTCAGCACGCTACACTTTAATTTATTTCTACTTCCCTGATTCCTAAGCGGTTTTGCTTATTTCGACGTTCTCCTTCCACCGGAGGCGACCAGCGGTCGTTTACTTTATTATCTATTAATTTAGTTGACTTTCCTATTAATTTAGATGCCCGAAAACTTAGTTTTAAACGAATTTCTATTCAAAAAGATGGCCTAGTCTTTCTCGTCCGTTTCACCTCTTCGCGTCTCTTCGTCCTACTGACCTAGATTTGCCCAACAGCCAATCGGAAGCGACCTTTTACCGCTGTTTTAGATCACGTGCCGCTCTTGGCCAATCAGCGGCGCCCACACCTTCGCCACGTCATCTAAAAGGTCACACGTCATGCTGGCGTAATGTCTGCAGCCTCGCTCTGGTGCAGCATAGAGTTAATTAACCGTTATGGCCAACATGGATAAAAATAAGTATAATTTTGTAGCTTTTCCCAAAACGCTACACTACAATAGTCTAGACGAGAGACCACGAAGACATGGACAAGAGACAAGGCAGTAGGAGTCAGAGATCGAGATACCACGATACAATAAGCTGACGTAGTTTATACCTGTAGTAGCAATCACGACAAAGTAGATTGATGTACTACGGGAACGTCAGCTCCCGGTCCATTGTGAAACCAAGGTCCAAAACAGAGGAGGAAAATGTAACACCAGGGATCTCAAGAGCTAAAACCTCTAAATTAAGTTTTGCAAGTTGTTGGCGAGTGCCGAGCCACACATATTGGGTCTTGTTTGGGTTTAGACGTAGCCTAGGCGGTTGGAAGACGTACAAGCTTCTAAGCCTGAGGTTTGCATAGCCCGGTTTATTGCTCAATTAGGCTATAGTATATATTTAACGTAGGCCGAAGGCGGCAAGACAGTTGAAAATGTCGACTGCAAACAAATAATGGGACACATAGGCCAAAAGTTACCAAACTTGGGCGTGTGACTGATTTCAACAATTCTAAAACGTTGATTTAAGACTCAGCCAGCGGCACATACTTGCAAAAGGGAAAATGTAGGCTAATAGACATTTTTGGAAGGCTGCAAAATGTGAAAACCTAGGACACATGTTCTAGACTTGCCATATTATTTCTATGAAGTGACGATGCTTTCACACTGTGCTTCACACTGTGCTATAGCCTACATTCGTTTGTTTGACAATTGGATGTGACTTCATAGTGTCAACGCTAATTGAACAGCATAATTTTATTTGCGATTTTCGAAAGCACAAACATATTAAGGCAACACTATTTCAAGGCAGACAAATTTGTCAGTTCTGAAAGTGATAAAATTTATCCCACAGCCATGGGCGGGGTTTATCAGGGTCTAGGGTGGCTAGGCCCCCAAGAAGACCCAGATTCATTTTTTTAAACCGTGCAAATGATATCTTTTCTCGGACTTAGCCCCCCCCAACCCTCAAGAAGGCGCAGACTCAGAAATTTGTCCGAGGAAAATGGTTCTGTTCACGAACGCGAAACTTCCGAATGACTAAAAAGGTCATCAACTTTTAGGGCAAAAAAGGTCATCAACGTTTTTGGGCCGAGAAAATATTTAACAATTCCAAGAACGGAAACACAACTCCGCCCATACCCACAGCTAATTACATACTGTTCAGCAGACCAATACTTATGTGCGTACGAGGATTGAACTGGAATGGTGAACACGACATAATCGCCGAACTACCAACGGTTTCTGATGCCAATGTGGTAGTCTGCGCATCTAAAAACAACAACCAACGGTTTGTTGAACTATTTACTAACTCTCTGGCGGACATTCTACCGAAAGTCTACTGTAATGTTTCTAGCTTATCAGAATTTATTAAGAGATAACAAATTTGAGACAAATGAATTTGAATTAAATTGATTGATTCGAAATTTATGTCATTTGGTGTAGGCTATAAAAAAAATAACATGTATACCCTATTCCATACTGAAGCATGGGTCTATACTTGCCGTCTTGTTCAATTGCAGCCACAAATCGATTCCAGAAATGTTCATTCTCCACTTCTATGTAAGTCAATCTCCCAATGAAATCCGGCACCTTGCAGTTGCGTAGCATGACTGGAATAAGCAAGCGGTTTCTCGTGTCCAAGTCCATTTCCAAAGTTATCCTCGTTTCATAGCTGCACCACGGACTTTCGAGAAATTCCGGAGACATCACTATGACCGTTCGTCTGCTGGAATGAATGCATTTCGTTATATTCTGGAACACCGGAACACCAAGATCAAAATCTCTATCGGCGAAACAACACTTGAAACCGTATTCCGGAGACTCCAATCTTTTCACAACACCAATCACCCAATCGGAATCTTCTCGACAGTGTGAGAAAAAGACATGGTAAAGCTTACCACGTGGAAGAGATCGATATCTAGTAGGCCTACTTTGAAAGGATGCCTCTTGTCCACTGACCTCAATTGGTTTGATCTGATTTTGATGGCTGGCGTTATCGCTTTGATCTTCATCTTCCTTCAGAGCTTCCATTCTCGGACCAGCATCCTCGCTCTCCTCTCTCATAAGGGTGATGTTCAGTATATCTGGAATGGCGTGATAGGGCCGTCTTGTTTCTTCATCTAAAGCATTGAAGTCGTTGCTTGTTGACGCTCGCGATTCCATAATGCCTTTGAAAAATATTCCAATCCTGTTTGGCTTATCTAACTTGAATCGTCAGTTGGGATGAAAATGCGGTTCCTGCATAGGCTATACGTCTGTAGGTCTAGCCTACATCTTATGGTTCTGGATTCTTATATATAGAATTGCACCTGTGAGAGATTATTGACGTATAGGCCTCCGACTGCGTTTCAGTGCATTCGGTCTTTATAGGCCTACATTGATTTTTGTATCTGCCTGTGGATTTCATATAGGTCTAGGCCGGATGATGTCGCAGCCGTGCTTGCAGCGCATTTATGTAGACACATTTGCATTAACCATAATTTATTATATGAGCTCTGAAATTTTGGTTTCAGCTGAACGCCGTGAACGTCAGACCTACACAGTAAAACGGTTATAGGACACATCGGGTCTATTATTCGTAGATTTTCAGAGCTAAAGGCTGTCACTGCAGGCGCCAGTATTTTTTGATGCATGAGACATTTTACTGGATAGCCTAATAAGTGATCGCGTGAAAAACTATATACGCAGATTCCAAGAGATGAAATAATCCACGTCTAATATAATTTTTTGTCTGCACTCGTGTTCTTATTATCGCTGATTATAAATGCCTTCGTAATAATCCTCTTAATGCAGCGATAAAATTATTGTAGGTCTACAGAAGAGAGGAGATGTGACCAGGGCCGGATTACCCACGGTGCTGATTGTGCTGCAGCACAGGGCCCCGAGTTTCGGTGGGGCCCCCAAATTGTAAAAGTTAAAAAATAAAATAAAGTGAGGTTTCAAGAAAGAAACAGTGCAAATGGAATTGCAATGCATTATGCATAGAAATCATAGCTATGACTAAATAGGCTATATATAACTATATAATGTCATAGTATATGATGACGTCACTTTGATGTATCCCTCTCAAAGGGATACATCGACCCTCTCTTAAACAGTTAGGCCTACAGTTTCTTTATCTGCGGCCATCTTATTATAAAATTATGAGCTCTAACGGAAAGTTATTAGTTTCGAAATTGACCTACTCACTGCTCTGAAACTGTAGTCCTACGAGTCACTGATAAATTTTGTGGAGGAAATGCGAGAGACCTTCGATGATATCAGGGTTACGTGGACAATCACCAATATACAGTGGCGGCGCCAGGATTTCAGTTTTGGGGGGACCGAATCTGCGGGAAGAAATTTTCTATTTTCGGTCGCCAAAATTTCTGACGACCTTTTTCCTAGTCATTTGGCCAAAAAACTCAAGAAAATTTTCCATTTCAGCCGTCACAATTTCTGACGACCTTTTTTCTGACTTAGGCCTGCAAATCCCGTGCATAGTATACTTTAAGTGTTTGGGGAGGGGGGCTAATCATGCAAATATTTCATTTTTACATTTTACATGGTGAAAAACTGGATGGTCTTTTTAGAGGGCTTATCACCCTTAGCCCTCTGGTGCCGCTACTGCCAATAGGCCTATAAAGAAGCCGAACGTCGTGTAGTAAAGCGTAGGCCTAAGAGATTCTCCAAACAAAACACTCGCAGAAGAGACTTGTAGGAAACGAACGTGAGTAGGTAGTAGCCTATGATACATTTATTGTAGTCTATGCACTCTAGCACGGTGGCACAGTAAGGTAGTTATGGTTTATACATTATTGTTGTTTGGCAGACTATGTTCTTTCCATGTCAGTGCGTGAGTCGTGAGTTCGTGACAATAATTGTCCTATCTAGGCCTACTTCCTATGTGTTATGAAGTAGGCTATAAAAAATTATGTTTCGGGTTATTGTAGGCCTATGGCATAATGTCTGCCTTGCTTCGTAAAATTGTTAGGGGCCCCATCATTCGATCAGCACAGGGCCCCCTAAACTGTAGATCCGGGCCTGGATGTGACTCATGTGTCATGAGTCTTCTGCGCCATGTTTGATAGTGTAACGCTGACGACATTGTTTTACTGGCCAGGTCAGAAACAGAACTGCAGGACCTGGTTAATCGCAGGGCCGGATTAAGGCATGTTCGACATGTTCGGCCGAACAGGGGCCCCCACACTTCAGGGGGCCCCCACACATGCAATATAAATATTTTTCATCACTGTTAATCATAATAGTAAAAATGAGTAAAATATATTGGAACAAATCGTCAAATTATTTGAAAACTACTGATTTTAGCATATAGACTTACAACTTTTGAGCATGTGTGGGGGCCCTTATTGTAGTTTCCAATTCCAGGCAGACTTATCTTAAAATGGGCCAGAAATTCTACCAAGGGCTATCAGTTTTAACTACTTAGATCTATATGATTTTAGACACTTAACACCTCTTCTGATCGGAATTCAAGTGCTATGCAACGCATTTATGAAATGGCATCATGATACACTCTTTGCTTTTACGAATTAGGTCTACTACCGTACTTGCGTAAACGCGAAATATAAGCCTATTATTAGTGTGTGATCAGTGGCGGCGCTACAGAAGGACAAATCAGGGCAAATGCCCTGGTACAAATCCTTTGCCTTGGTCGTTGTCTTGCCACAAGACTTCCGGAATATTTTCCCTGCCAAGAATTTATTTAGGGCATAAATCGCTTCTGCACAGTTTACTTGCATGAGTGAACTGACTATGCCCTGGTTAAAAAGTCTGATTCTAATATTCTTAAACGGTATTAGATGAATACTTTAAACAGTAGCGGCGCAATGGGGCTACGGGGGCTAAGACCCCCAAAAAGGCCATCCTTTTTTTTACATGTAAATATTAAACATTTCCGTGATCAGCCAACCTAGAAATTTACTGAAACACCATATGCACGAGATTTCGACTAGATGACTAAAGAAATCGTCAGAAATTTTCGTGGGTGACAACGGAAAATTTCATGAGATTTCGACCGAATGACTAAAAAAGAAAAGAAAAAGGTCGTCTGAAATTTTGGTGGTTGAAAATAATGGACAATTTTCATGAGATTTCGACCGAATGGCAAAAAAAGTCGTCAGAAATTTTGGCGGCTGAAAATGGAAAATTTACCACGCGGAAATTTAGCCCCCCCCCCAAACTGAAATCCTGGCGCCGCCACTGACTCTAACACTAGACTGGAATATGAAAAGACATGTTCATATTGTAAAAAAGAAGGATCGAATTACTAATAGACGAGTGTTGATTTGTTGAATATATAACACGTTTTGTGTCAATTTGTGTGTCCTTTTTCAATGAGTCTGTAAGGTTGGGGGCTCCCACAGTTTTACCGAACAGGGCCCCCACATTTGTTAATCCGGCCCTGGTTAATCGGCTGGACCAGGCAGAGAAGAAAAGTGGTCTGTTGATTAACATGGGCAAGATCAAGGTTATGACTCTAACAGGCGATAAATGCAACATACAGGTTGGAGGACACGATCTGGAACAAGTATAGACACTTCCCACTCTCTCGGATCACTGATTACAGGAGACGCAGAGTGCAGAAAGGACATTCGAGAGAAACTGGCGAGCCAGGCGAGGGGACAAAACACAGCAGCAGCGTTGAGACAAATATGGAAAGGTCATAGCATAAAGAAGGAGACAAAGATACGACTTATGAAAGCCATTGTTTTGTTTCGACAGTAGCAACATATGGTTGCGAAAGCTGGACCATTAAAACGGAGGATGCATGAGGAGAGGATAGAAGCTTTCGAGATGAAATGTCTAAGACAGATACTGAGAGTAGGCTATCCTGGACAGACAAGAAAACAAACGTATGGGTATTGGAAGCGGCGGGAGTGGAAAGATGTCTGCTCAACTCAATCAAAAGAAGGAAGATGTTTTACTTCGGTCATCTGAAGAGGAAAGAAAGAAGGAAGCGGTCTGGAAAAAGAGATTATACAGGGCACAGTACCGGGGAAAAGAGCACAGGGAAGACCGAGGACGAGCTAGATTGCCAATATGAGAGACTGGTTGGAGATGTCATTTGATCAGATGATGAGAGAAACAAAGGACCGAGATGGAGAAAACTTGTCCGTGGAGCGACCAACTCTCGATCCGAGACGGTTAAAGGCAAGACGAGTGTAGGGAAACCTAAGTGCGTTTTGTCGGTTGTGGCATCTCCTGCAAATCCAGTCGATTACGATTATCTGTACGTACGTTAGTCGAACCTTTGCTTATAGCTTATCTGTAAATTGGATAATTAGGCCTATAAACTAGACCAATAATAATAGTCTACTTGGTGACTGCAAAGAGCAGCTGTTAAACTCTCTGCGCAAGAGTCGTTGCTCTGTCTGCTTGTCAATTAACTTTAGTTCAATGAGCGTTGAGTTTATTATTGTTAGCATGCACATGATGATCGTGATCACTTTAGTCCTTGGCCTGCCATGAGGTCCAGTATGCACTTTGGTGTTGGGGGAGTTTCTCACTTCCAATCAGTCAGTGGGTCCCTGGACATGAAAAATCACCGAGGTGCTTGTCCACCATGACGTCACGAATGGCGCAATTGCAAAATCCAATATGGCCGCCACCAGCCATATTGGAAAATTAGTCTTTATTATTTCTTGCACGATATGCAAGTGTAATAACTCTAATATTACTAATTCAGGTATGTAGAATTCATTTCTGATATTTAATTTGTCATACGGGGTCATCTGAAGGTCATACGGGCATTTTCAAGGTCATCTAATACATTTTTTTCATTTATCACAGCATATGCACGTGTAATACCTCAAATAATACTGATTCTAACATGCAGAATTCATTTATGATATTGTTTTTGTCATCCGGGGTCATCTGAAGGTCATAGGGTCAACTTCAAGGTCATTCTTTAATTTCTTCATTACTCACATCATGTGCACGTGTAATACCTGAAATGTTACCCATTCAGATATGTCGAATTCATTTAGGCTATGATACTGTTTTTGTCATCCCGGGTCATCTGAAGGCTATAAGGTCATTGTCAAGGTCATTGTGTTGCATCAATGATGCTAATTATAACTTGAATGAATGCAACAGTAAACGTTTATGTAACACTTCAATGCCTTCATTATCATCATATAGGCCTACACATTTGGATGTCACTATTACTCTAAAAATATTCTGCTGTTATTTTACTCAGGCGTTGTGTGAATTTCTGAACTATCGTCGCACTGTTAACTGTTACACACGTGTCGATTAAAATGGAACCTTTGGACATAACGGACCTCACTAGCACAAGCTTGGTCACCTCAGTGGCAGAGGAGGCCTTAACTTTATACTGTTGCATTCATCAACAATGGAAACGGAGAAGAATGAACTGTCATCCAAGGACATATCAGAGGCACATAGGAACATGGACATTGCTAAAGAACGGGGTATGGACATCAGGCAGATACTTTCACACAACTTGGTCTCAGCGTCTCCATTATTTGATGGCGATATTCCAGCTCACACCAACAAGTCGCTACTTGTGGGAGAGATTGAGCCTAAACTTGACCTCACCAAATGGTGCCAGGAGTCTAATCTTGATACTCATGTTGTGGTAGATTTTATGTCTAGGATTCGGCAGTTGCCGCTCACACAATTTCCAAACATTGGTAGGATCATCGACGCCGTCATAAGCTCTGCTTCAACCCTCTGCCAAAACGTGAAGTATGTCCATCTGGTACTCGACTCTTACATTGAGATGTCTCTTAAGGAAGGGGAGCGCATGCGGCGTGCTGACTCAACATCAGGCATCGCAATTATCGGCATGAACAGAGACACGCCAATTCCTCATCAACTGGAAAAGTTCTGGGCATCGATGGAAAACAAGCGAAACCTGCAGCTTCTGGTGAGAGATATTGCTAGCAATCGAGAATATGGCAATGTAACAGTCATTGCTAGCTCTCTTGTTTCTGAAGATGAAGCACTTCCCGCAATGTCGACTGGCGGAGAAGAGATCCCAGACCTGTTGAACTGGATCGAGGAGGCGGATGCCAGGCTGGTGGTGCACGTAGACTGGGCTGTTCGTGTGCAACGGTGCAAGAGACTTGTCGTAGTCTCAAACGACACGGACACTTTCGCAGTATTGCTACACTACACACCATACTTCATTGACCTGGGGTTGCAGGAGATGTGGCAGCAGTATGGCACTGGTGAACATCGGCGAATGCTTCCACTTCATCAAGCGGTATCTGAACTTGGAGCATCCCTGGCCAAAGCAGTCATCAAGGCACATGTGTTGACAGGAGACGACTGCATGAGTAAGGTGGGATCGAAACATGCAGCTTTAGCCTGCGACCCAGTACAGTATCTGACAAACTTTGGAGAGACAGACACGCTGTTAGAACAAGATGCAGAATTAGCAGAGAAGTACTTGGTACGTGTCTGGGCAGGAGCAAGGTCAAATACAACATGTGAGACGTTCGACCAGCTGAGACTAGAAAACTATATCACATCCACAGTCGGAATTGACGCTCTTCCTCCTACAAGCAGCGAGATCAGAGGCCACATCCAGCGAGGGGCCTTCCTGGTGCACAGAGCATGCCAACTACTTGCAACAAACAATGAACGCGGTGCAGAACTAGAGCCATTACATCACGGATGGAAGGAACACTTTGGTGCACTGCTTCCATCGAAATGTCTGCTTCCTTTACCGCGAAGTCTGCTCACAATATGCAAGTGTGCTGGAAAGTGTAACACTCTACGCTGTGGTTGTCGCGCTGCCTCAAATTTCTGCGTGATATATTGTCATGGGAAGACAAAGAACTCTTCCTGTAAAAACACTGAAAAATGACATAAGGCAGCATCGACTTATAACATGACATAATTAGCTGACTAAAGTTGCTTGATTAAAGTTATAACACCTTTATACTGTTGCATTCATTCAAGTTATAATCCGCATCATTGATGCAACACAATGACCTTGACAATGACCTTATAGCCTTCAGATGACCCGGGATGACAAAAACAGTATCATAGCCTAAATGAATTCGACATATCTGAATGGGTAACATTTCAGGTATTACACGTGCACATGATGTGAGTAATGAAGAAATTAAAGAATGACCTTGAAGTTGACCCTATGACCTTCAGATGACCCCGGATGACAAAAACAATATCATAAATGAATTCTGCATGTTAGAATCAGTATTATTTGAGGTATTACACGTGCATATGCTGTGATAAATGAAAAAAATGTATTAAATGACCTTGAAAATGCCCGTATGACCTTCAGATGACCCCGTATGACAAATTAAATATCAGAAATGAATTCTACATACCTGAATTAGTAATATTAGAGTTATTACACTTGCATATCGTGCAAGAAATAATAAAGACTAATTTTCCAATATGGCCGGTGGCGGCCATATTGGATTTTGCAATTGCGCCATTCGTGACGTCATGGTGGACAAGCACCTCGGTGATTTTTCATGTCCAGGGACCCACTGACTGATTGGAAGTGAGAAACTCCCCCAACACCAAAGTGCATACTGGACCTCATGGCAGGCCATGGATCACTTCGCAATACTAAGACTACAGAGGCGTCGAACCGGACCACGGACGGCAGCGGAGCACGAGCCTTAGCCCGCGTATTGACTACACATGGAGGACTCTGCAGTCGACAATATTTGGACGGTAGAAAAACGTTTTTGCACGGCAATATATTCTTCCGTGTTTCGTGGATCTCAAGTCGCAGTATAGATCTACATAAGTCACGATTCACGAACATCATGTTCGTTTCAAATCCCACTTTTTCTCCCCTTGCTTTTGAGACCATGGGCCCGTTAAACAATCCGACCTAGGACAAAACCTTAATGTGGTCATTGGTCGATGGGACCCACGACATACTATTTGCAACGAATCTCGTTAACAGCACTAGCGTTTTCAAGCCAGGGACTTTCACCAAACAAGTCAACGAGGAATAGGGTCATGTCCAGGAAAAATAATCATGATAGGCCTACTTCATTTGGCTTTAGTAATAATCAAGTCACTATTGAATTCTGTTTACCTCGGGGCAAAAATAGGATTGGTCCCTCAACCCTGCAAAAGATAGGCAATCAGAATGGACTAACCATGAATAGGCTAGGCCTAAAGCCATAAAGTTCCAGTTCGCAATTCGCTGAGCTTCTATCTTCTGTGATCCAAGAATAATTATTTTAATGCTCAGAATAATAATATTATAAACGCTAGATGTCAGCAGCAGGGCTAGAATGGAATAGAGTGAATCCGACACTTAGAACTACTGGCGCTATATTATGGTCTACGATATATTCATGTTGTGCATCGCAGTTCTTTCTTTGTGATGATAGTCTGTTATATAATTAGGCCTAGGCCTAATTGCCACAGAGTGTGCTGTAAGACATTCAGCAAACCACTCGCAAGAACCACAGGGACAAGGGTCATTGTTTGAAATAAATATGCATCGGAATCTTTCAGCATTGCAGCCTTCTGCATACCCATTTAAGCAGCCTTTGCTCCTTTAAAAAAGTTACGGGTTGCCAT
This sequence comes from Lumbricus terrestris, assembly GCA_949752735.1. Lineage (NCBI taxonomy): Eukaryota > Metazoa > Annelida > Clitellata > Crassiclitellata > Lumbricidae > Lumbricus > Lumbricus terrestris. Next base: position 29,400,084 of record OX457038.1, on the reverse strand, counting down.
TCAAGAATGATGTCACATTACGGTATTAGGCACTTCCGAGTTTCTGGCGACACTCCAAGAATCACGAGTTGGAATTAAACATGCATTGGAATCTTTCAGCATTGTGGCATTCTCGATGGTCAATTCTGCAAAGTTTGCGCGGCCATATACAAATTATTAAATGCTCTTCAAGAAGAGTGTGGTAGCCTACAATTCGTAGTATAAACGGATGGTCACAAGTTATTATACGAGTAGCCTAGTATTTGTCCGACAGCCAGCCATTCGAGGTTTTCAACACGTCATATTGCTCATTTCATCTACGCCATCTGCCGAGTTAATGACTGAGTCGACGCTAGGTAGGCTACGCGCGTTCCTCGTGCAAGAGTGTTACCAATATACCCTAAACCACTTTCCAATCTGCAAGTCCTATATGCCTACATGTATGTATAGTTTTATAGGCCTACGTACTGATGCCTAGATCGTGGAACTCCGTTACTGTTCGTACTCTAAGACTAGGAGTGCCAGTCCCAAGCCTGATAAAATAGGAGGGCGACGCTAATGGTCTTTTGTTATCACACAGTGTCATTAAACGACAACAAATTGTCTCACTGGTGCCATGTTCTTCTGATGTCGATCTGTGGTCTATAGTCTATACGATCGGACGACGACGGTTTCAGAATATTAGCCATTAATATTAGGTGGTCTTTGCCTCGAGTGATCCATCTAGCTGTCTTCGCTGATCGCTTTAAGGCGGTGGTAGGTTCGCGTGCATGGGTCTGCTCCGTGGCTGGCCTGTTCCTGGGCGAGTATCCAGACAAGCAGTCTGAAATTCCTTGATCTATCGATCGCAACCGTAAAAGTGCCGGTTTCGATCTGCAAAAGAGTACCCGAGTTGTCTAGATACCGGTATCTTGTCGCGTGGATCATAATTATTATGGCACAGTATCACGTCGTATCCTTAGATTTGCTCTCGAAGAATGTTTTTGAGAGGTGCTCTCAACACGGGGGTGGGAGGGGAATAGCTTCAAAGAACGGTAGCCTGATAAGGGGGAAAACGAGTCATTAGTTAACAGTCCTTAGTGATGGGTGTCGGGCGCTGTGGTGTAATGGGTATGCTTGTTTCCTTGCAGCCGGAGGGTTGCAGGTTCGAATCTACCTCAAGCCGCCACGTAGGGACTTTGGGCAAGTCCTTCACTCGCAATTGCTCAGCGCTTCGTTGTGAAACTCCTATTCAGTGTCCGCGCTGTAGTCGGGAGCGCTTCTGAGTAGAAACCCTTGAAGGGGCGCTATGACAAGTGCACATATATACATGGAGGAAGGCCATTACAAACGGGGGAGCGCGCAATAATAATAACGATTATTATTATTATAGGCCTAACAATTTATCAGTTTTTTTCTAGGAAGAAACCTTGTGCGATTTATTCCAATTCCTCAGCTGACAGACAGCTTCCTTGCATAAAGCCGAGAAAACGACTACAACTTTTTAAATCTGAATAGCAATAGATCTATAAACGACTCATGCAGGTCAATTACTATTATTTTGCTGACTGTTATCATTATTGTAAGGAAATGAATCGATGTCCAAAACATAATCGATAACAATCTTAATATAATAATAATAATAATAATAATAATAATAATAATAATAATAATAATAATAATAATAATAATTTCATCAGGGCAGGCATACCATCGATCAGAGAACCAGCTGGTCTCACTCGTCTCGATGGGAAAAGACCAGATGGTCAAACCCTCATTCCATGGAAAAGTGGGCGTTCGCTTATTTGGGATGTGACCATTGTCGATACCCTGGCACCTTCGTACTTGACTGAGACTGCTGCAATGGCGGGCGGAGCTGCCGAAATAGCCGCTGCTAGGAAAAAGCTAAAATACGCGGAGCTCCAGACAAGATACAGTTTTACTCCGGTTGCGATAGAAACGCTTGGACCTATGGACCAGGAGGGCCTGGCCTTCATCACAGAACTCGGTCGACGATTGTCACGCGTATCCGAAGACCCTCAAGAAACCTTCTTCCTATTCCAGAAGATATCAGCCACAGTTCAGCGATTCAACGCCATCGCATGCCTCGGCTCGACGAGGCAGTAGTACACTGTTTTTTTGAGAAATATAATGTTGATGATGATAATAATAATAATAATAATAATAACAATAATAATAATAATAATAATAATAATAATAATAATAATAATAATAATAATAATTAAAAAAAGAGTTAATTTCGGTAGCAGTTCAACGAGGAAACGTCATCTGCTTCTCTTCCACATTGCCTTTATAATAATGACAGTCACTCCTGCGCAGAGTCCGATAATATTAATAATAATAATAATAATAATAATAATAATAATAATAATAATAATAATAATAAATATTATTATTATTATTCTCATAATTAATCGATCAATGTTAATAATTCTTATTAATTTATTATTGCTAAAGTACAAACTCATCTTTTTCATTTCAGTGTCTCCTGTAACAAGAAAATCTATAATAGCAAGTTTGAAGATAAAATATAAAATATCAATCAACGCCTTATTTTACAGCTCATGGTATTTTTAGAGCGAGTTATCCTACATACCTCGAAGAAAATTGTAAAAATGGCAATAATTGATGAGGAAAGACTTAGGAATTTCCATGGTTAACTATATATGGGACAAATGCCACGTCATGGGATTGTCCGTACACCTACCCATTTAAACTGCGGAACGCGTTTCTGCCATGACATAAATCTGTACTGCATGCAATACTATTATTCTCAACACCCGCATTCATTTGAACGACATTGCTCTTAACCAAGTCATTAGATTGGTTCATGGTCCGTTGGTTTTGAATGCTATGCCATTGAGTCTCAACTGGCAATGCAATAAATCTAGCCTAAAGATATTCATACCTCTTTCATAAATTCAGAGACCACGTAGCATTCGATTTCTAAGTATGCTCTAAAAGGATTGGTATGTGTATGCAAAAAGGAATGAGTCAAATGAAAGGTATACCGGGTAATGAACATCGTAATCCTAATGTCGAGAATCCCACAGCGCTCAAAAAGCGAAGTTGCGGGAATCAGCTAAGTCACAGTCTCTTAGTCAAAGCCATAATCAATAGGCAGTAATAAATAATAATAATAACGACGATTTCTATGGCGCCGTAATACAGCCATGCCGTTACAAGGGCGCAGTAGGCACAAATTGTTGAAATCGGTTTATTGCACTTCAACTCTGGTTACACAATCATGAATGACTAAGTACAGTACAAATGCAATTAGGAGCCAGTAAAAGCTAGTAGCTTATACTATCCTGACCCCTCTTTCCAATTAATAATCATGAATGATTTCATAAAATACGTATAACTTACAGGGCCGGATTAACAAATGTGGGGGCCCTGTTCGGTAAAACTGTGGGAGCCCCCAACCTTACAGACTCATTGAAAAAGGACACACAAATTGACACAAAACGTGTTATATATTCAACAAATCAACACTCGTCTATTAGTAATTCGATCCTTCTTTTTTACAATATGAACATGTCTTTTCATATTCCAGTCTAGTGTTAGAGTCAGTGGCGGCGCCAGGATTTCAGTTTGGGGGGGGGGGCTAAATTTCCGCGTGGTAAATTTTCCATTTTCAGCCGCCAAAATTTCTGACGACTTTTTTTGCCATTCGGTCGAAATCTCATGAAAATTGTCCATTATTTTCAACCACCAAAATTTCAGACGACCTTTTTCTTTTCTTTTTTAGTCATTCGGTCGAAATCTCATGAAATTTTCCGTTGTCACCCACGAAAATTTCTGACGATTTCTTTAGTCATCTAGTCGAAATCTCGTGCATATGGTGTTTCAGTAAATTTCTAGGTTGGCTGATCACGGAAATGTTTAATATTTACATGTAAAAAAAGGATGGCCTTTTTGGGGGTCTTAGCCCCCGTAGCCCCATTGCGCCGCTACTGTTTAAAGTATTCATCTAATACCGTTTAAGAATATTAGAATCAGACTTTTTAACCAGGGCATAGTCAGTTCACTCATGCAAGTAAACTGTGCAGAAGCGATTTATGCCCTAAATAAATTCTTGGCAGGGAAAATATTCCGGAAGTCTTGTGGCAAGACAACGACCAAGGCAAAGGATTTGTACCAGGGCATTTGCCCTGATTTGTCCTTCTGTAGCGCCGCCACTGATCACACACTAATAATAGGCTTATATTTCGCGTTTACGCAAGTACGGTAGTAGACCTAATTCGTAAAAGCAAAGAGTGTATCATGATGCCATTTCATAAATGCGTTGCATAGCACTTGAATTCCGATCAGAAGAGGTGTTAAGTGTCTAAAATCATATAGATCTAAGTAGTTAAAACTGATAGCCCTTGGTAGAATTTCTGGCCCATTTTAAGATAAGTCTGCCTGGAATTGGAAACTACAATAAGGGCCCCCACACATGCTCAAAAGTTGTAAGTCTTTATGCTAAAATCAGTAGTTTTCAAATAATTTGACGATTTGTTCCAATATATTTTACTCATTTTTACTATTATGATTAACAGTGATGAAAAATATTTATATTGCATGTGTGGGGGCCCCCTGAAGTGTGGGGGCCCCTGTTCGGCCGAACATGTCGAACATGCCTTAATCCGGCCCTGATAACTTAACTAGAACTTAATTAAGAAAGCAACAGTGATGAACATGCTAAGAACAGCTAAAGAAAGAAAAATGACATACTTCGGTCACATCATGAGAAAGGAGGGAACATGCATAGAGAAAGAGATCATGCAGGGCACAATTCCTGGAGGTAGAGGAAGAGGAAGGCCAAGAACGAATTGGCTGGACAACATAAAGACATGGACGGGCTTGCAAATGGGAGAAATGCTAAGAATGACGGAGGACAGGAATCATTGGAGGAACATCGTGCATGATGCGGCCGAACCTCGTACCGAGGATGGCTAGGAACGGAACGGAACGGAGTGATGAACATAATAATTCCTCTTGGAATGAATTATAATAATGCTAATACTTATACTATTATCCAAATTATTTATACTAAAAATAATAAAGTAATTATAATAATAACAATAACACTTGTATTAATAATAAAATAATAATACAATAATAATAAAATATAAAATAAAAATAATAACAATGACAATATAATAATGTTATTAGAAACAGCAACAAAATAATGACAGCAGAACTGCATCTCATCACCAATAAGCACCTATGACAGGGTGCATTAGCAACAGTGTCAGTCTAGTAAAGAGTACTTCGGAAATTAACATCAGAGTCTTCAGAGATGCATAAGTCGATTATACAATAGCAGTTTGCTGTCTACATAATTATATCCAACAACCCACATAATGGTAAAATAAATGATCAACGAAATGAAATAATAATAATAATAATAATAATAATAACACCATGAGCTATATCAACATCAATGGCAACAACAGTAACACTGACACTGTTATTATATCATCATTAAATTGCAACAAAAGCAACTTTTAGCATAAAATATTACATTCTTTGAAAAGCAAATTATCTTGTCTGGGCAAATAGGCCTATATATGTGCGGGGTGAAAGCGGTTCCAGAAGATTTCTTTATCTGATATCTCTATAGTCTATGGTATATAAAATAAGTATTATAGTCTATAGGGTCCAAGCTTATTCACGACGGTCGCGTTGTGTCAGAGGGGTTGTGACTTGCGAGATAATATATCCGGTGGAAAATTGAACTCAGATTTTCCATCTGACATCCCTGCATGTAGTATTGTAGGCCTACAGGCCCGCTGCTTAAGTAATTTGGTATTAAACGTGGGTGGCACTAAAGAGCTTTCATGACAAAAGAGTCACAATGACCACACATCTGCTGGCAGTGCCTTATAACAACCATTGAAAGACATGTAGGCTAAATGGTCAGATTATATGAACATGCATGAAATTATATGCAGCTATGAGTAGGATATGCTATGATATTATGCATGCCTTGCTTCTAAATAATCTTTTGCATCGAAACAGGAAAATACAAATGTAAGGAAAAAATGAACTGATGAACTGGGGGTCCAGCCATTTGCGCGCAAGACGTTTGCGCGCAGTCATTTGCGCGCCGACGTTTGCGCGCAACGTCATTTGCGCGTTGGACGTTTGCGCGCCGTCATTTGCGCGCCGTCACAATATGCAAAATAAAGAATCATATCATAAAATCTGTATTGTTTTTCTACGAAATTACTACTTTAATTTAGCATTAAGTTAAGCTAAGTATCAATGTTTTCTACGGAATCAGTTTTAGGTAGCCTATCAATGTTTTCTACGAAATGAGCGTTAGGTATCAATGTTTTCTACGAAATAGCTACATAATAGTCTAACCGAATGTGTGTGCGAGTTTGTTGAATGTCTTCAATAACAAATTGAGATGTTATGCGCAATTCCTTTACGATACTCCTACAATAGTATGTTGCCGTAACGTAAACTGGAGTACACATCAAAGTGCAAGTAAAATAGGCCTACCCATCATACAGGAGTTCGCTGTTTGATCATACGAAGACGGCAGACATAATAGTACAAGTCAACCCACACTGCGCGCGCAAACGTCTCGCGCGCAAACGACGGGCATTTTTGCTGCGCGCAATTGACCGCGCGCAAATGACGGCGCGCAAACGACGGCGCGCAAACGTCCTGCGCGCAAACGACAGGGCGCCGATGAACTGCTATATAATTTTATGTTATAGAATTCAACGGCCATAGCAGCCAGAAGATGTCGCTAAACATCCGGAATAAATGAATAAGTGGGTGGCTTTCCCTCTCGACATGAGAGGTGCATGTGTCTGATCCCAACTAGACTTCGCATGGGTCCAATCAGATAAAGTCGTCGAGTCTCCGGTCGAATGCAGCCCATCTTACGGACAGGTCTCCCTCTAAGGTCCACGGTACCAGCGTGGGAGTCCTTTTCGATCGATTCTGCCACATTGGACCTACTGTTCCACCGTCCTTATGCGCTGGCGTCTGGACTCTAGAGTCTCAGATGAACCACGTGACCATAGTTTCAGTGGGAGAATTTTGCCTCGTTCTCAGTAGATCTATGTGTTTGTTGTTGATTCGCTTTTCTACTTTATTAATGTGTTTTTATCATTTTTCTATTATTGAACGTAATTTCGTCCATTAATTTACTATAGATTCGCCTCTGGGAATAGGAAATGAGGCAAATGCTTTCATGCACAGCATGAAGTCATCAAGTGTTCAGCCGTTTCTGCTGATGATTAATGCATTCAGTCTTCAAAATTTCATTTAGCCTACTCATAATTACTGTAATTTCTTCACTTGATTTTATTAATTTTAACAATAAGTCCGCATGTACATTGTACAACCAGAATGCTTATGTAATGCAATGTAAATCTCCGAGAATTTCTCAGCGCCCACAAGAGCCACGTCACTGACGTCAGGGAGACCAGCTTATTCACCGGCGCTATGTCAAACACAAGACACCAGTTGTCTCGTGCTACCAGACACCAATTTAGTTGTCTCGTGGTAAGAGTGATACAATATTACGCAGCTCTGCTGACAAGCATGCACATTTGCTGTCCGCTTGGACCGCTTTTATTACTAATATCAAAGCTGGCCCGCATATTCAAAACGTAAGTGTAATCCATCAAAAATGGTAGGCGATGAAAATGGTTAAGGAAAGTGAGAGAGAAACTATTCAGCCTATAGCCTACACAATTACTGTGGTCTATAGAAATATAGGCTAATTATATCTGAACGACCTAAAACCGACCTAAATAGGATGATCTGAAAACAAAACTACTCGACCGGATTTTCAAGCAGACTATATAATTATAATTATAATGCGGACTGTTTGACTAAAAATAAATGCAGACACGACAATCACGATGATGCTTGTTTCCGCAAAAAGAGTCGTCAGTGTGGTTAACATTGACTATTCTTCCGGGTTTTTATCAATCCTGAAATATTATAGATCTAATCATTCTAATGATTGCTTAAAATTCTCAGCAGTTTTCTACTAATTTAGCCTATTTAGGTCACACCTATCCTATATGTATTTGCTGTGTCTCGCGTTCTTCGTTAATGTCCAGAAGCCTGGACATTAACGAAAAGGGATGAGGGGTTGCTGGAAAGAGCAGAGATGAGAATGCTGCTATGGATGCTGGGGAAATCACTGAAAGACATGAAACGAATGAGGACGTCAGAAAAAAGCTCGAGGTGGCTTGTGTAACTGAGAAGGCACGAGAGACCAGGCTGAGGTGGTTTGGACATGTAATGAGAAAAGAAGATGAAGGTTGTGTCAAAAGAATCATGCAAGTGGAGGTATATGGTCGACGCAGCCGGGGACGACAGAAGAAAAGATGGGAGCACGTGATAGAGCAAAACCTGAAGCTGCTCAAATTGAAGAAAGAAGACTACGGAAGCAGAGACAAGTGGAGGAGAAGGATCCGAGTGGCTGACCTCTAGCCAGAGCGATTAATACTAGCGGCACTAGGGTGACCATACGTCCCGGTTTTCCGGGACATGTCCCGGTTTTTTGTGGCGTGTCCCGGTGTCCCGACGACTTAGGCAAAAGGGTAAAATTGTCCCTGTTTCTGACAAGAAGGGAAAGAAATTGTCAACTTAAATCCTGGAAGCGTCTGCATGTTCATTGCAGTGACAGAATATTGTTTGTAATTCTAAACAGAATTTAATGAAAGTCAAGTTGTCAATTTAGGTTTATATGAAATGTTAAAGGTTGTAAGCTACTGTAGTGTATACACACTGTTACAGTAGGCCTACACAGATAATACGCTACTGCTGCCACTGCTGCGGCCCACTGATTCAGTTATAAAATATTGCTCCGGCCTGCCGATGCTGACTCTAACGATCTAATGTAACAGGAGACAGCTTACTTTAGCAATCTAATCTAGCATACGATTTAAAGACTGTCTAAATGAGACATCCGGAAAATGGGGAAATAATCCTGACCCCCTAAGCTACGTATATTCCCATTCTAGTGCAATAAATATTTTTTATCGCTTTCGATCGACACATTAAACCACACTGCAGCACAAAGCTTGCTCTTGTTCTCGTGGGCTACTTGAGCCAATTGGCTGGCATTAAGACGAAAGGGTAGTAGAATTCTCTTCTGTTGTGCCTTATTGAACAATCGCTTTATTCATTTTCGCCATCTTGATTGCGCTGTTTCGATTTCGCCCTTCTGATTTTCGCCACTTTGCAAATTGCAATAGGCCTAAATCTGATTGGACTCAGCTCTCGTGGGCGTATAGGCATAGTCCTGTAGTTTCTTCCTTGCCTCTCCCCCAACCCCGTCAGACATGTGCTGACGACGAGGTTTTTTAACAAGACGTCTCCAAATCGTTCAGCTCCTAGTTTTATGATCCACGGCTTCTCTCATGTCCTGATTGTGCTTTGTCTTTAGATCTTCCATCCAACGTTCGTCATACAGGTCTTTGCCAGTCTTCCTCTGCTTCTTGACCCCTCTACCTGGCCATTATGGATCCGTGGCCGTATAGCTAAAGGAATTACAATATTATCGTTCATTTCTCAAAAAGTGTCCCGGTTTTTGATGGCGAGAAAATGGTCACCCTATACTAGCCTGAAGGGAAAGAAGTGTGATATCGTTGTGTGACATCGATTAGTTACGACACCTTAGTAGTTATTACGTTACTTATAGGCTACTTTTATCAAGTTCTTTTTAGTGTGCAGTTCTTGACAAAATGGGCAGTTTCTAAATCGATTTGTGCAGCTGTGAAAGCACTTCTGTGCAGCTAAAAAAATATAATAAAACGTTATGTTATTGACCTTATACGAGGAATGAACATCACAATAGACATAATTATATTAGGCCTATAATATCCTACTAAAAAAGATAATCGGAAGTTAAATGCAAAAATAGGTCATCAGAAAAGCGAAACTTAAATATGAGGATGGGAATGGAAATTTAAGTAGACGTTGTACAGTTATTGGTTTATTCTCGAACTTGTCTCCGGTCATCAAAACGAGCTTTCTGAGAAAGAAAAACAAATTTGAGTAGAGGCATCTAGGTCGACTAACTTAATTTTTATTCGTGTCTAAAGCCTCTGCATATTTGAACGACCAGTATAAAATCTTTCCTCCCCCCGATTTTGCTTAGGACATTATCCCCCGGACAAAATCCCTCCTCTGTGCAATTTGTCTGTTTCCTCGTGTAGTTTATAAAGCTTAATTGCCCAGGTTTTGATCGTGTGTCAACATAATAACGGCGCCACCAATAAGACTTAGGCTACCAGTATTGCCATTCAGATGCAAACTAAAGGCTTGCTATAGAATCATTTAGTTATGCATTTCTAACACAAGGAGTTGTTAGTGTCAGTTAGGTACACAATTACAACCTTTTAATGCTGCTTGGGACTTAAGTTAGAGGCTTACAAATGTTTTTAACATCTAATGAACATTCCCATGAGCCACATGTGTCAGGAACATTTGACGACTTGTGTAATAAATTAATAATACATTCTTAATAGGGCTGTTGATTTAATCGCGTTAACGCGTGCGATTAACGCGTTAAAAAAATTTGCGATTAAAAATTTTAACGCATTAATCGTACGCGTTAATTAGATCTGATCAAAATAGAATCAGAGGCAGAAAAACTCGTTTTAAACGGAAGGCTCATACTTAAAACTAGTGATACATTCTTTGGCAAATATTCCAACAAAGAATTTGAGTATTATTGTAGCAATTCGTCGCTCAATTATCGCCTGCATGGGAACCAAAACATGCGTGAAACGCTAACGATGAGCCGTCGACATCGGCCACATCGCATCGTCCACTAAAGTTAATTCCGCTTTCCTCATCCCCTCAGACGTCAGACTACGTTGGTTGAACTCCATGAGATGGCAAGACCAATGGATTTCAGATTTTAAATGATAAATGTTTACAGAAGGACAACCAAGACGAGGTTTGGCAAGAACCGCAACCTCTTGCGAGAAATTGTGACTAAATAATGAGGTTCAATAGTAGACCTACTATATAAGAGCATCCCTTGAACCGACCAATGTAAATAAACTGGCCTGCCTATAGGCTACAATTGGCTGAATAAATTGTCTAATTTCACATTAATTTTAGGCCTATGTCATTTGAATTAAAGGTGGCTCAAATGAAAAAAAATAACGGATTTTTGAGCAGTTGACTGATTTGAACAGTGTTTCAATTCTGTATGTCATACAAAACTGTTCAATAAACTAATTGCGGAAATTCAATAGGCCTAAGCCAAAGGTTATTAAATATGTTTGCAATAGAAAGAATGCATTCAGTCATTAAAATTTTATGCTTTAGTGGTCCTTAGAAAAGAGTAAGATTAATATATTTGAAGGAAATGTATTGCGATTTATTTGCAGTTAATTGCGATTAAAAAAATTAATCGCGCGATTAATTTCGATTAAAATTTTTAATCGAACAACAGCCCTAATTCTTAATGGTATATTTCGACCTATAGTCTTAATGCCAAATATATAAGCCTACCCTAACATATTCTTGTATGTTTTTTATGTATAACTAGCTGAATTACCCGGCGTTGCCCGGGAAATTTCGGTTTTTAGTTCCCACTTCCCAGTCAGGCCGCTCCCACGCCCGGGAAATTTCTGTTTTCGTCCCCCGCCACGCCTGACCCCACTCCCACGCCGCCCTTCTCACCTCGCCTTCTTCCATCGGCCCCAGCCCAGTCTAACCACCTTTGGTGCCCGGCGTTGCCCGTGAAATTTAGGTTTTCGGTTCAACCCAACTTCCACCCGTCCATGTTTACGCTATAGTCAGCATTTTTGCCAAACCGCGTGCCAAAAGATCTGACCTCGGCGAAAAGTGAGGTTCAAAATCTATTTTTTCGTTGAAAATCGATCGGCGAAAATTATTGCGTCTTAAATAGGCTACTGATACATACGACACGATATAGATATTAATTAACGGAATAAGGCGCAATAGGCTAATTTTAAAATCGGCCATGACGTCATTAATGTACTGGGTTCAATCACCAATAGCCTATATCATCGATGGTCTCAATGTTTGATCATCGATGGTCTCAATGTTTGCTGAAGATGATGGTTGAAAGCAAAATTTAATGGCGTCTTAACAGTGCTAGGATTCGGTTAGAAAAAATAAATTTTCAAGCTCGGCAAAAGGTAATATTTTTGGATCGCGAATCCCGATAGTGTTGTCATTGGGCGGTTAGAAGTTGTTTTGTAATTATTTGGAAAAATCGGTCGCGTGGATGAGGAGATTTTTTATCAAGCTCACATTACAAACTGTGTTTTATAGTTTTAGATTTTCATGTAGCCTATATAAGGTTTGACCCCGCCCCCTAATCTTTACAAGGACTCACAGCATAGTCTTCAATGCACACTTCAACTTCACATAGGCTAAATCAGCGTCTGATTCCGCGAGCACATTTTTCTACAGTAACTATGATGTGGTACACACCACACATGCATGCAGTGACCAACTTGACATCCATGTCGGCTCACTACATGTCATAAATATAAGCCTTAAATATTCTAACAATTTTCAACTGTGTTGTCTAAATGTATGAATATTCACCTTAGCATTGGCCTATTCTTATATTTTTGCATCATTTTAGGTGATGGTATCATAGACCGGGAGGGATAATGTCCTACCCCGGGGGATAATGTCCGTTGGCTTTTGTCCGGGTGGAATAATTTCCGGGGGGATAATGTCCATTGTTCAGGGGAATAATGTCCGTTTCCCACACATTCAGATGCCTTCCTGCATGCACCGTGAGTCACTTTTGCCAGCATAATGTTCCCACCTGTCTATCATAATTCCTATACGCAGCCATCAGAAGGAAATCGAAGGCCATGTCTCATTGCATAAAAAACATCAACGCCCACATGTGACTCAAAATCGAATGAATGAACAATGAACAGTAGTGCTGCACTCGTGCAGGAATTTTTTCTTCCAACAATGGCGTGCGTATGATGAGGAACGTGGGTGGGGAAAAAACTCATTCAGAGGGCCTGAGAAAAAATGGTCGTGACAACCGTTTAAAAAAACACGCTCGCTATGCAGCTGCTGTCTCTCTCTCTCTCTCTCTCTCTCTCTCTCTCTCTCTCTCTCTCTCTCTGTGTGTGTGTCTCTGTCTCTGTCTCTGTCTGTCTCTGTGTCTGTCTTTGTGTCTGTCTCTGAGTCTGTGTCTGTGTCTGTCTCTGTGTCTGTCTCTCTCTCTCTCTCTCTCTCTCTCTCTCTCTCTCTCTCTCTCTATCTCTCTCTGTCTCTCTCTCTCTCTCTGTCTCTCTCTGTCTCTCTCTGTCTCTCTCTGTCTCTGGGTCTCTCTATCTCTTACTCTGTCTGTCTCTGTCTGTCTGTCTGTCTGTCTGTCTGTCTGTCTGTCTGTCTGTCTGTCTGTCTTTTTGTCTCTCTCTCTCTCTCTCTCTCTCTCTCTCTCTCTCTCTCTCTCTCTCTCTCTCTCTCTCTCTCTCACAAACGCACACACCGTGTGATGCAGAGTCAAATGAAGTCACTTTTGCTCTGTACACTTGAAGAAAGTTATGCATCTTCACGGAAGATTGCTACACGGGAAGAACGGTTTCACTGACTTCAACTGCAGTTGGACAGCAAAATCGGACTTGGTGAAACCGTTTCGAATACCAGTGTCCAACGGGTTTAGCACAAGAAGAATTCCTGCAATTTCTGACTATGTATACAAGCTGTAAAATGACAATTTGTTTGGATACGACACCCGCGAAGCTTAGCAAATAAAGCCAAACGCCTCGAGTGTGTTAATGGACGACCGTGCAATCATGGAATGTGAGAACACCTCGACCAATTCAGCCTTAACGATCAGGCCTCCTACCTGGCGTTAATGAACTGCCGTGGTGGTTTGCGTTTCAGTGAAAAGATCTTTCAAACAAATGTAAACACGTGTGTCTTTCCAGACTTTAGCCTATAATATGTTATCTGCGTGTTTTAAGTTGATGGCACACCAGATTTGAATTGCTGTGGATCGAGAGGTTTGACCCCCTCCCTCTAATCTTTATAAGGGCCCACTGCAAAGTCTTCAATGCACACTTCAGCTCCACATAATCAGCGTCTGATTCCCCCCCAACAAATTTTTCTACAATAATCATGATGTGGTACACACTACGCAGTGACCCACTTGACCTCCATGTCGGCTCATTAGTCATGTCAACGATCGGCCTCCTGGTAGACCTATTCATTGCATAACGATTGCAATAATAATAATGTCGCAGTTGTTATGCAACGAGACCAAGTAATAAATTATGGCCTTCTATAAAATCACAGCTGTCTGATAAACAGCTGTGATTTTAATCGTGTTGGGACCAAGGACCTATGCGTTGAGATTAATCATTTGACCCATGACTAAACTCAATGTCTATTTGCATATTACGCAGGTAGGTTCAATATTTGCCAGATTAATCGTAGTCAACACAGTCCTATTACTCAATAGGTGATGCGTGAATATTCTGGCCGATGAACCTTGACATTACGGCCCCCGCTGCATCAGCATTTGGATGACAAATTCCGACGCAAGGGGGCGACGCTGCAGCAGCTGGCAGATCACGTGACTACGTGTCTATTCGTATGCTGAGCCCTGTCCTCTTACTATTCGATAAATCTGAGACCAACTGTCAGTGTAAAACCCGCAGACCTATTTGCGTAAGATTCGACCAGGATTGCTGCAACATATAATAATCTGACTCACGCATATTAAGCTGATCAATAAGAATGATCAACAATAATAAGGATCGTGAGACAGCCACGTCAACGTATACGTCGTATAGGATAGCCTGTTAAACACGCCAGCATATGCAGCCTGCCTGTTGCCATCCTATACATGTAAGCCTGCAGATGTGGAGCAAAGTCTATCTAGATGTTGTCGTGACTGTTTCTCATTAGGAAATTTTGCGCGTGTTGCCTGTCCTATAATTACACAGTCTGAGCAACTCTTCGCAACCACGACACCAACGCAGTTTGGGAATTCTGGTTTTCCAAAAGATCGTTCATTAAGCCTAATCTCCGATCACGGGTACATTTTAGGCTGCATTTGTCTGGGTCGTGGTGGTGTGGAGTATGTTCGATGCTTTGGAATCGGAAGGTGGCGGGTTCGAATCCACCTCGAGCCGCCGCGGAGGGACCTTGAACAAGTCATTCACTTGCAATTATTATCGTTATTGTTATTGTTATTGTTATTATTATTATTATTATTATTATTTTTTTTTTTTGCCCCGAGGTATTTAGGATCCCTCGGGGACTTATCTCCTAACTACTTCTATAAAACCAGTCCGGAATGGCCCTATTCGTCTGCTTCCAGGCTTGCGAAAGTACCTCTGAACGCAACTGCATTAAATCTCTGTATTGTCAACGAGAGACGTTGGAATAAAAACGTGGTTTCCCGTGGGTCTCCTGTAATGGTGCAAAGCTTTTGGCCCAGGTCCGACAGGAAGGTCAGACCGTCGTTGTTGATCGGGCCCAGGGTTTCAAAAGCCAGAGGGATGAAAAGGTGCGTGGACGACAGCTCTGTATATTTGTCGATCTTTCTGGTCGATGCCCGCTCTGCAGCAGCACCAGCAGTTTTGGAGGTGTCCGGCAAATAGGAAGCAGCCAGGGTGTCGATCACGGTTGCGTCCCAGATGAGGCATCGCCCGACGCGCCATGGAATGAGGGTAAGGCCGTCTGGTCGTCTTCCGTCCGTTCTCAAGAGGCCCGAGGGCTCCTTTGTAGACGGATACCCCGCACGGATCAAGCTCCGATAGATGATGTCGTTCAGAGCTGCATGTCTCGGCAACCCATGTGGTCCACAAAGTGGGACTCCCAACCGCAATCCAGCCGCCACCCTGATCGATTCGTCATCTAGCCTAAGCCCGCAGTTTGTGATGGGTAGGGCCAGCAGCCAGTCCCCCGCGTGTGGGGCTGATTATTATTATTATTATTATTATTATTATTATTATTATTATTATTATTATTATTATTATTATTGTTATCAATATTATTATTATATTCGTTTAATTGCTGATGCGCTTCGGCCTGAAACCGATTCAGTGTACTCTGCACTGTTTTGTTTTTTACTATGCATAATTTTTTCCATCTTTCGATTTTTTGGGTAATTATTCATTCTGTACGTGGGTGCACTCCAAGCGATAATACGATCCTCCTGAGACTCCCCTCTGCAGCCAATGTTTCATCAGTCTGTTACGGTGTTGTGTGTGAAATTGGTTACAATATAAAATGACTTGACTTGACTTGAACATACATACATACATAGTACATACATACATATATTACATACATACATACATACATACATGCATGCATGCATGCATGCATGCATACATACATACATACATACATACATACATACATACATACATACATACATACATACATACATGCATACATACATACATACATACATACATACATACATTATACATACATGCATACATACATACATACATACATACATACATACATACATACATACATACATACATACATACATACATACATACATACATACATACATACATACATACATACATACATTAGGGTGCCAATGAAACATACAGGAAAAAATAAAGTTTTGAATTTCTTAGGTCTCATCCTCTGAAAATGTTCCTTTATATATGGAAGTTACTCAGAGAAAAAATGAATAAAATATATGAACATTTAGAGGATGCACCATGCTCCTGAAGTTGTATAATGTATGTAGTAATATATGTGCCGTGATGCTAGTTAATTCCTGACATAATGGTCTGTCTCAGTATTGAGAAGTTAACTCTGTGGATTACTAACAGTTCTGGTTATATCTGCCGTGCTTTATATCAGTTCTCTATCATATCTACATAATTATTATCTGTTTTATATTAAATCTCTATTCTATAACATCACTAGCACAGAGGGGGAAGGAAAATGTTAAAATCCGGAAACCATGCATTGACTTGAAACTTGCGCGGTTTGAAGACTGTCATTGTACGAAAAAAGGTTACAATAAACAGAAGGAAACGATAACAAGGGAGTAAGGTAGGCCTATAACTAGATGACAGTTTTATTGAAAATCCAGATAGCAATATAGATTGTGATGGAAGCAATACAGCTGAAGATGAAGGCAGTGATGTGAAAATTCCTGCGTTAAAGGAAAGGAAGACAGCAAAGCCAGAAGTACATAATTAATCCTGGCAACTGCAGCCTCATCTCTAGGTCACAGTCCATCGGAATTAATTCTTAAAAGAAATCCGTACGATTGGCACAAATGTAGCATCGCGCATCTACTGCTTTAAAAAAGCAAGCATTTTCCTTCAACAGTATTCCTGGTCCTCTGACGATACATTGGGATGGTAAGATATTGCCTGCTCTCACAGGTAAAGACACCGTTGATCGTCTGGCAGTCATAGCATCTGGAGATAGTGAGTTGAAGATTCTCGGGTCCCAAAGTTATGCAGTGCATGGTTCTGGTGAGGCACAGGCTGCAGCAGTATTTTAAATGATTGACAAAAGGAAACTTAGTGAATGTGTCCAGCTGATGTGTTTTGACACAAGTACTAGTATCCCAGACAACAAAGCGGGAACTTGTATCACATACTGTAGCAAAAACTTCACAAGCAGCTCATTAACGTGGCATGCAGGCAGGCATCATTTACACGAGCCAAATGTCGAAAAAGTGTTTGATACGCTTATGGGATGTTCTAGTGGCCCACATGACAGTCTCTTTGTAATGTTTTCTACTGCATGGATTCACATTGACATTACTTTCATCCTATGAACTTAAACCGCTGAAAGACAACTTCAGGTGATTTCTTCGTAAGTAGCTTCAACAGTATCATCCAAGAGATGACTACGGTACAAGGAGTTGATGCGGTTGTCGCTGTTGTTTGTAGGAAATGAACCTTTTGCCAGCAATCCTTATCATCACACCTTGAGCCTGCCACAGGGCATAATGGACGGGAAATTTTTTAAGCAGTATAAAAAATTTAGTTGTTTCACCCACAGTTTCGTTTGCCAGCTTCTGAACTGCCGGGGCTTAACAGTTTTACATATTTGTGGTTAGACTACAATTATCTCAAAGCATGGCACACACGCACAGCAGCAACTTATGTTCCACGATACGTCTTGCACATATTGTAAGATCTTGTAGTCTACCGCAGTGCAAGCAAACCCGTTGCAGGTGTATCCATTATCCATAAAAACTTTCATGTGACATGTGCGGCACTTGAGTGGGTCACTTCTCGGTCTTGCCTTTTTTTATTCTGAACTTACGGCTATGGAAAAAGTTGACATGGATGGTTGCAGCCATGAGTAAGTTTGGTGAAGAAGATTCTCCAGTTCGAGTGACATCTATGAAAAACAGCTGTCTCGTTTTGTGTCACGAAACACAAAGACATTTTTTACTTCCATGGGTATCCCACAAGATTTCCTTTTGCAAGATCCAAGCTTTTGGAACCCCATTAAAACATATAATCACAGCAGAGTGCAGGGCATAAGAGCTGAAGGTGGTACAAAACGACACAACTGAATGGGGCGTCGCATTGAAACAGATGTTCAAGTCTGCCATCACAAATCAGGAGGAGCTAAAGCAATATCTGCTTTAGGTGGTTGAAAGCCATCACCAGCACTTTCAAGCACCCAAAAACGTTTGCTCAGTCAAAGACTGGACAACCAATAACATTTTTTAAACACTGAACCAATGTGGAACACTGCATTTGTATTCTGCACAATGCAGAGCATTCTGCTATACATAGCGGCTTACGAGATTCCATATTGCAGATTTTCAAATCTGCACAGGACGGTGCAACCAGTAAATGTTATCTGATTGGTACAAAACTTTATATGTTTCAGTTTTATGGCTAAATGAACAAAACTAAGGGGTGAGACCTGAAAAAACTCAAACTTTGTTTTTCATTGGCACCCTAACATACATACATACATACATACATACATACATACATACATACATACATACATACATACATACATACATACATACATACATACATACATACATACATACATACATACATACATACATACATACATACATACATACATACATACATACATACATACATACATACATACATACATACATACATACATACATACATACATACATACATACATACATACATACATACATACATACATACATACATACATACATACATACATACATACATACATACATACATACATACATACATACATACATACATACATACATACATACATACATAAATACATACATACATACATACATACATACATACATACATACATACATACATACGTAGGTCCTATGTGAGTCTGTAGGTCTCCAAAAAAAAATTCCGCGCCTACACAGATGAACCATGAAGGCGGCATGAGCACCATCATCACATTAAATAAAGGTTCGTAAGAGTTCCGTTGTTTGGTCGGTTTCAGTGCCAGTTCAAAAATGGGGGTTGGGAGGGGTTGTCAGCGACACACAACGAAGATGATATTGTGCATTTTTGACCTGTCTTGCCAAAAGGTTAAAGTCGAGCAACACTGATAATAAAGAGAACAACGTACATGTAGTCTAAGCATACTCTAGATCCATGCAGGCATGACCAGTGGTAAATAATAATTTGACAGCAGTCCTTTTGATGACGGTAATTCCCGGCGTCAAGTAGTCACTCAGGAAACTTGAGCGGACTTCCATGGTTATTCGAAATTAGGTTGAGTGGCGCTTGACGACGGCAGGCTAGGAAATTTCTTTCAATCACGATAAAGATTGCTCCGTATCATTCCACGCATACTTCCATTTGTCTAGTTTGTTTATGCAGCACTATAAGATATTATATTCATCGAGGAGGCAATGTGCAGACGTACACAGACGCAATACCAAAATGCAAACATGTGCTGACATGCGCATTGCGCAATGAGATTCTGGTCTGAATGTCTTCGTTGGTAAGGCGTCTTGCTCTGCCTGCAGGGTACGAAGAACAATAATATTACTAAGTTTAGGAGACTTTCATCTCTGGAATTGCATGGGACGTTGTGGGAAGACGGCTAGAAAAGGACTACATAATAATAATAATAATAATAATAATAATAATAATAATAATAATAATAATAATAATAATAATAATAATAATAACAATAAGACGAATTATATAGCGCCATAGCTCAGCCGAGGCCGAAGGAAATGTACGTATAAACTGTAGTTTTGGGTTCATAAGGCCTAACACAGAATTTATCTGTGGACCAGCATAGTCACAAACATAGTAGAATAATAACATTTACGAATCGAGTACGTAGGCCTAGACCTACGTGTCATATTAATATTATTGATTCGCGACGTAGGCCTTATAGACTCACTCGGGACAAGTCGGAAATATACTAGAAATGGGCTTATTCGGGAAACGCATGACAGCGTGCACTTCCTTTTTCGCGCAGACAAATCTATCATCTAATGAAACATAATAAATATCGACTACACTAATGCACATGAGCCATAGCGCTGAAGGCGATGCTTGGGCCTATAAAGCAAATTAACGTCAGGCATATACACAGAGCCTACCAGGAAGAAACGAAATGTTGAAATAGCCCAGAGCACGTGTCGAAATACAGGAAATAAACACGTACAGAGAGAGATACTTACACTACACCACTACACCAAGACAGACAGACAGACAGACAGACAGACAGACAGACAGACAGACAGACACGTATGGCCTGTAAAGGTCTATAGTAAGCACTCATAGGCTTATCACATATCAGCAGACCCATCCTACGGCACAGGCCGTGTGGTGATATATTGTTGTGGTGATTCACAGCTTAGTCCGTCCAGGCATGGCGGAAGAACGCCGTCCCTCCGCCAGCACCCACCGCCGCCGGCCCGCCGCCCGCTCAGTCGGCTCCTTTGTTGGCCCTGAGTGCATTACTGATCGTCTGCTGTACAGTCTGGGCTTATAAAAGAGCGCGAACCGTAAGCCATCACATAGTTCGGCAAGCGACAAGTACGAAGAGGACACGTACAGGAGAAAAGATATCGATAGAGACAGCATTTCAAATAGTTCGCCTTCTCTCACACCGTAGACCGTTTCTTCGTTCAGCAATCGACAGTGTTTATACATTCACTCGTAAGTACACGCATAGACTTAGTTCTATAAACTCTGTAGCTTTATATGCGCCTGTATAAATGTGGTTTAATTCTAAATCTGCTTAACTTTTATAGCCCATAGGTAGCAGGTTCAAAACTGTCTTACGATGTCAAACTGACTTTAATGCCGGAGGTATAGGATTTGCCATACCATTTACTACCATCTCGGCATTAAAGGGTTAATTAAATTAACTACGAAATTCGCTATAAATGAGCTGCTAGTGGACCTTAACTGGAAGAAAAAAAGATGGCCGTCATAATTCTTCTTATTTCATTATCGAGAAAACGAGCAGTTTCGTAGCATTTCCATAGCCAACACTCTCAGAGTCACAGTTACTAACGATACTGTGTCATACCAAGGATGGCTAGTGTCGCCCTCCTTCTTTCTCCTTGCTTGGGACTGGCATTGCCAAAGTACGGGCAATGGTGGAGTAACCTAATGGTTGACGCAAAGAACTAATTTCTTATAAGACGCTGATGACGCGATAGAAACTTCTACATACATGTACATTACACTCTGCGCTGGTATTTCCCTCAGTTTCTGGCAACACGATATGGCGATAATGGCTGCTTAGATCTATAGAGGAATCTGATTGGCTGCAGCGCGTAACCCACAGCTGTTCTCGCTTACTGTGGGACATGCTATCAACCAGCGGCGCCACTCATCCTGTGGAATTTCTATGTGGCGTAGCCTCGCCTACATAGTCTCTCTATACCCCAATAATTTAGGCCTACATGTGGGAAGTTCAGCTTCCACCGAGACTGTTGTTGCGGTGAAAGTTTCAGTTTCGAAAAAAACAAGTGCACGCCCACACACTCGGGCGCACGCCCACACACTCAGGCGCACGCACACACACACTCATGCGCACACGTACACACAGTTTGATTTGTGTGTGTGACCGTTATCGCAAGCTCAGTGCATCTTAGACCTACTGCATCGTTTGAAAGCTGTTGTTTCTTCTTCGGAGGCATAAATGATTCACTTACAAATATAGAAATTCCAGATGGCATCGCAAATAATTAATATATTCTGAGGAAGAAATACATTTTTGCTTATCGAAAATGAAATGAATCATTGAATGTTCATTTTTTTCGTTGTACCTGTTTTATGTAAAGATTATGTTTGTTCTTCTTAATCAATACATTTTAGTAACGCATAGCATGTTTTACTGATCTATAAATACGCTTATATGTTTTCTCTAGGTAATCATTACCGACCAACAGACGGCGCCAGTGATCATGTGTGAGCAGCAGAAAATGACGATTCGACGACGCAACGCCCTCGCCGACATCTTCGAAGGCTTAAGCCAGGAGAAGATCGACCAGCTGCAGCGCTTCGTCAACACAGACAGCGGATTCGAGGATGAGTCACCTGCTGACGTCATCGACCCTACAGCCACCGCTACAACTACCCCCTCGCAAATCAGTTCAACAAATCTCAACCGATGCAACGATCAATCGAACCCCATCGATATAAGTTTACCACACAGGCAGGCTAGCCTTAACGGTGTCTCACACGATCAAATAACCGCAAGCTACTTGGGGTTTAGAGGCTTCGACAGCAGCAACGAAGACACGTTGAGCGATGAAGAAGACGATGAAAGATTTGTGGCGTTCGTCAACAGTCCAAGGTATCACCAGCGACGATTCGGAGTCGTCGAAAACGTCTTCCTCTTCCGCGAAAATCCCCACATGATGATGACCGGGATCGTGGTGGCGTCTCACTGACCTACTGACGTTTCGCTAAAAAAAAGACTGTTTCAAAACTGAATAACCATCAAACGCTCATGACTCCTCCGCCCTAGATCCCGTAATAAATCATAAACGATGCACACGCTTTTCAGCATTCTTCTTTACATGTTTTACGATTGTTTTTTTGTCGTTACTTTAGTTTTCCTTTCATGTTAGTTTTGCTTTCACATCAGACTTTGTTCACCAGTTCAACCATGTTAAGAGACGCAGGAGATGGTTATACTATTTTTGCAATGTTAAAGAAAGAAAAAGTGATATCTTAAAACTTTCAGAGGTCATGTCGAACTCATAGTTCCGGTTGTACACCTACTCTGCTTTCGAAGGACTGGGCGATTTAGGTCGTTTATGTCTTCATAGTGGTCTTAACTCTTTACATTCGCTACAACTCTGTCGAGCGCTTTGCAATTTTGCGGTGGTCGATTTCGACAGCAAAGAGTTAGACAGAGTTGCATTTATTGTTCGTGTTCTTGGTCTTTTTTTCCGATGTCGGATCCATTCAAAAAGTGGAAACGACGCCAACATTTTCAAGCAATACTCGAATTTAAATAACTTTCTGTGTAACTGCAAAGAGCGTAAACTTCATCTCAGGTTGTCATGTTCAGTTATCTGTTAAAGGTCAGATCGTGTAAGTATATGTAAAAAGCGCTACGCAGCATAATACAATGTTTGTGATTAATTATTAGGCTCGTGTTCAGTGTGAGCCTAATACAGTTTTTTTATGATGTAATGTTTGTGTGAATAACTTGTTTAAATTATCGACTACAACAATAAATGTTATAAATGAATTAAATGTGTTGGTACAGTTTATTAACTGATTAAAAACAGATCCGAAGTAATGCATGGCTTTGTTTAGTAGGCTATGCGTGTAGCCTACAAACCATTTCCCAGCACTAGCTGAATGACCTAATTACAAAGCACAAATGAAATTAAGCAATAATATGCTTCACTTAAAACTATACTGCCTGGTTATAGATAAGACTCCCCATGCACTTGCAGAGATAAGATTCTCTATATATGCACTTTAAACCATTGCTTGGTTAGATATATACGACGTTTTCAATATCACCTGACGCTTGCGCGTGGGACTTGATGGATCTCATTATATAGGCTATATATTTGTCAAGTCATAGGCGCCCTATATTCTACAAAATTGTCAAAAAACGCATCGGCCTGTACTGGAGTCATAATGTAGAATACATTTTGATGCTCCAATTAAATCACACAAATAGCAAAGCCGCTGTCTGTCATGAGTCTTAGGAAGCCTTTGAATTCAATGTAGGCCTACGTGGGTTTTATGCGTGGGTTTTATGCGCGTTTATAAATGACAGGCCTATGAATGTGCATAGCCTATAATATTGT
The DNA here is from genome assembly GCA_949752735.1 of Lumbricus terrestris. Classification (NCBI taxonomy): domain Eukaryota; kingdom Metazoa; phylum Annelida; class Clitellata; order Crassiclitellata; family Lumbricidae; genus Lumbricus; species Lumbricus terrestris. The sequence continues at coordinate 29,375,873 of OX457038.1, read as the reverse complement.
GAGTTCAGAGCTATTCACATAAACCAAATAACTAAGCATTGTGAACATATACTGCCTTTGTAACTCTATATGCATATTGCAGGAAGTTATTACTCTCAAAGCAGTTCTGGTCCACTGGAGCGCAAACACGTTACACAAGGAAGTAACCCCTAAAATGTCGGAAGCTAAAATCCCCTAAACTGGGGAAGCCGGTTAATGCGTTTCAGCTTTAAATTTTTCACCCTATAGAAGGACGGTTGTGATTTGACTTGAGCGCTTCCATAACGCCGAAAATCGTGTTATGGTTAGATACGATCCTTTATCTTATAGCAAAATTGAAAGCTATTGTAATTACAATTACATGGCCTATGCAAGAAAGGCTAACCACAGGCAATACACTTCAATCATCCGGGATTCATCCCAGTCAATCAGTCCCAATCATTCGTCGGTTATTCTGACTTATTCACCATCTAGCCAATTCGTTCCACGCGCTCCTCATCCTCGGTAACACTGCTTCGCTCTCCATCACCTCATCACTAACATTTGCAAATCTTTTTATATCCTGGACCATTGCTGTCCCGACTCTTTGGAAATCACTTCCGTCAGCACTAGGCTACGGCAAACATCTGACCCATCTACGAAGAACTCACCAAAACTCCACCTCTCGCTATATCCCCTCAGGTCCCTCACTCCAAACTGAAAACATTGCTTTGACACAGACCTTATATTCTAATTCTTCCACTTCACCTTACCTCCCACGCCGTTTAACCCTAAACATCGTCTGACTGTCTGGATCTTGACCCCCTGCCTATCGACTTCGTTTCGATAGAGCGCCTCTGAATAAGTTGCGTCCCGCGACTTAGCTTTTGTTGGCGCTGCAGAAGTTCCGAATTTTTGATTACGATAGACGCTTAAATCTGTTATAGCAGAGTCTAGTGACTCTAGTCCACATAGTGTCAATGGTCATTGCGAACAGTCTACAGTCTTCAGTAAGTCAAGCAGTGTTCGGTATGCGGCGCTTCGGTGTGTTACAATGACTCAAACCTGCAGTGGCAATTTCGTCGTTCCAATCAGGGCTGGTTTTTAAGGAATTTTTAGAACTGCACAACTCCTTCTTTCCTTTCCCATCATCCATGGCAAATTACTTCCAATCGGAAGACAATGACCTTTTTAAAACTAGTTTTAGCTGTATAGAAGTGCTTCTACAACTGCACACATCCATTTAGAACTACACATTAAAAAACCTGGTTCCAATTTAGGTATGGCTGGATCGGGAGTGTTTCTGAGCGGTGCTAGAATGTTAGATAGTCTAGAAGTGGCGCTAGTGCTACACGAGTCCTCGTATACAGAAAGCAAGAATGAATAAGAGCAGAGGGTGTCAAGAATCAATTATTTAATTTGATCAGCTTTGGTCGGACCGCTGAGCGTCAGGATAAGAAACAACGATATCGATCACAGTTGAGCCGTAATTGTAGGTTAATAATTGTTATTGTAATTGCAAAATATATAGCGCCACTTCAGGAGAAACTCCTCAGAGGCGCTCCCGACCTGACACCAAAGGAAAAGTTTTCAAAATTGATGCTTGGGCAAAGAAAGACAACGAAGTTCATTACGGAGACTGCTTAGACTACTATAGACATATAGGCATACCTTATTTCAGAAAGATGGACCGACCATAATTATTGTGAAGCGTTTATGCAGCGCTGTGGAGGTTCGAGCCATAGTGACAACCAGGTCACCTTGCAGAGCGATGAATCTACGACTCTGAGTGGATGGCACAGGTACACAAAGCTCCCTATAAGAGAAATCGGGGCTTGGCTAGCTAGACAATAAAACGCACGAGCATTAGCCGCGTCTTGAGGTTGTACCAGTCCACGTGTGGGCTTTCTCTAGACTTCAGCTGGACGTTTTGTTCAATGTACCATGGTATTTCTCCGTCGGTCTGCATGGGTTCCTTTTAATACTTGATGCATGGATGTAATTCATTGAAATCTTACCTTTATGAAACGCCACGTCAAGAATAAATTCATGCGTGTCGCTCCTGCCCGAAGCCAGATAAATCAACGCCAAATATTAGAGAAGAGTCCAGGGCTTAAAGTGTGGCTGGACGGTCATGGACGTCGTCCATGCACATCTTTTCAAATCTGAATGTCGTCCTGCAACTTATTTCGCCAGCATAGACTGGAAAGTTAAGGTGCGTCCATGCAGGCACTTCTTTTTTACGCTTTAAGCACTGGAGAAGACACACTTGAGAAAATGTGTGAGGAACAAACTGAGAAGATCAAGCGACAGCTGACTGAGAAAGGCTATGATCCAGCATAATGGTGGTGGCGCTCAAGCTGAATCAGGTTAGGATAATTTTTATTAGAAGAGTTCGGTTTTTGAGTCGTGAACGGAAAGTAGCAGAGGAGAGTGCAAGCGGAGGAGAGGTGAGACTGACAGGGTGATGAACAAACTGGCGGATGTCTTTTGAGAGTCGACCGTTCCAAAGGAACTGATGCAGCATAGACTAAGGGTCGGTTGCCGAATTTAAGAGATAAGAGGATTAGGGGACTAAACATATACGGGAGGTGCATGGCCAAGCAACATGTGATATTGTGGTCCGTGGTCGCCTGATGAGTGAGAGAGGAATTTGTGGAAGCGATTTTGTTAGAGTCTGTAATGAGAGACGGAGGGGTGCCCTGGGGTGGTGAAGATGCACAGGAATCGACAATGGAGATTGAGTTTGGGCGACTGAGGAGAGCCGCGGTAAGACCCCCCACAGTTTTCCACGGATTTCAATAGTTGGATGAATTTAAGACAAATAGGCAACGCTTTCGGCTAAAGAGGTTGATTGTGGTTTATACATGTAGCCTATCTATTTGTTAAATTGTTAAGTCTATTGATTAAGAGTCTAGAGGTCGCATCTGATCGTCTGTTTGCTTGTTCCAGGCGACGGCGCGATGATTTGAGAGCTTGAAGTATACGACCACCTTCTTTGCATACCAGATCTCTTTAATGAGACAAATTTTCTTGAATATAGCCCGTGCTCAAACTGCTCGAAAGCTTAACGTTGGCCTTTTATCACGAAAGCCGTGCAGGGGTCGTTGATCGAGTGAGACGCCAAAGAGGGTATACAAATATTGCTACTGATCATGACCGTAGGCCTACTCTATAATTATTAATTACTAGCTGGGGTACCCGGCGTTGCCCGGGAAATTTAGGATTCGACCCGCTTCGGCCACAACCCCACCACACAACACCCGACCACACTCCGGTCTGTACCAGTACGCCACCCGAGAAATTTGGGTCTCAGGAAAATTACCACCCCCATCCCACCCCCACACCCAACCCAGCCCTCCACCCCAACCTCCTCCAACCCCACCACCCCACTCCACCCCCATTCCACCCCCACTCCACCCCTAACCCCCTCCGACCCCACTCCACCCCCATTCCACCCCCACTCCACCCCTAACCCCCTCCGACCCCACTCCACCCCAACACAACTCCCACCCCATCCCCCTACATCCCACCCCTCCACTCCCCACCCCACCCCTCCATCCACCCTCACCCCAACCCCACACCCCACCACACCCCAACCCCCACCCTCCACCCCACCCTCACCCCCTCCACCCAAAACCCCACCCCTCCACCCACCCCACCCCACCCCGACCCCACCCCTCACCACCCTCACCACACCTCTTACCCCCACCCCATTTCACCCCACCCCCTACCCCACCACGATCCCAACCCCCTCAACCTCACCCACCCCCACCCCCATACCATCCCCACTCTACAACACCCCACCGCACTCCGACCTTCATCGGTACGCCACCCGCGATATTTGGGTTTAGGGACAAATTCCTCCACCCCCACCTCTTCCCACACCCCCTACCCCCTCCACCACACTACGACCTCCACCAGTACGCCACCCGTGAAAACGGTGAAATTAGGGTTTCCAGGAAAAATTCCCCCTCACCCCATTCTCCTAACCCTCTCCCCGCCCCCCACCCTCTTTCCCACCTCACCCCACCACACCGACCTGCACCAGTACGCCACCCGTGAAATAAGGATTTTCGTTAAAATTAAATTAGCAGCTCTCGCCATTTATATAATGACCATGGAAGCGTTTAAGAAGGTGTTTAACCATCTTAATGTTTTCGCCCCCACGCTGGCCCCCTTGGTGGTAGAGATTCACCAACTACTGATCCGGGTGGTTCTGATGGCCCTCTATCCAGGGAAAAAAAATCATATAAATGGGTAAAAAAATTTGGAAAACAATTTGGGGGTTTCGCCTCCCACCCTGGCCCCCATGGTGGTAGAGAATCGCCAACCCCTCGACTTTGCGTCTCGTGCCGAGACCTACACAGTAGTGAAGGTTTGGAGTGAATAGCTCAAAAACTGTTGAAATGCATTCCGGACAAACAGACAGACAGACAGACAGACACACGTTACAGAATCTTCTCTTTATTTATATAGATGTATTCCTTAACGTGTGACTCAGTTACTTAGAAGCTAAGCTAATTATAGCTTGACTCGGTTGAAAGGTCCTTTTGATCATCTCCGTAGATTACATCTTCTGCAGTCATTCCGTGATTAAATTCAATTAAAGTTGCTATTATAAAATCACAAACGCTGTCATACTTTCTACACTGAACTAAATTATCCACAAAATAGCATCTTTTTCTTAACTATAGCTAAATTAATGCTTAGGCTAACCAGTTATTCAAAACGCGAAAAGGCTATCACGTTCAGCTCGCCCTTTAGATCTATAGCAGGCCACGGTGGCGGCGCCAGGATTTAAGTTTGGGGGGATGAATCCTCGAGGAGAAAATTTTCATTTTTATCCGCCAAAATTTCTGACGGCCTTTTTGGTCATCTTCCATTTTCATCCACAAAGCTTCAGTTTTGCATGTAAAAAAACTGGATAGCCTTTTTTAGAGGGAGCTTAGCCCCCGGATGTCGTTGTCTAGGGCAGTGGTTCCCAAAGTGGTGGTCCGCGGACCGGTGCCGGTCCGCGGAGGTACGATCGCCGGTCCGCGGAGAAGAGTTAAAAATTAAAAAATAAACTGTAATTATTAGTTTATTTGTTTGAAATTGTGAAATTATTCGAATTGGTGTCCAAAATTTATTCAAATTTCTGTCTCAATATTTAAAAATTTGAAATAAATCAACGTGCCTTATTTTAACTTGCCAGATGGCGAATCCAAGCAATTTAAATTTATTCTAAATTTACTACATCGATGACTGCAGTCAGTTTCGAACTTATTAATATTTATGTTGATCTATGGTGATCAATAACCTGACTAGCTCGCTTAGCTAAACCGGTAAGAGCGCTGGCGCGATTCGCTTCCCGAAGGTGGCTATTTCAGATAATCAAATATCTCGGGCTAGCACGGTCCGTCCATGCATGGGGACCTGAATGGCGTGGCGACACTATAATCATCTTTGAAATGGCAGTGTCGTTAAACATAATATTATTGTAACAACGCGATAACCTAGTTCTAGTAAACGCTGTATAAGAATTAAAAAATTGTCTAACATAGTATACAACTTTTAGCTTAAAACTTAAATATGAACAAATGTCTTTGAATGAAAAAATTAGCAAACTTAAGCAAACAAATTTTAAAAAAGCAGCAGACGCAGATGGTTAAGAGCATCAAGGTTAGTGTTGGCGCATTGAAAATTTTTCTTGCATCTCCACAAATCGCACATTATTATTAAACTGTCCATTTATGGCGCTCCTAAAAAAGGAATCTTGCACAACTAGCGTTTAACAGCGAAGTCTGCTCATGATAAATCTTAAAGAAATAAGGCTTCAAGGACATGTACATGTATAGGGCCTGTAGGCTAATTGTAAATAGCCTTATATTTTAGTATTTTTATAATTTAGGTCGTTTTTGTTTGCCATCGTCATTTAGACCTAAGTTAGCGGTCCGCGAGCCTCACCAAAAATTATTGCCGGTCCGCGACCTACTGAAGTTTGGGAACCACTGGTCTAGGGGGTTTAACCCTCTAGCCCCTTGTCGCCGCCACTGGCAGGCCATGTATCTCCCTTACTAGGCCTACTCTCTGTTATCAGTCTCTGCCTTTCATCTCTAACTAAAGACGACACTTCACAAACTTCGCAAACTTAAACAAGTTCAAACCATTTTCGTAAGACCTAACACAATTATTGACACAACTCCTCATCTTATCTTCAAATGACTGCATTGGCGTTTCATGAATAAACAAAACAGGACGTAGTCAATCGCTTATAGTTGTTTGGGTCTTCTTCATGGGGGCCGATGACCTCTGTCACTGTCTGTACTCTGACATTAATTGCCAGTGCCAGTCCCAAGCCTGCATAAAGGAGGGGGAGGTCGACTCGACATTAACATCTTTGATATGACAGCGTCGTTAAATAGCAACAAGGTGCAGGGGGTGATGTAGTACTCGAGTCCGGCAAAAGACTCGAGTCCGACTCGAGACCGATTTTCTGCGGACTCGGACTCGGACTCGAACCTCTTTGGACTCGGACTTGACTCGGACTCGGTTTAGCTGGACTCGGACTCAGTCTCGGTCTCATCTCGGATGGACTCGACTACGTCACTGAGGGCTACTCGGTCTCTGCTTCACCCTAACAGTGAAGGTCAACCAGCAATTGACCTCATCCTATGATCGCTTCATTTTTACCCCAACGAAGTGCATGATGGGTGATTTTCAAGTGCCTCTTATTCTGTTCTATTTAGGGCTTATAATAATAACTCGCTCTACAACGAGTGTAGGCTTCGTCCAGGGGGGGGGGCCGCGGGGAAAGTCCTTGCCCCTTTACAACGGTCATTTGTCTTCGTTAACCCATACCAGCATTTTCCCCGTTAGTCTGAGCAAGTGAGCATCTTTATTTCGCTGACTCTTTCTTTCCTTATCTCTTAATTTTATTTCCCTTTCTAGGTTTCGACCTAACTATCTTCGAATGTTGACATGTCCTGCTAACTTTGACTAATAATTCTGCATGCAGGATTACGATAATTATTTGGTTTACTTATGTAAAACCTATATTTTGCGAAATTATAAAACTGTTACGGGAAATAAGAAACTGTCTCGAGCAGTAACAGCCTGCTGAGCCAAATTGAGTCTGTATACATGTAGTCCTATGGATTGCTGTGATCCGGACTTTGAAAGGCTCTAGATCTATTTTTTGGCTTCACAATTATATCTGAGATTCGGCACCTGCAGCCTTGCTTTGTTTATTACAACGCATGAATATACCTTGCATGTTGCATACTGACACACATAAGTAGCCTAAAGGCGGACACACAATAACAGAGATGTAGCCCGAGTATATTATGCGATGCCAATTATTTATTATTCAGCTATGCGTCTCTGCTAAAGCCTCAAACAGTCTAACACAAATGCCCCAGCGATAGCCCACTTAATTCATTGAAAAGCCGGATCTCACTGCAGGCTCTATACTAAAGCCAAATCATGCTAGTCACCTCTGCCTTTGTTTATAAATATACACACGTACACTCATACACGCATAGCTGAATATATATACACACAGATGTATAAATTATATATATATATATATATATATGACTAAATAGGTAGCCTAGCTGTACCTGATATATTATGCACACTTGTGTACAACACATATTATAGGCTACTTGTCCAGCATTGCTCTCTCTCTGCAGGTCCATAGCCTATTGGTAAGACACGATTATCCTGTCAACAGTGTCATATGGGTATTCGTGCACTGTGCACTACACTGCACTATGTATGAGATGTATACTGTTGTATAGGCCTACTCGTGAGATCATGTGTCGTGGGTGGATATAGAGAGGTGAACAGGATCTGCTGAATGCGAAGCCTTTCTAACACAATTACATGCACATCGGCATAAACCCGGTTCTATCATAGAACCGTAATTATATTTTTACCGATCGACGAGTTAGTCATCGAATTCAGGCTGCAATAATTGTTCAGTTCTACGGCGAAATTATCGTTTGTGTATTTAGAAGCGTTCAGATACCTGATGTGGTATTATAGTCAAACGACATCCACCAACGCTGCTGCTGCTGCTGCTGCTGCTACAACGGAGGCACCGGTTACTATGGAAACGGTAGATGGCCTACGGAGCCAATTGACGGACATTACATTCAAGTATGACAAATCCGAGACGAACCTTCGGCAGCTGAAGAAGCTGGCTGATCGAGGTATAGCCTACGGAATCTTCTCTTTATCAATCACGTAAATTTCAATCACGTAAATTTATATAGCGCTCCTTAAAGAACTCTACTCAGAGGCGCTAATCAAGCCAATACCGCAATTTACATAGAGCTATGTAAGGTGCTGACCAAGCTTCTTTTGAAAAGTGCTCAGGTTTTTTATTGTAAAGGCAGTCATCAGGCATTCAAAGCAAGCAAGCTGAAAGGGTCATATCTTAATATATGTAGATCTATGTAAGCTTATATATATACATGTATTATATATATGTAAGTAGCACGGTATCACCACTGCTTGAGTTCGTGACTTTTAGAGATTTGTATAGCCTAAAGCACGGATCATTCAAACGTTATTTAAGATGCGCATAATACAGTAGACTACATACTGGCTGTAAGACTGCTATAAAAATATATATAGAGTCTATATATATGATTACAGTCTTACTAAAAAGAATTAATAATTACTTGACTGAGACATATTCAGATTTCGACTATAGCCTAGGCCTATAATTAAGGGATCATACGCCATTTAATGGATGCAGTTTCGTTTTAGTTCTGAGTTCATTGAGGGTTCAAATGGATGATGATAATAACTAGCTGTTGTTTTATCTCACCTCTGCGTCTGAAGTTCTAATTAGGCCTATTGTCAATTATTAGGAAGTCTTGAAATCCGTGACCTATTCTGATGATTTTTGTTATTATAGTCACGCTTTCACTATACAGCATTAATTCAAACGGCTGCAAGCAGCTGCAATTATTAATGACTCTATGTAAATTGCGGTATTGGTCATTATTATATATTATAATTAATTATGCATATTTACGGTGTATGAATTTATAATTTGTTTATTAATTGATCACTGTGATCATGAAGCGTTGTGCAAAACCGAAACCTTTGCTTGTCTCTATCACTTCATGACATAATAGGCTATAAGACTTAGTACTTATTCTAGGTCATTATAAATTAACTCGTGTCCTCGAGAAAACCTGCTTTCAACTGACATTCACTGTCTAACAAATCCATTCTCAACTTCTCAAGGCAATGCAAACTTCACCTCAATATGCTCAAAGACTGTTTAGCTCTCTACAGTCTTCCTGTAATTTTTGTCTAGCCTATAATACCAAGATCATAATGCAGTCTGTCTCTGTCAACCAGTAAGCTTAGTATAGGCCTAGAGGTGAACTGCCTTTTTAAAAAATCAATCTTTTAAACACTTCTGAAGAAACTATCGCTAGATAACGCATCTTCTCTCTAACTGTAGCCATGTATACCATCCAATTTCAAATAGCTCTTTCCAATCGAAATTCTCCAAGCCAGATTGTTCTCTCTCGCTTCAATGGCAGTGATCCGATGCCCTAAAAAACCACATAAATCTGAAGAAATCTGCCTACAACAGACATCTTTTCGACTTTCCACGCCTCCTTGTAGGCTACAGCAAACTTATCACGTGAACAGGTCGTCGACAAATCTCTTGCAGTTATCTTTTGAGTATACGCCCATATGCCTATCTATGCAGGCCGCCTTTAATTCTTTAGAGTTTAGACTTTAGATCATGCTATCCCTATAGATTCATTACTAAACGCCTCTCTATTCTAAGTCGAATTTCTCAATTAATTCATAGCCTTACACATACACGATCAGGGGCGGATCCAGGGGGCCAATCCGGCCATGGCCCCCTCATTTAAAAATTGCATGGGACGTGGCCCCCCCATTTGGTTTCAATAAGCCATTAAATAAATGTAGTGGGAGAGAAAAACAGGACATGAGGCCCCTATTACAAAATCGTACGGGACGTGGCCCCCCCGTCGATTTAGCGGCGGATGAAATGGTATCTTTTTCCCGAAAAATTGGTCGATGACTAAACAAAGGTCATAAGTTTTTTCGGCGGCACAACGAAATTTTTTCCACCAACAAGACCCTGAATTTTGGCCCCCTCCCTTCGAAAATGTCTGTATCCGCCCTTGTGCCCTTGTACACGATCACTTAATAATTATCGCATCCTTGCCCTTACAGCATAACCACTGTGCTGTGATACACAACGCTGTATATTTCCACCTTCAATTCGTTCCAGAAAGGCCTACACAATTAAGTAGGCTAGGTCTTCCCCTTGGTAATCGTAGTCATAATCGTAATAGTAATCTCCAAAGTTCTAAAGCGCTACTCGAAAGTCAAGCTCGGGCACCAGCTTTTTCACGAGCGTTGATTCAAAAGGGTTTTCCTTAAGAGTAGGCCTAGTCCAAAGGTAGTCTCATTGTTATGTGGTACCGTTCTCCTGGATCATGACAGCCAACTTTCTACGCCTAATACCTTCAAAAACAGACTTCTTCATTTCTGACCTCCGCAAACTGGTTCCTCTTTCCGACCTTTTTCCAGCAGATCTCAATCGTCATGGTGTAACTCCTCTCCTGTATCCGCAATCGTTGAATAACCTTCAACAAAAAACCTTGACTTTACCGAGTTCCACATCACTCCACTACAATCCACATCGCAGCTGCTAAAGACACATGCGTAGCCTAACCTTCGTCTTCCCCGGTGATTACAAGAGCGCATCAATTGCCACTCAGGAGTCTGCGACTGCGACACAAGCACATTTCTTGACAATTACGAAAAATGGCGCTCCTTTAAACTTTTAAGGCTTCAGCGTACAGCCGTACACGCATACATGAAAGAATAACAGGCTATCAGTATATACATTATGCATTAGACTGGTCCACAAACCATAGCCAAAAAATTAAGTTGTTGGAATTCTTTCTCCACAAGGCTTATTTTTGTCCCCTTGGGGTAGATAGTCTCCCTGTAAAATTTCAGCCTGATTGTGCAACATTTAGAGGTCAACCCAATCTGAACATTTTACTTGATTGCTGATAATGCAGGGGTTCTCAAACTTTATTTTTATTGTACCCCTAAATGAAAATATCGAATGATGGCGTACCCCCAGCAAAGTCATATCAGAAACAAAGTGCCTTTGCGATGTCCTCTGGCAGTGACAACTAAAAGTCCATTTAATCATTGGTGACATCATTTATTAGAGTCCAGGCCTAGGCCCCTAAGGCCCCCTATGTAGGGAGGAAAATCTGATTTTTAATCGTATAATTTTATCAACAACTTTAAAATGGAAATTTGTTCTATAGGCCTAATCCCTGCAAGAAAGAGGAAAGAGTCAACCTATGTGCATGGGCCTGTTTAGACTAGCACAGATTTACAATATCTGGTTTAATATTTTTGTCAATTTCAAACGCAAATTTACCCCATGGCCATGCATGTTTGTTTTTATAGTAAGAATAGTTAACAGTTTCACCCAGATAATGACGTGCTGAAAGGAATCACGAAATTCAGAGCTCGACCAGAAATTAATCATTTGGTCAATTCAGCTCTTTGCTATTTGAGCGCTATAATTTAGGCTGAGATATTCTGGCTTTGGTACTTTCAACCATTTGTACATTAGGCCTATTTGTTTCAAAATAATTATTATAGTAATAGACCTAAGCATAAATATGCTGCATGCACTGCATTGTAGGCCTATGTGAGTCTAATTATATGCTGTGAAAGAAAGAAATGACGATGCTGTTATATGTTGAACTTTATGAACTTCTTTGTCTTTCTTTGCCCCTTTTCTGCAAGCGTTTGAAAACTATTCTCTTTGATTGTGGTTTGGTATCAGGTCGGGAGCGCCTCTGAGGAGTTCTCTTGAAGGGTGCTAAATAAATGTACGATTACAATTACAGTTACAATGTTGAAGCGTTAAAGTCACTGCTAAAAAATGAACATAAAGTCCATAAACTCAAAGAAAATTTATATTTCTGGAAATTTTCGCGTACCCCTTACCGGTGCCTGGCGTACCCCTTGGGGTACGCGTACCACAGTTTGAGAACCCCTGTGATAATGTCTTTACGTCATGTTAACCATCATTATTAGACTAATATGGCTTCGTCCAATTTGAGATACGATCCAGAGTTCTGGCTATGGGGGAAAACCAGTCTCTTGATTGTCTACTGCAAGATTACCACACAGCCTGAATGCACAGCAACTGCTTCAGTTTCATCATATCACTAAAGGGAGGCCCCTTCCGGAAAGTTACAAAATGGCCTGTGTTGGAGTTGTTTGCATTTGGGTGCCTGCCAGAATACCAACACAGCTGGCTGACTGGTGTGTCTGGAAACTGTCAGAGCTTTATCAGAACTACCTAACTCTGAAGACTCACAGACCACTATAACGAGAAAGTGACAGGATGAAGACGACATGTTCAAGAGTGATCTTCAAAAATTGTTCGATATTGCCTCAAAGGATGTGGTGACAGAAATCCAGCAAGACTAAGATCGTGATATCCTTCGAATAGGTCCTACAAAGAGCAGACGAATTTTCCAGCAGCATGAGTGGAGTAAACTTAAAGACAGCGGCAAAAGAAAGCAGAAAGAGGCAACTGCAGGAAAAAGAGAGAACGGTGAAAACTACAATGAAGAATGCAAGACAAAAGGCAGTTATGAAGCAGCAGGTGAACTTTCTGCGTTGGCATCTATAGAAGTTTTTGATTACATTGATGAGTATCAGACAACTTACATGTAGTCCTAGTACGTATGCAATACATCTACAGTTCTACACTATACAATGGCTGCATAAAAAGCTGCTACTAACTGCCTCATTATTAAAAAAAGATCCAAGAGCATCATCCAGCCCTCTTTAGTTTAGTTGTTGGTGCTTTGTATCATGTTGGCCTTCCAGACCGTTATCCTTGGTCTGTAGATGGAGATGTCACACTGGCGATTGGTTATGACATTAATTTCAGAAATACCACCTTCTAGAAGTTTGGAATAAAAGAAGGACAAGAAGCAGTTAGGTGAAATGGAAGAACAAGAGTGCACACTGGCAGGCCTGCTATTACCTCACTGAGAAGGCAAAATGTTGTCCAGCATCGACAGATCAAAGGAAAATATGGACCGCAAAGCTGCTATTGTCACTGAAAATTGTCAGGAAAAACTCTTGGCAATCCCAAAAATGGTGAACGGCATTCAAGAAGGTGACTCTCAGGTCAATACCAGTGTTGAAGTACTGTAATTGAGAAATAGAATCTCCCAGACATCGCTCAATGTCGCTCAGGTCGTACATTAACCATTACCGAACAATGATTCTACATCTGTCCAAATAGCATAAAAAGTGTCAAATGGGTTGACCTCTAAATTTCATTTGTTTTCCTTAAAATTTTTTGGGATTATTATAATCATGATAAGGAACAAAACAAGCCTTGTGGAGAACTGAAATCTGTTAGATGAATTTTGTGGACCACTCTATTATGCATACATGCATATAATTATGTACGTGTATATAGATGTGTAGGCTATCCATGACTATACACATGTGCATTTCATTATATGCACCTGGATATGCATTGGTGAGTTTATATAATTTATTTATGTGAGCCTGTGTATATTATGCATGAATGTGGTGCATGAGATGAGTAAGGATGGGTTTCTGGTCGACGGAACACTTAATATATTATATGCAGTCTGACGTCAGCCGGAAGTAGCGAATTAGGTCTTTGGAGTGACCTCTGACCCTATAGTCGCATAGAGCCCTTATATCCATGGTGAGAATTATGGAAAAATAACTGGGGTGGGGTTGAACAGCGATCCACTTGAAATTGGGGTGTGAAAACAGACTTTACTATGGGGCTGTAAGAAAGACTGGAGGTCGAACCCCCAACCCCTGAAATTCTCACCCTGCTTATATCGACCAACCGGAAGGCGATGAACCCCTGTTCCTCTTGCAATGGTGAGGCGATGGGTGAACGGACCGAACGTGCCTCATCTTCTGCTAATGAGGATCTGCTCCTTGGTGATGAAATTGTGGATCCCGGATAATGTTACCTCTAGATGATTCACACCATCAACGTTGCGTGGTCCAGAGACTTTGGACATATGCTGTCAACCACGGTCCGTTGATGTTTATGTTCCACGTGGGTGCGTGGGCCCTCCATTGGCGACTGTGTTCCAATTTTATGTGCATTATTTTGCCTGCTGGTGATGCGCTTCTGAAAGGCTCTTGCTGCGAGAAGCGCTTTATAAATGGTAAGATAAGATAAGATCTGATCTTAATGGCAATTGACAACAATAATTGGGATAGTGCAAAGTAGGCTACGCCTCTGAGTTTTTGGTTGGCGCAACAATAATATGAATTCTCTCAATAAAGAAATGTGATATATTGTGGTTCCACCTAATTCCTACGACATGTCGCAGGCCAATTTTTAATACAAATTATGCTCCCCCATGCTTGAATGTAAACTGTAACGTAAATGTATTACTTCTTCTGTGTAGCTTATACACTTCAATGTCCTGTTTAGAAATATTCTTACAATTTGCTTCACCTATCTCCGGTTAGTGCAGTAAAATTTTCTGTTAGGACTATAGGCTAGTCATCTGCCGTTGGTTTTGTTCAATTGATTGTCTCGTCTTTTGTTAAAATTGCACTCGTTTTACAAACCTATCAACGTTCACCTCGGTTTAATTCTCCCATATTTACAATCTTGTAATAAAGTGCTGAAGTCGCCTACATACACCCATCGTTTGTGCTACATATAGGCCTATAGTCCTGCGGTTTATTTCCTTCAGGGGCAGGCCTTACTTGTTGTCTCACTTTCTCTTCTTTGTTCATTTAATCACGCATTTATAATCATTTAATCTTATCGTGTAGTGCATAATGTGTGTATTTTTGGGGAGCAATATATTTGAATGTATTTATTTGAACGCTGTTTACTTGACTTTTGTGAACTGCACAACGACGGGGATAATTATTATGTTTTGCTGTTTCAGCCGTTGACGATTACGACGATTTGAAGCAGAAGTACGCAGACAACCAGATGCAGGTTGAGTAAAAGTCTTAGCGTTGTCTATAATATAGACAAATTGTCTGTCGTCTGTATGAGTTTATTGCTTAAAGAAAGTAGAAAGCAATGAACAAACTTAACTATATACGAACAGGACATTATAGGCCTAGGCTATCCATAATATTTTAGACTTAACTTTTGTATCATTACAGGAAATCTTTACCTCTGTATATACTGATATTATTGAACCGGTTTCCTGCTCAGCAAATGATCCATCAAAATGCAGCTAATGATTTTTATAAAGCATGAACTACATGTATAGTCAAAGGAAATAGGCTATTTAGCGTCAGTCCTTATTCCCCATAGGCTACTCTTATTGCCAGTATTCGACGAGTAAACCATCTGATGTTTTCCTTCTCCGGTCGTATAAATATCTAAGCTATAACTTCACTTTACCGAGTTTCTTTGGTTGCTGGAACACCTGGAGTTTGGAAGTCAGTACCTGTCTATTATCTGTTGCCTTTGCTATAATATTGTGCCACTTGTCTTTAAGTTGCTTATCCCGTCCACAATAAATGGGACATCCTTTGACTTGTCTTTCTGACCGTTTATATGTCTACCTGTATAGACTTGGGTTTTGTCAACCGTCAGTTGTGTATTGTGCATTAAAACAAGCGCTAGGCTATATATATATATATATATATATATATATATATATATATATATATATATATAGGCATATAATAATTATATGGGTTGTTAATTAATCATCATTTCGATTATTACTATGGTGATTAGTATTGAAACGAGTGATAATGGTCCAGATGCAAAAGCGATTAAGAGTAGGTTTCAGTGCAGATGAAACAGTAGTTCCATGACTCGATCATTAACCTTATTCTTTTTGTTATTATTTTTATGAGTTTTAGCAATCGATAAATACCAGTCTGTCTTTTTTTATTTCAGTATAAACTGCTTCAAGATAGACTTACAGAATCAGAGGCAAGACGGAAAAACATTGAAGATGGTATAGTCTTTAGTCTTCTTAAGATGCATTACGCCTGTTCAGTTCACCTATTGAATTAATCATGTCTGATATGAACCTACAGGTGTAATCATATGTATGTAGGCCTATAGGCTTATGTTTGAATCCTGTTGCGTTGATATTGACTAGTAAGGGTATGATAAGTTAGTTATTTAAGTTTCTCAAGTTGGTGATTTGAATTGACTCTAAATGATTTTTTAAAGTTAAGAGTATGAAGATCCATGAAGCCAGTTTGCTTCATATTAAAAGAATGTTATGTTCTAAAACTCCGTAAGGCCTTGACCCTACTGCAGATTATTTTCATGTGGGTAAGATTACGTGCTACTCTTAAAAACGTTTATCTTCAGGTTGTATTTACCCAAATATAAAAATACAACCAATGTAATAATTATGTTCATCTGTGTAACGTAAACATATGCAATCTATCAGGTGACTTTTCAGTAGGTTTCAGTCCTATCCATGTGGGAATATTGTGAGTGGACTTTGTGCAATCTTCATAATTTTGATGTTGCTTTTAAAGATTGTGACACACATCAGTTCTCAGTTTCGATCGATCGATGCCATATGCGTATTCCCTCATGGATATCATGGATATCATGGATATGGTGGATATTTCCTCATGTGTACCATACGTGTCCTACTATATTGGATCATTTGTAGGATACAGGGCCCCTAGCCTGCTAGTTAAGAGTGTAGGCTCTCTCTTACTTCACATATACATGTAGGCTATCCTCGTACATGTATGTGGCGCAGCTGTTTGGGATCGATGTAATAGCGGTGGATATAGTTGTAACTTGTAATGATGCTTGTCCTCTGTCGCAGTACTGGAGCCAGCCGTCGAAGAGTTTGGACATCTGCAGAAGCAGTATGACATCGAGAAGTGTTGCCGATCACAGGCAGAAGTATATGCATCAAAGGTTTGCACTTTACATTTGCAATTGAAGAATTGTAAATATGTTAAATATCAATTGTGTTACATTATTTTCTGTATGTTATGTTTTATTGTGGGATCAATAAATGATTTTGATTTTGATTTTGAAGAACTTGCACGACATCTCACATGCAATTCATCCCATTTGCAGCAGTTATGATGGCGTAACATTATGTTATCCATTGCGCCTGCGTTTAGGAACTAATTTGCAGTAGCCTAGCACTCTCGAGATATTTTATTTTGCACTGAACACAGTGAGAATGACTAACTATAGCCTATCAGAAATTCTGCACATAGACGATTTGTTATATTTGAATGCAACCTCAGGGTCGTGAGAAAGTTAAATCGACGTAAAATAGTCAGCAGGACATACAGGAAAGCGAGTTTAACTGGTGATAGAGCTTGCTTGCTTTAAACTTACTGTAATGTATCGTAGTATGATTCAAACAATTCGAGTTTATTTATGAGCAGTGCTTAGTTATTAATCTTCTAAAAATCTGAAATTTTCATTAAAATTCAATAAAAATTTCTAATTCGCTGCAATATAAGTGAGACTATTTAGACAATACCCTTTGGCTGAATCAAGTACGTGGAAGTGCACTATTTGTTCTTTAAAACAAAGTCGTAGAAAACGTTCTGGTTGCTGGATAATGATCCTTGCATTTGATGCTGCTTTTCAAGGTCATTCTTGCAGATTGCTAGAAAGACACTTCTTGCTATATATATATATTAGGGTGATTCAAAAAAATGAAATATCGAATTTTGATGGTGCTCTCGATTTTTTATGTTCATTTTGGTAATAAAACATGCCCCCCAAAATTTGAATGAAATAGGATAATGTTTAGTTCTGCCTCATCGACCTTGAAATTATTTAATTTTATTGTGATTTGTCAAAAAATTGAATTTGAGTATATAATTTTTTTCTGAAAAAATTAATAATATAATCTAATAAAAACGATGAAACACTACATAAGAAGCTAGTATCTATTGTTTTAAATGCCAATATATCTTAATTTATTAAAAGTAATTGAAAGTTTAATTGATTTTATTCGAATTTGATCATCGCGCTTCGTCAATATGGAGTCGAATGTTGATCCCTCCTTCCTAATTGTAACCAACAAGTTAAAGAGTGTTAACAATCTTATTAGCATCCTAATATTTGGAGATTCTTGCCATTTGTCATCATCTTCTTTAATAAAATAGGAAAAGGCCCCATAAGTTTACCTTAAGTAACAATCAAAACTTGATGCTTCTGAACCAGTTTTACAAGTTGGAAATTACTTTGGATGCAGATAAAATTTTGTTTTGTTTTGTATCAAGTGCAGATCACTACATGGAGCAACAGTGCATCATATGCATTGAGACATAATTATAAAGTTAAAAATAATCCATATTTTAAACAACCAGTGGCTTCATTTTGTGTTCACTTGATTTAAGCTCAGCCATCCAGTGTGCATGGTTAAGTGCACTCGGCACTCACAAATATGTCCCAAGTGATGGAAATGTCCAAGAAGGATTAGACTAAGCTGAAACAATTCTTTGTAATCTTTCAACACAGTTGCCTTACATGCAAAGCCAACTTCAGTATTTGACGAACGTTGAAATCAAATGCCACTGAACGACAGTGGAAACTTGGATAGCCCACTTTATCTTTGCAATTAACCTCCTGCTGCTAAAATGTAATCTGCCTTTCTGCTGGTGAATGGTGATATTTGCTTGACCTAAGGCAGAAGCACGATTTGGTGGAATGATATTCAAAGAACGAAACTTCTCTCGTTTTCTCTTATTCTCATAGTCAGTCGTCAATAGCCTAGATATTGAGTTTCCGCAACATGTTTCTCCACAAAATTTCAGAACTGTTCATTCCAATATGCTACTCATCTGCTTAATCACTATGATTTGATTCACTTTCAAAACATGATGCTCGTGACTTGGATTCCAATGCTTCTTGTGTTTTCCTCTTTTTTGCGCCGTATACGTATTTCTTTCATTTCTTTTCTTTTTTCTTTTCTTCTTATTGGCCAAATTTGAATCTACATGTAGTCCAACTGCACTATTGCATAACTTGTTCCTGATTGCCGATCCACAAGAAATATTCTCATAGCCAAGTGTGTTATCTTCTTAAATTTTAATTATAGGGCCTACTCATGGCCTCACAATGACCAATATGAAAGAGAATATTTATTGATTGCAAACAGTCATCTATTGTCAGTTGTCTGTGTTCCTCACCTACAATTCTTGTTACATCAGATGCATCTGTATATTTTTAGTCGGCCTCATGCATTCAGTTTCCGAACAATGTTTCTTAGAACTGCATTTGGAATAATCTTACTTTAGCCTTTCGCACAGATTTCGATGTCTTGACCAACATTTTCACTACCACGTAGACCTACTGAGAAATTTTATCTTTCTTTTGAAAGAAAACTGTAAATATTCAAGATTGTAGGCATTACTCTACCTCAAAACGTCTCTTAAGGTTCTCTATTAAGTTGAATGGAAGTCCTTGGCCTGGTTCCAGCCAAAATATTGTTGTTGCTATGTATTCAAAATGCTAACAAGCATTTCGCATTTTGAATAGTTTTGCAATATAATTTGTTTTGCTTATTTGATTTCAATTATAATGATAAATTAACATGTATTTGGTTGTTTACACACTTCACAATTTTGTTTATGCTCAATTTATAAACTCTTTTAAGTTCTATATTATAAAAAATTAGGTAACTAATTTAAAATGCTTTACACGCAAATAAAATTTAGTTAAATAAATCTTTGAAAACTTTGAACTCCGTGAGGCAGAACTAAATGCAAACCAATTACTACAATATTTCACAGTTTTGCTCCACGAACTAAAAGGAACACAAAAAGTAAAGAGCGTCTTTTAATTTCCAACTTTCATTTTTTCTCCACAGAACTTGAATCACCCTAATATATATATATATATATATATATTGAAGACATCAGGCTATGATTCGATGGGGTATGTCTTTGTGCCTCAAGCTTAACCCTGTCAATCCGAGCTCATCTGGTTTGTCTGTTCCCCTAAGACTCCTACACATACATGGTGCCGAGCTCTATATCTGCTTCCTCCTCTCTACTATCTCTACCATCGGGAATTTCTTAGTGGTTGCTTAGCTTCAAAGAGCATTTCTGACTTTTGTAAGAAGAAGAGAACAACACTATCATATGTTGCAGTTGCGTTGTGTTCTAATCGAAACAGCTGAAGAAGCAGAACAAGGAGCTGAAGCGACAGAGTCAGGCTCTTCTCATGAACATGAAACTTCAACCAATCAACATCGATTTCAGTGAATTCGATGTTTCAACGGATGAAAGTGAAGATGGCCGAGATATACTCAACAGAAAGATTCAGGGTATACGTGACATGTGCATGTATAATTGTATATGTGATATAGGCCTATGCATGGATTTGTGACATCTGCAATGCATGGTTATGTGACATATGTATATCTTATATATATTTCAGTAAGTCTGTGTGTTTGTTTGTTTGTTTGTTTGATTGTTTGATTGTTTGGTTGTTAGCAATGCACGGTCACAGTTTTGAAGCAATCGACACCAATCCTTCGCATGGGGTCGGGGTCAACCCGACACAGGTTATTGGGGGGTCGGCGAGTCTCTGCCACCATGGGGACCAGGGTGGGAGGGGCAAAACCCCTCATTTTCCCTACTTTTTCAGCCGTTGCCATGCATAGTTTCACACTTATTCATCTGAAACGTTGCAACTACACATATTTTTACACGGGCCACCTCGCCTCCGCAAACACACACCTCGGCCCTGCGGGCCGAGGTGTGTGCTTGGGGAGGAGGGGTGGGGAAAGGTGGGGAGTGATGGGGAGGGGTGGGGAAAGAAAGTTTTTCCGGAAAACCAAAATTTCACGGGTTGTTTACTGGTGGATGTCGGAAGTGTGGTAGGGTGTCGTGGTGTGTGGTGGGACGTGGAGGGGTGGGAGAATGGGGTTGGGGAGAGGGGAAAGGGAATTGGGGAAGAAAGTTTTTCCCCGAAAATCAAAATTTCACCGGTGGCTTACCGGTGGAGGTCGGAGTGTAGTGGGGTGTCGTGGGGTGTGCTGGGGTCGAGGGGAGGGAGAGTGGTGTGTGGTGGGAGGTGGAGGGATGGGAGAGTGGGGGAGGTGTGGGAGAGGGGAAGTGGAATGGGGGAAAGAAAGGCTTTCCCCGAAAATCAAAATTTCACGGGGGGCTTACCGGTGGAGGTCGGAGTGTGGTGGGGTGTCGTGGAGTGGGGGAGGAGTGGGGTATGGGTGGGGTAGGGGTGGTGTGGGGAAAATTGGGGGAAGAAATTTTTTTCCGAAAATCAAAATTTCACGGGTGGCTTACCGGTGGAGGTCGGAGTGTGGTGGGGTGTCGTGGGGTGTGGTAGGTGGAGGGGGTGGGAGAGTGGGGGTGGTGGGGAGTGGGGGCGGGGAAATATTTTCTCGAAAATCAAATTTCACGGTTGGCGTAACGATGGAGGTTGGAGAGTGGTGTGGTGTCGTGGGCGTGGTGGGGTGGAGGGGATGGGAGAGTGGGGTGGGGATGGGGAGAGTGGTGGGGTTGGGAGAGTGGGGGAGATGTGGGGAGGGGTGGGGGTAGGGTGGGGAATTTGGGGAAGAAAGTTTTTCCCGAAAATCAAAATTTCACGGCTGGCTTACCGATGGAGGTCGGAGTGTCGTGGGGTGTGGTGGGGTGGAGGGGTGGGAGAATGGTGGTGGTGGAAGAGTGGGGAATTTTTTCCCGAAGATCAAAATTCCACGGTTCGCATACCGGTGGAGGTCAGAGAGTGGTGGGGTGTCGTGGGTGTGGTAGGGGTAGAGGGGTGGGAGAGTGGGAGAAGTGGGGTGGGGAGTGGGGTGGGAGAAATTTTTCACGAAAATCAAAATTTCACGGGTGGCTTACCGGTGGAGGTCGGAGTGTGGTGGAGGGCTGGAAGGGGAGAAAGGGGTGGGGAAAATTTTCCTCGATAATCTATATTTCACGGGTGGCTTACCGGTCGAGGTCGGAGTGTAGTGGGGTGTCGTGGAGTTGGGGTGGGAGAAGAAATTTTGTCCGGAAACCCAAATTGTCAGAGTGTGGTGAAGGGGTGGGAGTTGGAGAGGGAGAAGAAAAATTTTTTGGGAGGGAGGGATTGGCCAGCAACGGTTGAATCGTAAAATCCCCGGGCAACGCCGGGTGCCCCAGCTAGTAATACTATATTATGGATACATAACATGGGATCTAAGTATGTATTTGTGACATGATACGCATGTATATGTGACATTTGTATGTATAAGCTTATGTGACATATGCATGGATATGTGACATTTGCAATGCATGGCTATGTGACACATTACGCATAATTATGTGCAATTGTTCTCGCCTTTTTTATCCACAATTTTTGACTAATTATGCAGCAGCCATCTCTAAGTCAACTCTTCCGTACTCTGTAGGAGACGTGTGTGCATGCTTTACTTTTATATAACTGTAATGAATCTGTGATGGACTAAAATATCAATATAGGTCCTATGATTAAACTTAATTTTGAGTTCACACAGGTAATTATATATATGCACAACTTTGTAGCACTAAAATGGCGCATTAAAAACTCGGTCATGCGGTAAAACTGTGTTTATCTAGCTCTACCATTACAGTTCTAATTTCTACTGCGCATTTTGCAGTTTCCAGGAGGTAGCTACTATGTACTCGTTATGGGTTTCATACGGGGCCCTCTGTGTGCATGCTTTGTGCATAGTGACTGTGGCCCCCTCAGCCTGCAGAGACTTGTGATACTATAATAGAACAACCGATTAATTTAACGGAATGCTTTTGATTTAGCAGCGGTTTATAGATCACTTCTTTATCGTCTTAATTCAGCCTGGCATACTATATGAACACATCATAAGAAAAGAAGGGAGTTGCTTGACGAAGGAGATAATTCAAGGCCCAAGCCGCCCAACGTGCACCAGGGTCACGTTCACGAAGTATAGGCTATTAGACCAAAGACGAATTGGATGGACAACATCAGAACGTGGACTATAGCGCTCAACGGGGGGACTGATACAGAGGGTCAAGAACTGACCTTAGAGAAAAATTGTGCATGAAGCGGCCAACCCTCGTATTGATGATGGCTTAGGACAGGACAGGAATCCAGCTACAGCTGTCCTATTTAAGGAAAGAAGCACATCATTTGTCTGAATTTGCCTGCAATAGCGCTATGCAAATGATTGAATGCAATGCATGGCAATTTGAGTACTTGATTACCATAGGCTACTGTCCCTGGATAATCATAATCAATGTTGCGTTGCTGGTCAGCTCAAGTGCTACGCTAAACCAGGACACGCTGGTAACTTCTATCGTAATCGTAATTGTAATTTATTTCATGCATTTATATAGCGCCACTTGAAGAGAAATTCCTCAGAGGCGCAAAACCAGGATGCAATGGTAACTTCTATCCATCTGCAGATTCAACTCATTTCAGTCCATCGTTCAGCAGACGCTGAACCCTCTATAAGCCCTCTATAACTGCCTTCTCAACAAGCGACTGTGTAACCAGTAATGCTCCCTTTCATGTTACTGAGTTGCGGTCTTGTCAACCTGGTTTTTTTCACATTAAACGAATATATATAGATTGCGACCACAGTCTACTCGAAAAGATTACAATCCATGATTACGGTTTTGCTTTAATTTCTTTTCATTTCAGCTTTGGAAGAACGAAACAAGGAACTTGAAGAGGCCGTCGAATCCGAGGAGAAACTGAAACTAAATTTCCACGAAAGGGAAGCATATCTGATTAATATTGTAAGTATAGATCTACAGACTACAGATCAGTGTCTGCTATTTCATGTGTACTGATGAAACATATCTGAATAATATCGTAACTATAGATCAGCAGTGTCTATTATTTCATGTGGACTGACGAAAGGTTACAGAAGCAATTCGTTAATTGCGTAATAGAGCTGCAGAAGAGAAACTCAATTCAAAACAGTTGACCGTTAGTCCATTTAATTGACTTAAGCTAACGACCGACCTAAGCAGACTCTTCGATTGCTGCCAAAAAATAGGAATATGAATTTTCGACTCATAGTTCACAATGCTGATTGGTATAAGACAATTAAATTGTTATGTGTACTTTGGTGTTCGACTGTTCGTTTAATAACTCACCTATGAATCCTGCAGCAGATATAGCCCAGCTATCGTAAAACACAAGACTACAATCGGCAAACCCACTTCTTTTATGAACTGTCTGTCTTTCTCTGCAATCTCCATTGTGTATAGCCGAAAACACAGTATATTCTTTACTGTAAACATCCACATCGTTGAAAGAAAGGCAATACGATTGTTGAAAGTCGTAATTTAAACGAATGTCTGACAATGAACGTGTACTGCGTAACTTGCGTGTTATTCTGTAAATCGTCTTTGTTCTTAAGGCACAAGAATCGGAACGAAAGCTGAAGGCGATGAAGCAGAAAGTGACTGAGCTTGAAGACCAACTGAAGAAATACACGCGAGGTTCAGTTACGATATATATATTTTTTGATTTGCATTCGATGGCAAAACTTTCTAAAACGTATGAGAGAAACCCGCACGAACAAGTAACTCCAATATAGTGTAGGCATACTGAGCGTATAGGCCTACCAATTCATAAAAATGCACCGCAAAGAAGATCGATAGAAACTCGGCCGCAGAGTTTAAATAACAAAGAGTAGCCTAATTATTCTTCGTCGACTTGCGTTGCTGCCTGTTGACTCTAGTCTTTCTGGTCGGCGTCATTTTGAAAGAGTGAATTCACATGTGCACGTAAGATAATGCCGAAAAATGAGCCTTTACGGCGTTGCTATAGGCAACATGCATTGAAGATGGCGAACTACTCTCTCTCCGTCAGTCACACATTCTGACTGCAGCAGAGACCGGGAGTCAACGTAATACTAGTAGGCTATATCCTACTGTTTGTTATTCTTACTGAGACTCGGCATTGACGCCGAACGGTGGAAGAATTCAAAAATGTTGAAATGATGCGATGACGTCTATTAGTTGCTCCTGACATTTTTTATCGTGATGTCGTCGTTGGAAACGATGCAATCTGATGCCTGTCCAAAGTTCGAGGAAATTAAATGAATGCGAAAAACATTTCTAATGCAGTCCTAGTGAAGACGATAGGTTAGAATTTGCAGTCAGGTATCTATGTAATGAATAATCACATAATTTTTTATTATACGCGCATGTAAAATCCATAGCAATGTATTCATGCGGCATACAAATGATACAATCAAGCCAAATGGTTCAACTGATAAACCACAGTTTACAAAACGCCGAGGCATGGTGTCTTCCTTAAAAAATGTTAGATATAATTATTATGATGTTGCTTGACAGCGTCGCAGATGATTTGGCAGGAGTTCCAAGAGATGAAGGAAAGACATGAAAATGATGTCAGGTTGAAGTTCGAGGCAGAACGATACGCTCACGAGGCAGGTGGATTTCGATTAAACTAATGCTTTCAGATATCATATCTATTTGTCATTTTGACCCATTGTTCAGCTTTCTCACCCTTATTTACATGTAGGCTATGTGTAGTTGTGTACTTATGTCTGAATGTAATACATAATATATTACATTATAATATTTATTTTATAATAGTTATATTAAAATATATTATTATTATCATTGTAAAAATAATAATATGATGATGATTTCTCTGCTCAAAGGTAAGTTCATTGGCTTTTATGCCTTCGGGGATGATATGAGTGAGTTGGTAAGTCGTTGTCTTCTTGAAGAACAACTGTGGGCGAGCAGCTGGTCGAAGGTCGCTGCGCAATGATTTGAGGTAGATTTGAACCTGCGTCCCTTTTCGCTACACTACCGCGTCCTCTCTATAATAATATAATATAATTATATTATAATGTATTACAATATCATAATATATTTAAATACATCTCGACATTACAATTGAAAAGATCCTACGATGCATTTTACCTTAAAATCCTCCTAATTGAATTTTACTTCCCGAAATGTTGATCTCTTGGATTGTGAAACTACAACTACAGGGCCTATTATAGACGCGCACAATTTTAGGCCTGATTGGGATATTAACTTTTAGGAGGCCATTCCAGTACTCAAAGACTGATACGGTATTAGGCCATAAACTTAAATGATGTTAAGATCTTTAGAGAAACATTCGAATAGATTAATGTAATAATTAAAATCAGTTTGCAATAGGCCCTCTATGTTTCTGCCTATTGTCTAATTTCCGATGTGTCATGTTCGCTACAACTGACGTTAATACTGACTTAAAGAAAATGTCTGAGAGAGATGCCGTCATTCGCGAGAGTTCGATTCTTCTGACGACGGCCAGCGCAGATAAACGTCTTGCATCGGCATTCCTCGCCATCGAAGATCTGACGAAGAAGTCGGAACTCGAGCGACTCAATCACCAGAAAGAGGTAAAAAAAATCTCAACTGAACTTTCAAAGAGACGAAGTCTATAGGCCTATTCTCTTTCGAGTTGTAGTTATTCATTCACGTTAGACTAGATCTTGTTCGGTTTGTAATATTTTAATTAAATCTGGCCATCATGTGTGAATATGAATTGTCTTTAAGACCGTAAAATTTCATTTCGAAATTCTTACTTTTGGCCAAGATATTGACAAATAACCATAGGGGGATACTTTTTATGGCCCACCCTGTATAGGCTACCTGGCACTATAATAGGAAGGGAGAATAGTCTATGAAGATGCAACTTGTTAGCGAATTAGAGATCTCTTTGCTGATGCGTCAGAGGTGATGTATGTGGTCGTCTATCCGGGTACTTGGCAGTTCTCTTGAATAAATTAATTCGTTTTTCGCTACGACAGTCGTCAACAAAGCAAACGGAACTGGCCGATTTATCCATGCAAAGTCCCGGATGTAGCAACAGAAATAATCTACGTGAAAGTTCACGTAGATGATAGGCTTCATATCTCGTCGGTAATTATAGTCTCAGGATAGGTATCTAAGGAAGAAGACGGCAGACACCGAGCATGGAAATCAATTGATCCAACTTAAAGCTTAGATGATCAAATTATTATAGGCCTATTTATTGGCTACGGCATGGTTTTGTTTTAAGCGAACATTGATGAATGCCTTTGCGTTGTGAGGAAGGCGCTATATAAATCATTTTGTGATTGTCATTGTTGATGACAACAATGGTTTCTTTTTATAACATTGTGAATTGCTCGTGCACTATAAAACGCTTTCATGTCTTTGTCCTCTACAGATGATGGAGTTGAAGGAAGAACTGAAGCATTTTGAGGCGAGTTCTCAGATGAAAATAATGGAAGACATGGAGAGTCGTCTCCAGTTAGCTGTGGAAGAGAGTGAGCAACACATTCGAACAGTACAGAACATGGAAAACCGAGTTCTTCGGTTGGAAGCCGAAAGTAAGAAACAGAAATCTCTGGTATTTTTAGGATACTCTAATCTCTATGAATGCATCGCTCTGCTGTAGGCTGTAGCATACTTACCAAGAGAAAAGCGAAGTGTGTATGTATGTGTACATGTATGTGCACTTGCTATAGCGCCCCTTCAAGCTCCCTACTCAGAGGCGCTCCCGACTACAGAGCGGACACTGCATTGGAGTTTCACGCCGAAGCGCTGAGCAATTGCGAGTGAAGGACTTGCCCAAGGTCCCTACGTGGTGACTTGAGGTGGATTCGAACCTGCAACCCATGCATCGGCTGAAAGTTTACCAAGAAACCATTGTTTGCCATGAAGCATGAAGTATTTTCAGTTTCTTCTGTTGACAGATAGGCTAATTCAGACTGAAGCAAAAAGTTTCGACAGATTCAGTAGATTTGATTTGGAGTTTAGTATGTGCAATTCTATAGTGTGCCATGAATAATGGTCTCCATAGAAAGCATAACTGTTCCTAACGGCTACATCCTTATTATAGACCTATGGTTTGTGGTGTAAAGGAACACGCTTTCATTGATCACTAGAGGTTTTCTTGTGCTTATGCACGTACCATGAAACTTCTTTCTGGTTTCGTTGTCTTTGCAGACAAGGACTTGCTGAGCAAACTGGAAGTCTGTGAGGAACGACTGAAACCGCTACCACCACCGCCTCCACCTCCTCTTCCAGCTGCCACTCCTCGTTTCAGGTGATTTCTGTTTTACCTTGGTCAACAGTTATATCGGAGTCTTTCCGGGGATTTTGTCAACCAGGGATTTCAGACACTCTGGCCCCATCATTACACCTTCTCAATTGATTTACTTAGCGCTGCAGTCGTGCATTGCACAAAGATCATTGATAGATGGCACTTCAAGACTAAAGTGTGGTTATACATGTATACAGTATAAGTCAGCACTTTGGCTAATTCCGTCACTGTTCGTAGGCTACCTTGGCAGTGCCAGTCCCAAGCATGGAGAAAGGAGGAGGGCGACGCTAATCATCCTTGGTATGACACAGTGTCGTGAAACCGCAATAAACAACTATAGTATACGGTTAATTATAATAAAATTTGTGTAGTTAGCTGTAGCTTTGGTTAGTTTGGTATTATGCTATAGGCGTACAGCGAGTAGGAATTTGAGCTTGCAAAGCAGACTCCCATTAGGACCTCGACTATAAGTTGTTGCAGTGGCGTAGCCAGGAATTTATTATTTTTTGGGGGGGTTCATGGTCTGGCCGGATGCCCTTTCTGACACCAACCCAACAGTATTACAGACTTATTTACAGTAAATAAGAAGGGAATAAAGTAACAAGGAAATAAAGTAAGAAAAACAATTGCTGCTACAAGCAATTGTTTTGTTTTTCTTATTTAAGTTGATAAATAACCTTTAATAAAACTTTTTCCTAGGCCAATGGGGGGGGTTTAACCCCCGAAAACCTCCCTTGTCTACGCCACTGTGACTGAATTGTTGTGCAGTGCGCACCCTTAGTCACTTTGGTCTCCATGCAGTAGAAACTATACGGTAGTTCCAATCGACGGTCTTGTCGTACGCGCTATAAATTATTAATTATTATGGCAGGAGTTTAATTTTCATCGAGAAGGAAACAGGCTGCATACTTTCCATTAATTAGTCTCTGGTTAAATGTTTCAATGCGCAGGCGCAAGGAGACGCATTGACTTGTACTTGACGCAGGTTTTAATGGGCATAGGCCTATATGAGATAATGCCTCTCATATAGACAGCCAACATGCGTGAGCCGTTTCTACTTTACACTTTTCAATGTAATGCAATGGCATAGGAAATTAATGAGAGAAAAGTACTTTGTATAGTATCCATTGTATGGCATTTGTCACGAATATCATCAATGTTTTGTTTTAGTCCTCTGCGGATATTCATGCGAAAGAAAACGAAAACAGACGCTCAAAAGCAATTGTCAACGCACACCGAGGAGTGTACGTATCCGATATTATCTTGTATTCACACATTTGGAATCGCCAAAGTAGGCCTATAGTAGTTGTGGTGGTGGTGGTGTGGTGTGGTGTGCTGGTGGTGGCGTAGTGATGGTGGTATTGGTAGTGGCATTGGCAGTAGTGGTAGTAGCAGTGATACTAGCTAGTAGTATATAGGAGTGGCGGTAAAAAAGCCCTAAATACTGCCCTAAATACTTAAAACAGAAAATACTGAGATTTGCAACCTTCAACGTCTTTTTCTGTCCATCTTCTTTGAAACACTCGACCATCCACAATCCTACATGGAGGCCACCTTTCTTCCATTTGTATCCAACGCTATAGCGCGCTTTGGCACGTTTTCCAGACGCGTTCATCGATGCTGTGTTAATTCTTTTACACCACAAACCATATAGTTTATAATAAGGATGTAGCGGCTTTTGTAGCCGAGTTACCGCATTTGATCCTATGGTAACTCGACCCGGACCACCACGGACTACTCTCACGGACAACCCTCCTAACTCAACGCAGCGCTCGTGAATAAGCCGGTGCCCCGCGCTTGGCTTTCCAGTGGCGCTTTAGAAATTAGGAGATTACGATTACGATTACGATTAGGACCAATTGTGCTTTCAATGGAAATTACTATTGATGAGCACACTATATGCACAATTGCTGTGCTTCCCGAGGGTGCAGGAAGGGTCAGTCCGCTGGACTTTCAACCGTTATTACGTTGGGGTTCCATTCCCCGCCAGGGCATAAATTTGGTTCGCGACTTATAAGCTTCGCCCGCACCCTCTACCATGTATCTAATGAGTCATCATGAGTACATCGACTGCACATCGTCCGTGTGAGGATGTGGCGGTGAGGGAGAGGAATGGCCACCCATGGCCCTCATATGCCGAGGTTAAGAAAATGAAGGCGCTAGCACTTGATACCCGTGGCTGCCTCGGAGCTTGCTCCTCCTCTTCCTCTCCTCACTGATGTTGCATAGTATTGATGATGATGCTGTCCATCCTCATTTCTGAGGGTCGGAGACCAGAGACAACGACAGCAGCTTCCTCCATTCCTCTCTGTCCTGCGCCCGTCTGACACAGTCCACAGGTGGTAATCCGGTCCAGTCACAGACATCGTCCATCCAACTATGTACTATGCTATACTTGGTCTTCCAAGTATAGCATAGTATTAGGAGGCATAATTTCCCAGATAGCCAGAACAACTCTTAGCATAACTATTTGCCCCTGGAAAATGACATAAACTTAATTATAATTATAATAATTAAATAATAATTATTATTAATTGGTAGTCGGTAGAGCGGGTTATTTACTATTTTTACTGTTTAACAGCTTCTCGAGAGAAAACCTACGAAGAAGCCCTGAAAGAAATGATGGACCGCATTAAATCAGGTCAAGCACTAAAAGCTGCCCCGAATAAACAGGTAATAGTCTACCTATAGATAAGAATGGAAAACACTTGAATCTACGTCTTATAAATAAGGAATTCATTCCGTAAATAGAAGATGCTTATCTGGAAAATATCACGGATTAACGATGGTTCTCGTTGTCTTCCATGCAGGCCTTCCTTCTCTCTTCTCCATGTCATTCCAGTGGCAATGATATTCCGCTTCTATTCCGTTTTAGGCCTGTTCCATTCCTCGACTCTAAAATTCGCTTTCCCGTATAGGCCTACATCTGGAAATGCAATTCGAACCCCTGTGGCTCGGCCACGATATTGCGACTTGCCTCAAGGTCACCGGTCGACGATAAAATTCTATGGTATAGCTCAAGTTTTTGTTCATAATAGCAATCATAATGACAAGCTTCAGAATATCTAAAGAGTTGCACTTTTTAAGATAGTATAAAGCTACATGCGAAATTTCGAACTATCACGTCCGTGCAATACACGAAATTTCAATGGCGTGGCTCCCATTCAAATTTCAAACGGGAAGAGGTGTTAAAATATCTATCTCATCAATTTATCGAGATATAATCAGGGTCGAAGCCCTATACGGTGGCTGTAGAAAACGTATGGTCGTGTACATTTGCATCATCTTATTCTCACAATTTTCATTCGTAACATAGCCTATAAGTTAACGTTGACTGCATAATATATATTGCCGTTTTGTTTCAGACAAAATGTGCGCCAATTGAAGAGGACGGACCAGCCATTAACGATCTGCAGCGTCTGCTGGTGAGACATCAATGTTATCATCGTCATCATCATCATCATCGTCATCATCATCATCATCATCGTCATCGTCATCGTCATCGTCGTCGTCGTCGTCGTAATGAGCATCATCTTCATTACGGGTGGTGAAAATGAGAAAATGAGCACCGGCAGTGGCGTAGACAAGGTTAAAAAACCATTGGCCTAGAAAACGTTTTTAGAAGGTTATTTATCCAATTAAATAAGAAAAACAAAACAATTGCGTGTAGCAACAATTGTTTTTCTTACTTTAATCCCTTTGTTACTTTATTTCCATTTTTTATTTACTGTAATACTGTAGGGTTGGTGTCAGAAAGGGCATCCGGCCAGGCCATAAACACCCCCCCCCAAAAAACATAATAAATTTCTGGCTACGCCACTGCTGCACCGGCGTTATTCTAAGAGTTGGAGGGTTTCTGCTTCTGTTGCATAGGGTTCGTTGAGGTCAAAGCAGAGGAAGACGAGTGATGGTGCGACAGACATCGAGGTTCGACCAACCTCAACGGCTGCTGGTGGTGGTGTGGATGATGGGAAAGACGGTAGCGGGATGAACAGAAGGCAGCTGCGTAAACCTCATAGATCAGCCACTGTTGATGTTCCGGTGGCTCCACCTCGTGACAATGAACTGCTGAGAGTGTTCAGAGCTCGAGGTAAAACTATCGACGAATCGGAATAGAAGATTCTCAGACAAAGAAGAAGAAATCTGGTGACTAACCAGCGAAAGCGTTCTTTCAGGCACTCAGTATGCCGTACATGTACGTCGTACGATGGGACTATAATGCCCTGTGGCCGACATCCTGCAGTCACCAGTTTGTTGTGCTCGAAAGGCCACAGTATTGCCAGTTTGTTACTTACAACGAGAAACACATGTATGCAAACTATGCATGAAGGTATGCATGAATGTATTGGTGTATGTGTACATTAGTGTATGTATGCATGTACGTGTCTGTGTTTTATGTACGTAGGTATGATTGCATGATTGCATGCATGCAGGTATACATGTACGTGTGTGCACACTAGAATATGCATGCATGATTAGCATATACAAATATGACAATTATACCATTGCATTGTTGGTAGCCTATTGAAAGATTTACAAATCGCCTCATACATTGCACGCAATATATTTTTGTGGGGGAACTGTCACCTATGTACGTGTAAACAACAGACCTAGATTTTTCTTAAGAGAATGTCATTCCTGGGAGTGGGATTTTACCCTCCCCACTAGATATGCCTATAGACCCTGTAATAAATGTATGACTATCACACGTACGTATGACTATGCACGTGTGTACGTATATACAAATAGATACACGGATGCATGCATTCGTGCGTTCATGCAAGCATAACATCGTCACCCTCATACAAAGAACAATCTGCAGACGTCATAGCGATGACGTCATAGCGATGACTGATGACGTCGTGATGTCGTCCATTCATCTCTGCACGTGACCAACACACATATTGAGTGTCGACGATATAATAATTATAACAGGTGACTGCGACTGAAGAAGATCTTTGAACTCGCGATACACAATCGATATGCTATTCATTGATCTACCCCGCTGTAGGCCTATAATTCTCGTCATTAGTCTTCATACAAGAGACAGCGTAGCTCGGTAATCGGCTTCATGGCCATAGATCTTTTTATGGGAGCATAATGCACGCTCGATGCTAATTTTGGGCCCCATGCATAGGCCACGTTGTAATTGTAATTGTAATTGTAATCGTACATTTATATAGCGCCACTTCAAGAGAACTCCTCAGAGGCGCTCCCGACCTGACACCTAACCACAATCAAAGAGAATGGTTTTCAAACGCTTGCGGAAAAGGGGCAAAGAAATACAAAGAAGTTCATTGCGGAGACTAATAGGTAACTTATTCCAGAAAGACGGACCAACCATAGAAAAGCTTCTATGTAGCACTGTGGAAGATCGAGCCCTAGGGACAACCAGGTCACCATGCGTAGCAGAGCGAAGGAATCTACGGCCTGGGATGGACAGCACAGGTACACAGAGTTCCATAAGATAGATCGGAGCTTGGTCTGCTACGCAATTGCGCATGAACATTAAAATCTTAAACTCAATACGTTTTTGCATTGGCAACCAGTGCAGTTCTTCCCGTATAAAACTTGATATATGCCCAAACTTTGGTATGCCGCCAATCACGTTGCGACAACATGGTGATATTCTATTCTAATTATTATCTGCGTGTGCAGCGTGTCCGTGCATTTGTCTCTATAGATCACTTCAACATCTTTTTGTTTGTCTGTCTGTCTGTCTGTTTGACTGTCTGTCTGTCTCTCACTGTCTCTCTGTATCTCTATTAGTTCTCTGGTTAGTCACTCCGACCTTCCTCAACTTCCTTCAAGTCCGGTTCTTCTTTGTCAATAATATTATGTGCTTTATTGTTACGCCTAACATGCGCACTAATTGTAATAGTAAGAGTAATTTGTAACTTATATAGCGACCGTGCATAATGCACAAAGCATCGATCGCTCCAGAACCAAGTCGTGAACATAAGATGTCCATAAGACAAAGAGGCATGCTGCAGCCTATTGTGAATGAGAAATTGCATGTAACCTACGTAATTACGCTATCATTATTGTATGGATGTTTAGATGCATGTAAATATATGTATGCAAATATGTATGTATAGGCCTACATATAAATGCGTGCGTCTGTGCATGTGCGTATGCATGTAATGATGTTTATGCATGTATTTATGTGTATATTTACATGTGTGTAAATGAGTGCGAGCGTATTAGGCTATAATTATATAATCATGTGCGTCATGTGTGTGTCTTGTGAATTTACCGTATATATAATTATATTATCATGCAAAATGGATACAACTTTCAAATACAGATGTAATAACAAATTTAATTAATTTATTGCTTTTGGTTTTCCCGAACAAATTGGTATACGATAATGTGACAGTGGAAATCAGTGAAATGTTTATTGCCGTCTTTTCAAACTGTCCATAGTTTCTGACTCTACTGTCTATACAACAGAACTGGTTTTGGATGGTTCTTTTATCCATGTGCAATTGTGCATCATAAAATGTCGATTGGTTTTGCGTTTTGATGTATCTGCGCATATAATTTATGCCTCTTTAGTTGAGATCGAGAGGATTTGATGTAGCCTATATGCATGTAGGCCATAGTTCCCTCTGCCCCGCTAATTCCCTCGTCTCACAATATTCCCATGGGCCTTTCACTAGAAACTGAAAACATTGTTTTTCACCTTACAATTACGATATTCGCATCTATTAATAGGCTATACGGTGTATAATTTCGAAGAACCTAGATATTGAAATCTACAAACTTTAACAAAACCACTTCTACAGCACGCAAAACATAAATGTTTTGTCGCTTTTGGCCAACTTCGATGTGCGTATGTAGGACAGGTCTGGAGTCCATAAAATTTTGCACGGACTATGATTAAAAAAATAATAAACCCAAGGAATCGAGACCGAGCAACAGCATTAATTTTGTGATTGGTCCGGCATTATGATTCCTAAAATATTGAATGACCTAAGAGTTCTATATGCATGATGTTATTTGTAGCTTTGAAGTTTCTACTGTTTCAAAGTCTAGATAATTATGTAGCACGGTTGTAGAACTCTCAAGAAATTTACGACTTCTGAAGTTTCATTTTAAATCATGTTTTCAATACCGGCATTTGCCTATTAATTAACATGACAAAGTACTCCGTAAGCTCACATGATATGTCAGTGACAGATCAGATGATGATTAGTTTGACAGGAGTCAAATTTAACTTTATAGCAGCCTGCAAGGCGCCTATCTGTCGTACTGATAACTTTACAATTGCTCCATGAAGTGCTTGCAGGGTTAAGCCAACTTCGTGAGTCTGCAGCGTGCTACAATTCAACCATCTCGTCATTGCCCACAGAGCTCTTTTGTGCTTTAGAATCGCTTAATCCATTTAAGCTAAACTACAGATTCCTATATACTGACGAAATATAAGGGCATATTATCACAGAATAGATGAAGCTACGCTTTATCTATTCTGTGATATTATTATGATATGACTGAGTCATTTGATAGTTCGCATGCAGAAGCCACGAGAGAGATAGATACCCTACAGACGGATATGAAAAACAGACCTGTTCTTCAGACACATTAGTCATAATAGATTCTTGTGATTCTATTTTCATACGGCTGTCATTGACGGTGCATATTATTATTAGCCTACACAGAGAATGCTCTTCGCGTCATTCGTTATCTCAAGACGAGTCTCACCCTAGCCGTTGTTCAAGCTCTTTTCGCAAATGTTTCAATGCCCCAGCCGCCGATCCTCGCAAGTCATAATTAAGGCGATCCAGTTGAGGGTCGTGATCCGCAGGTTGAGAACCACTCTACTTACGCTTAACTAAGCATACATATGCACAATTGCTGCAATTGCACAATGCACATGCATGTACGTATACATGCATAACAAAACATACTAAGCAAAACATACCATACATAGACGTACACACACACACCTGAGCATGCTGAGCTAAGCATACATAAGTAATTAAGTATAGTGGGTACACTGACGTAGGCTAATTAAGCGTCTTACGATAAACGGCAATCAGACAATAGGTTAATTAAAATGTTTTTGAACTCTGTTCATGATCAAGATAACTTTTTACATTGACTCCATGCCTGATCAATGACGTTCATATCTAACAAAATCGGTTTAGACCCAAAAGCAAATGCAACTTTATTTTTTGATAGCACATAGGCTACACATACATGCAGGCTGCAGCGTTACTATTTCCGCTCAGAACATGGACGCTCAAATACATTTTTGCAGGAGGGGCAAAATACAATGGCTAGGGTTTAATTTTTTTAACAAGAGATGAAAAATTCAAAGCAGAATATTAAGAATACGAGTATGTTTTCACAGAGTTTTTTAAATGTAAATTTCTCAATGTTACTAAGCGTATCGTTAGTAACATTTGCGATTTAGTGCGAAGAAATATGTTAAAAACCAAAGAATAGTAGTCAACAAAATTGGAAATCAATTTTCCAAGGAGGGCAAGTGCCCCCTCTTGCCCCTATGTGTGGGCGCCCATGGCTCAGAAGTCTTTATGCGATGCATTTTTTGGTTCAATAACTATTTTTCAACTATGGTCACTAATAATTGAAGTAAAATTATATATGGCCTTTGCTATAAATACATCACGTATACATACAATGTACGGCAAATATCATAAAAACTTTTTACAGAAACCTGTATAGTTAAGATTAGCACAAAATCTTGGTTTCAAGAAATACATGACATAGTGATGAAATGAACAGGATAATTATACATGAATAAATTGAATATCGGTTTTGATCGCTAACAACAGATAAGCCAAGTTGACAAAATATGTAGCCTAGTAGGCTACTAGAAAATGTCTCATATTATAGCCTTCTGCATAACACTTTACCGCACCATCAAGTCTGAAAATTTTGCAAATACTGCATACTATGTGCATAGTCTAATTATATTGGCGAATGTTTTATTGTATCGAATGTATTTAGCAGGCTATCGCATCTATGATCTAGCACTGAATCTTTTACTAAATCTATAGATATAATATATTACTGAATCTAGGCCTACTACTTTCCGCCCGTGGTCCATGATCGATCTGGTCTTGAACTGATGATGTACGGTAGTGAGCTAGTGCGACCACGATGGTCCACCTGGTCTGAATGCTGCTCCAGCATGGTCGGGTTTTGTAGAAGAGGAGACGCAATGCTAAACAATCTGCAATGAATCGTATGATCCCTCGGAGTAGCCTATACCTCGCCAATGACAGCAGGGCTTTTAAAAGAATTTTTTGAACTGCACAACCAGCAATTGTTTCTAGCGTGGCTTTGTTGGCGAAAATTTCTCATCACCTTTTCAAAGTCTTTTCTGAAAATTCCCCCCAAAATATCGCAATATCCCAGAAATGTCGCAAGTCGCCGCATACAAAAAACTGATGACCTTTTTTAGTCATGCGCGAGAAATTTTTAAATTTTACTTTCCTGCATAATTTTCACATCACAGGTCCTTCGTTTCATTTCGTTATTCCGTGGTAAACCGGTTGCAATCACCTTTTCTAATGATTTCCACTGCACAGAATCGCTTTTACAACTGCACAAATTCATTTGGGCTACAATTGCACATTTTGTGTAGAAGTGCACGTTTAAAAAGCCATGAATGACAGCCCAACCTTTGAACAACTATGCCTTAAGGCTTAAGCTTTAATAGCGACAACTACTGCCTACAGCCCTACATGCTTCACTGGTCAAGGGAATCAAATCCTTCATAGGTCCACATCCCTATAAAAGTTCTTTAGCCTATTTTCTTCGACCCAATCCCATGACCGTGTTCTACCATTAGCAGACCATTACACGAGAAAAGCTGCGTTAAGTTAGAATGCTTTATTCGCATTGACCATAATTGATTGCTTATTACATATAGACCTATGATGTATGTAGGCCTACAACGTAATGCGGATTGTAACTATAGTGCAATAAAGAGTATATTTACTTTAAGTTATTGTTTCTTCAAATAAACATGAATAGGCCTAGGCTTATTCTTTAATATAATTAGGCCTAGGCTATTAGATAAAATAAACGCTCATAAATAAGAAGCATCTTTTTCTGAACATGAATATTTACAGAACTTTTTCGAATAGGAATAAACTATAAATCCCAAATAGTTGATACCCATTTAAAACAAAGATCTAATCATCTTACGAAGCAGGATAGAAATCACTCGTAGATAAATAACTGCGCTTTGCATGAATATATTCGAAGCTATAGGCTACTTCAAAACACTATAGAAACAATCATAGACATAAATATTGTCTGCGTAAATAAATGCGTCATTACAAGAACTTTAGTAGGCCTATTAAAAAAATTCAAGATGAAAACTGAAAAGCCATTTGTGAATAACCTACGCGATCTGTGCGATCAAACTTTTGCGGCAGCAGTAATATAATTATACGATCCGATAACAGGTACGATATTGGAAAGTAGCCTAAGTGAATTGCAATCGGTCAATTTCCTGTTTTATTATTATTCCTTAGGCCTATTAGGCCTACTAGCCATTTGTACAACGAGGCCTGCCAATGCGATTTTTCTTATGAATTCATCCCGTTGACTCAAGTGAGTAAGAAGCTTTCACAATAGTAACAGTTTGCAGGCAACAAGTTCGCCGTTGACGTGAGTGATGTCTTTGTTCGAGTAAGAGTGTTTAGGGTTGGAACGTGGGTGTCATTACTCCAAAACCCCTCGTCCATGCAGCGTAGGCCTACACGTACAATAGGCTAACATTATAGTTGCAGATCTGCGGTACTCCTAGGCTGTCTAGTCCCTTCCGATTTATCCCATTGTTGCAGCGTCGCCGGATTCTTATCGTCGTCTCCGAAGATATCAACGACGCTATTGCGAGACGATTTCTTGTGGACCTTTCCCGATTGAGAGACGGACACCTTCCGCTTCAGTTTGATCTCCTCCAACGTCATCGCCGTCTCGTCGTCTGCTTTGGCGACGGAGGGAGGCCGCTGGAGCAGCGGTGGCTGTTGCTGCGTCGTCACCTTACCCCCCTGCGACGACGTCGAGCGCCGCTTCTCCTCGTCCGCCTGCACTGCGTACTTCGGTTCCGGTGCGTAGACCGTCGTCTCTGTGGTGGAGGCGGGGTTTGCCCGGGACTTCCGGTTCAGTCGCCGAAACATCTTCGTGATTCATCAAACGATGGACCTCGAGTTTAGTGTTGGTATCCGGTGTTGATGTTGAAAAACCGAGTCTTCTACTGCAGACGGTTTTCTCTATGCTTCTGCTGAGCGGTATTATCGTATACCTGTGCCCGCAGAAACAATCAGATAAACGTTATCTGTGATTGACACTCAACGGATCTGGTTGAGCAAAGAAAGATATAATATGCATTGATTTAATGGCGTCAGAGTAAACGCACTCCAGTTATTTCGACCAGTTGCCATTTG
Source organism: Lumbricus terrestris (assembly GCA_949752735.1). Taxonomy (NCBI): domain Eukaryota; kingdom Metazoa; phylum Annelida; class Clitellata; order Crassiclitellata; family Lumbricidae; genus Lumbricus; species Lumbricus terrestris. The sequence goes on along the minus strand of OX457038.1, from coordinate 29,336,372 downwards.
AACTTAACAGCTAACTAGGGCTGCCAACTTTTGATTTTGCCATTCCGGGACGCCTTCAGCCACTCGATGTGTCATTACCAATTTACACAATCCACAGAAACGCATAATGTAGGCCTACCAAACGTTGTGTCAGCCCAGTATAGAACCTACATCTACAATCTACTAAAAAGTCCTTAATAATTTCAGACAAATCATCGAAAGACATAATTTTATAGTCTAAATTTAAGACAAAAATCAACCTCAAGAAAAAACATTTCAAGCTACAGTCACCTAGGCTCATCAGAGTAAGACTTATGAGCCCAAATTGAGGGAAGTTCTTAGGTATCGTATACGATACCTACGAACTTCCCTCGGTAAAACTTCATTTTAGGTGCGTTAATTATTTCTCCATGTATACGCTTTCTTGATAAAATCGGAACTAGATCGTTGAAAATAATTACCGCGGGAGTAATAAATATTGTTACACATGAAATAGAAGCTGGATCGACGAAAACTTCTTGCTTAAATTGGAGCTGGATGGAGTAAAATGTATTGCCTTAAATTGGAGCTGGATTGAATAAAATATTAAATGGGAGCTGGATTCAAAAAAGCTTCGGAAATGGGGGCGGGAGGGATCAATGTATTTTATATCTTAAATAGAAGCTGGATTAATGTTTGATAGATCTTAAATAGAAGTTGGATGAATGATAAAACGCTTAAGAAATCGAAGCTGGATGAAGGTTTTATATCCATGAATTTGTCTTCCGCAACCGATTCCGTCATGAGGACATGTTTCTTACAGTGTTAACGATAATTTCAGACAACTATCCGGTTTGAAATCGTGAGAAATAATTTACGCACCTAAAATGAAGTTTTACCCTTCCCTCAATAAGCCCATAGGTCTGCGACCGGAGAGCAGAATTTATATTAAACTTAGGACCAATAGGCCTACTTAATATATTATAGGGCCTACTTATGTGCGTTAAGCAGTTCCAGAACACTGGTCACAAAGCCGCAGAAATCAGCACATGTTATGCTAACAGTTGTGCTTTAATAAGGGCAGTGAACTCTCGGTGCTCATGCAGGTAATTCCGATTATTAGCCAACAGATCGTTCAAAATTCTGAACGCTCTCTAAAAAAAGCATTAAAACTGGACACAATATGCTAAACCGAAAACCGAGTGTCAGTCATTTGTACAGTTTTGAAGACTTTAACTCCCGATGTTCAGCCAACAATGCAATGTAGGCAATAGGTCGGATTGTATAACTGTAAAATGATTTTTTCAAAATAAATGATTGACTGATTGATTGATTGATTGATTGATTGATAGATAGAGAGCAGGACGTAAAAATCATCGTACAAATGGCTGAGTTTAGTAAGCAAAACATTAATAGGAACAATAATTGTGCTAGGTGGATCTGGACCAAATTCCGGGACAGTTTGAGATCAATCCGGGACACGGGACGCACAGGGTCGATTCCGGGACTGTCCCGGCGAATCCGGGACGGTTGGCAGCCCTACAGCTAACAATTGTGGCAGTCGTCGTATAGGCTACAGTCTATGAGATCCATTAGACTTGAAGCTATAACTTTCGACTATTCAAGTACCACTTTAAGTTGGGCAAGGTACAAAATCGATAGTCTAATCATTATGCAGCAGAAATACAATGTGCTCAGACTCTGTGCTTAAAATAATTTTCTGACACGTCACAAAAATCATTACGCTGAGGTTTTGAAAAGAACTCGCTAATGTCAAACTGTTGTTAGCTAGGCCTAACTTATCTTCCATTCTCGATGGGGAAAAGGGTGCTCTAGCAGCAGTCTCCTTAAAGGTCAAAAATGTTTCTTTTCAGCATTAAATGTATATATCTCTTATCGTTTATGATGAAATCTAGGCCCTTAGTGAGTTTAAAGCAATCGAATGAAAATTCTTAGATAAAAAATGTTTCGTTTTTATCTCCATGCATTGGCATTTCTTATTATAAAGCATAGTTGATCAAGAAAAGCTAATGCCTCATATATAATAAAACGACAGACTTAGGCTACAATTGAACCGAGGTCCAAAAAGGTCTTTGAGAATAATGTGTCGGATGGAGAGCAAGGGTTCTTTAAGGGTTTCACGGTCTAATATCGAACGGCAAATGGTTCCATTAATTAGAGAAGGTCCGGTAGAGTAGTGGTTAACACGCTGGCCAAGAGTGCGAGAGGTAGTGAGTTCGAGCCCCCGCTAGGCGGATTTGCTTTGTAGGCTGCCATCGGCGCCGTGTAATTACAAAGCTGTCTGTTCAGTTAGTAGTTAAGATTACTGCATAACTTGTAAATGTAAAGCGCAGTGCGTCTTGCAGGCGCTCAATTAAAGAAAAGATTATTATTATTATTATTATTATTATTATTATTATTATTATTATTATTATTATTATTATTATTATTTATTTAGACCATTTTTAACAGCTGCCGCGCTCACAAATTTTTATTGGGAAATAATGATTAGGAGACTGTATAGGCCTACTATAGAAATACATTTATATTTTATCCCAAGAGGCTGGACAATTTTCATATCGACAGTTTTCTGTATCATAAATCTACAATGACTAGACTCCTAAAGAAATTAAACTTAAGGTTTCAAAAATTCACATGTCCTGCCACTGTCAGGTTAAATTGGTCCAGTGACTCCAGTCTGCACTAGACTATAGCACAGAATAACCGAAATCATTAGCATAATCATCCATAATGTATGCTATAACAAAACCATTAAGAATAAATTTTTAATATAATCACTGATCATTATAGGAGTAGAAATTTCGTTCGATAATGACCGCCGTCTAAACTTTAAAGACTTTTAATAGGTTAAATTTGTATGCTTACAGATTCAAGCGTATTGTAGAGCCTTAGGAATCCCGAGGTGTATAGCACTCGCACTTTGTGTACACCTATGTCAGTCGTAGACGATACTTAAGCCGCAACTTCGTGCAACACTGTTCACGTCTGCCGCACAACTCACAGCTAGGTCCACTCTAGTCTTATCGACATCAGTAGCCAAAGTCCATTGTTACATATTAAGTGAACTGCTGATAGGAAATGCAACACATTATATTATGCTGCTTATCAATGAAGTAGTCTACACAAAAAGATTATTATCGCAGTCAATAAATTATTATTGTTCAATCGCACGCGTGTGCTATTAAGGCTATGTGTCGTAATTTTTCCAATAATCTTAAATGCGACCAGTGGCGTAGCCAGGAATTTATGATGGGGGGTTAGGGGGGTTTATGGCCTGGCCGGATGTCCTTCCTGACACCAGCCCAACAGTATTGCAGTAAATATAAAGGGAATAAGGTACCGGTTACAAATGGAGTAAAGTAAGAAAACAATTTATTGTTAGTACAAGCCAAAACTCGAGGGTACGCGTACCCTAAAATAGAATACGTTAAAATACGTACGTACCTTTCAAAAAATAGAATACGCGTATGGTACGTACATGTACCATACACGAAAATTTTATTTATGCATGGTTTACTCAGCGACCCATAGCCAACGTATAATCTGACGTCAACTGTAGGCCTATGCGTCATTGAAACCGGTACCTGTACTTCCGGTAGCGTAGCAGTAAATTTCATTCGATAAATTCTTTGGTTATAATTAATTTAATGCAAATTGTACTGTCTTTGTGATGAGAGCTAAGTAGGCCTACACGTCACTGGTTTGCAAATTGGTGTAGCCTAACTCGAAAGTTGCAGTAGGCTATATCTATATAGCCTATACGCATCAGTCAGCGAGTCAGCGCTGCCCAGGGAACCTGAGAAGGAATGGACGCACGCGAAAGTTTTTGAAAAATGCGAAAAACAATTATTTGATTGAATGCAATTTTTTCGACAAGCAGTTCTGGGTTGGATCAGGCAATCGCACAAGAACACATCTTTGAAGTACTGCAGCAGAACTGAGACGACTGACTGGCATTAGTGCATTAAGTGCAATGTATGCTGGATAAACATAGACCTACAATATAGCATTGCGGCAATTTACTACACCGTATACTGGGTGGTGAGTGTTTGCTTAAATTAAATTGAACATTCTTATAATGAGCAATGACGTGGTTAACGTATTTTATTTATTGTTTACGTACCCTAAAATAGGGTACGTTAAAATACGTACGTACCTTTCAAAAAATAGAATACGTACGGTACGTACCCTCGAGCTTTGGTACAAGCAATTGTTTTGTTTTTCTTGTTTAAGTGGATAAATAACCTTTAAAAAAACTTTCCCTAAGTCAATGGGGTTTTTTAACCCCCGAAACCCCCTATGCTACGCCACTGAATGCGAGAATGACAGGAGACTTTAAGAACTCTGTCATCCCTATGGCTCGATCTTCCACAGTGCTGCACAGAAGCTTTGCTGTAGTCGGTCCGTCTTTCTGGAATAAGTTACCTATTAGTCTCCGTAGTGAACTTCTTTTTCTTTCTTTGACCCTTTTCCGCAAGCGTTTGAAAACCATTCCCTTTGATTGTAGTTTAGTGTCAGGTCGGGAGCGCCTCTGAGGAGTTCTCTTGAAGGGGCGCTATATAAATGTACAATTACAATTGCAATTACAATTACAATTGTAGGTTTATATTCGCTCATTTCTGAACCATAATTACATTTGGGTAGGGGTACTATTCAGGTATGACAAACTATTGGCAAAGAGTGCATTCCTTGGTCTAATCACCAGCGACTCTGAAGTTCTGCTGGACCATAAAGTAAAAAGAAATGTGCTGAACCGCATGAGACCTATAACTAGACAATGGTTGAAGAATTAGTGAGTGACCACCGCTGCTTATACCGTGCAGGGTTTCACACATGAGTTGAATACTGTGAATTTCTGAACATAAATGCAGAGACAATGTCTCACATCATTAAGGCAAGCAATTTAGTTAGACAAAAGAGGCTTTGCTCAGGCATTATTAGTTAGACAAAAGAGGCTTTGCTCAGGCATTATTAGTTAGACAAAAGAGGCTTTGCTCAGGCATTATTACTTAGACAAAAGAGGCTTTGCTCTTGCAGATTCGGAAATGACAGAAGAGTTCTGTTAGACGCACGGCTCTTGCAATGAATGCATGGCGTCGTCTGAGCGACAGTTAAAAAGGTCATTGAATTGGTCTTTCGTTGAGCGTGGTCGACTCACAAGCGTACGGATCGCGCATCTGGCTAATCAACGAAATCAACCAAAACTAAGTTGACTAACCCGTGAGTCATGCACTATCATACAGTTAAGTAGGGAAAGTCTTCTGCGCAGCTATGATAGGCTATGTGTAACTGAGGTCTTCTGCGATGACGGAAAATTTGAGATAGAGCAGACGAAGACGACTGCGCATTTGTTACAGAGGAATAGATAAAGAAATGGCTATCAATGCTTTCCCTGTTGGAAAACTGAAAGACCCTGCTGGTGTCAGTGTCAGTATTATAGGCCTAGATGAAAGACATTCCGTGAGTTTCCAGAGTAGTATATATCTGAAACTCAATTGGCTACAGACGGCAATCCATTCGTGCGCATCGACACCTGTGAAGATTAAACGATTATCGGTTTCTTTGAAGTCAAAGTTAAACACAAACGGATCATTGTGAAGAATGCCATCGTATTTTATAAGACAAGCAAATAAAGATATTCTTCATAGGCAAAACATGTAATCCCTATCCTGACGGACATTATCCGAGACCTAATTAAAATAAAAATTTTGAATCTGAGTCTTGTGTTCCAGCAGAACACATGCTCTTGATTGAAGACCAGCATTGCTGTGGAGGACAGAAGTTGTGTGAAAAACCATAGATTGTATGCGGCCAGCTATATCCCACTCTTCAAGCAAATTAAAACGGCTGAAGCCTGTGCTTCACCTGTTCCAGTAGGCAGTAAATGAACCCCTAAGATTTTCATTGTTCCTTTTTTGGTGAAGCACAGCAGGGCAACGTTCCTTCCACGTAAAACCCTTCAACAACCTGTCATCCCAATGAACTTTATGTGGAACTTCAGGACCAAATGATGCATGAATTTCTTTTTACAATAGTCTTATGATGATGGAGCCGAGAATGTCTGATGGAATCCTGATTGATAACAGTTTCAGCAGGACCACAGTCCATTGATTGTCCTTTGGCTGTTATGATGTTTGCGGCATGTATGTTACTAATTTTAGTCCTGTCAAATGCTGCAGTGACGCATGCATTCCGAATGACATTAGATCTTCTTAACTTCTTTTCAGCAGGCGCAAAAGTCAATTTAACATAACTAACTGCCTGCGACTTTCTCGTATAATTTTCAAATAGACTTATTGGGTTTTAATTAAATAGTAACTGTACCCTATAAATGTCATGAGTGGTAACAGAGGACATTGAAAAAAGCACTAGAAATTAATTGGTCATCTGGTCACCTGGTGCCGTCAGCTCTTGGAGCTCTGGCGACAGTCATGATGTACCTCACGACTGTTTTCTTGGCAGTAGATAAGGGGTGGTTTGCCATTGCCTCCCCCCCCCCGTTTGCCATCCGTGCCCGTTCGTTCACCCTCCTTACGGAGAGGCTACTAACAGGTCGCACCACGAGAAGGTGGGCACGGTGGACTTTGATTCGCCAGCCCAGGTCGGTTCCGAGTCTACGCCCCAATTGGGGTCGTCGGTCGGGTCTCCTCCCTGCTCTACTCACGTTAATGAGTGGCTGACGAACCTTTACGACCCCATTAATTGGTAGAGCATCAAAATATTTATTACATTTCATATTCAACGTTGTTTGTCATTTCATATTCAACGTTGTTTGTCATTTCATATTCAACGTTGTTTGTAGGCCTATCTATTGGAAGTTAAGGTCATTGGATCACCTCTAAACGTTTTCAAATCGCCCTAAAAATTGAAAAAATTTTACCAGTAGTACTGATGATATACAGAACACTTTTGAGAGGTGAGACTTTAAAAATTCGAAAAATTACTTTTGTGTGTGGCTGACATTGTCACCCTAATATATATATATATATATATATATATATATATATATATATATATATATATATATATAGAGAGAGAGAGAGAGAGAGAGAGACTGATAGAGAGCTAGAGAGAAAGACAGAGACAGACATATAGACAGACGGAGACAGACAGAGACAGAAAGTCATGCAGAGACAGAGAGAGTTGGATTGTACGTAGTGTGTGTCTAATTGTTTTGTCGGGTCACATACAGTTCATTAAAACTTTGATAGTAACAGCAAAACTTTAGATCCGACGAAAACTGAATCGAATAAAATACAAGTATACCCTACTTGTGTTCTCTTCAGCCTATCGCTAAGAAATATTTGTTTCTGCCGGTCAGTTAGGGGGTATACGCAGGAGTCGCAGGACCAAACTATTCTAATGTGCACAGCAATACGTGTGTGTTAGACGGCGCAATGGTCTCTCACATCCACATTCTCCACTTTTTAATTCGAACAGAACTATTCTTATAGGCCTACTAAGTGGCCGCATTTTGTTAACTCGCAGCAATTCTTTAGGCATCAACTCGATGGTAGGTCTATAGGCTAATGACCCGATTTGAATCGCAGCCTACAACGAAGGAGCAAAGTTTAGTGAGAATAGCAGATGTTTAAATGTGCAAAATATAACCATTAACACGGACGACTGCGCAGCTCACTTAATCAACCAGCAACACTGACTAAGTTTCACAATCTCATATTTGCATTTCCCAATATCAGTCTGAACCTCGATCGCATTGCCCTTCTTACGGGTGTTTCACTGTTTTGGGCCTTGTTGTTCAAATAGTATTAACTGTCAACCTCCTTCTAAATGAAGGCAGCCTTGAATTACTTTGTGGGCAGCTATAGGCGCGACTAAGCAGTGTAGCATAGCCTATGTAAAGGTAAAAACAGTATAGGATTAGTCATAAGTCTTTTGATAGGATAACACTCAGTTAAGTAAACAAAAAAGTAAGATGGTAGTTAGGCCTAATGAACGGACAATTGAAGGAAAACGTAGCCTACAATTGAAGGAAAACGTAGCCTACCGGTAGTCGAGCGAATGATAAAGGTGTGATCGCAAACATAAGCCTGCAAGTCACTCAATTAAAAACGGATGCCAACGTCACCTGAGAGCATTTTAACACAGACATTTCAATAAAATAATAGCTTAAAGACATCAATATCATTCATATAGGCCTACAAGCCGAATAGTTGACCTATCGCAGGAAAGAAAGAAATGGAGGCACAAAACAGATGCAAGTAAATGAACGAATCGTTGAACGTATGTGATGTCCTGCAAGAAAATTAATTAATCATGCAATAGGACTACTTGCGACACGTTTCTCACCGGTGTTACAACGATTATAAGCTGTGAAAGTGGTCTCGGTAGCTATAGGTCTACTGCAGCCGAGGCGTCATTCCAATCAGTGCCGGTTAATGTACCAAGGAAGCACTCCGAAGACCGCTTAGAAATGCTTAACACGTTCACCGCCCAGTACGAGTTAACTCGTACCGGATTCAGTCATTTAACATGGCGTGTAGGCGGTGAACGTGTTAAATATGCAGAGCGAGATTTTTTAGTCGGCGTATAGTCCGACTTGCAAATCCCGTCTTAATTACATTATAACTTATTCAATCGTGACTGAAAAATCTCTTACTTTAGCTGCTGCTGTCGTCGGCGTGAACCGATGTGAACAGACAGTAATTAACTGAGACCATTTGGAAGACCCGCTGGTAGTCGACAATCTGTACAGACGCAAATTGATCTCTCTCCAGCCGCGTTGCTGTTGTCAAACGTTTAGTTGTTCTCATGCAAGTGGAGCGTGACAACGACTGCATTGGTTGCATCCACAAAAACCGGTATGTCTTTCTTTTCCTATCTTTTTCTATGATTAGGTCTGTAACTCTGCACCTATAGATGCAATTAAAAATGCGCTTTCGCGCACACGTTGTAGGCCTGTATATCCGTCAACAGCTTCCCAGTTGACATTTTACTGCATATTTCCCGATAGTGTTGTCGAATCTAGCGCTTTTAGATGCTTAGTATCTCGCAGGGCTTTTTTAACGTGCAGTTGTACACAAAATGTGCAGTTCTAAATGGATTTGTGCAGTTGTAGAAGCACCTCTGTACAGTTAAGACTATAGTTTAAAAAAGGTCGTTGTCCTCCGATTGGAAGTAATTTGCAATGGATGATGGGAAAGGAAAGAAGGAATTGTGCAGTTCAAAAAATTCCTTTAAAACAGCCCTGGTAGCTCGTGATCGATATAGCGCTATACAAATATGTGATTGCGACAACGATGTTCGAAATTATGGATACAGAGTCGACGAAGACAAATTTAAATCTCTTTGCAACTGAAAAGAGATGTGGAAAGATTTTCAGCAATCGACCAATGATAATAATAATTATTGGCTGTAAACCTTTCGACGATTGAAGGACGGCGCCATTCGCAAGATGGCGCCACAAATAATTAACAGGTTGGTATCTTTTTAGCTCTGGGTATAATAGACAATGGAATGTCAAGTTAGTGTCCTAAAAACTGGGTTAAGAAGACTGAAGCTTGGTCGACAATGTGGTCGCTTGGTGGATCAGAAATTATAGACACGAAGCAGCTTCGATATGCTCTTGCGTCCAGGCAACGTTCAAGAACATACGACAGTGGAAGAGATGGAGGAGGAGGAAGAGGAGGAGGAGGAGGAGGAGGAGGAGGAGTAGGAGGGAGAAGAAGAAGAGGAGGACGTCGAAGAGGAAGAAGAGGAGGAGGAGCAGGAAGAGGAGCAAGAGCAGGGTAGCAGAGGGAAAGATGTCGAAGAGGAAGAAGAGGAGGATGTGGAGCAGGAAAAGGAGGAGGAGCAGGAGTAAAGTCTCAACTCTGGCACCGCATATATACAGGCCTAACGACCTTAGAGACCATAATGTTATAACAGCGATAGAGGAAGAAATTCAATCCAGCTCTGAGAATGCAGATAGAAGACGAGACTTTACAACTGTCTGTTAGTATAAGAGAACTCTCATCTTTTGTAGAACTTAAATGTTGGTTGTTAACTGTCCTCCAATGTATGGTCTGGGCCACAGTCCTAAGGAATCGAAAACATTTCAATATTGGAGACAAAGTTCATGAAAGAAAATTCAAATTCACTTAGCTAGATACCGACTTTACAGTGCCCTAGCTTGTAAGGCATAAAGGCACGCGAAGCACATGTCTATAAGACCCCACGCAAAAAGGGACCCGTGGCGGCCCATAAACAAAAGCTACCTAACGATCACGTATTAGAAATACGATAATAGATCTATTACCAGACAATTATTATAATTATTGATAATTATTAGTTCTAACGATCCTGCAAAGTAGGCCTACACGTAAGAACAGTAATACATTTTACAACAAACGTCTGCATTTGGATTCATCATTATCAACAACCGAGGGACCAATGCCCGTAGGTGCTAGATGCCGTTCTCGTTATTCCACGCCAGGTTTGTCTCTCTAAGGCAGCGTGTGTTAGGTCCTGTAGCGGTGCTCCACACCATTCTATTATGTTATCTGGATTTGCATTTGGATTATTAGCCTGTTTATTGGCAATCTTCTTAGAGCATTATAGAAGTTATACTGAAAAATCAGCAATTTTAACGCTCGGCGTAGGCTGCAACTTCCTGTCGAGGCCAATTTTTTCGTTTTTATTTGCTTGTTTTTACAACAGCGTTAAAGAGGGGTCGTCATTATTGAAAGTCTACGTCTAAGAATATTTTGTCTCGATAAGTTGGAGTTCATTTTTAATATGAAATCTCTCTCAGCTCTATAATCTAGTCTGTTTCTAAATTTTTTTAATTCTAAGTTTTTTAAAGCAAAGTCTCACGGTTAGTAGCTTAATTGCCCTAGATGTTGCCCTAATGGTAGAATTGCGCGGTAGTGAACTTGGCAAACTGATTTAACTTAGCAAAAATATAGACCTGCTCCTATCACTTTTTTCCACCTCCTAATTTAATTTGAGATATTTTTGAGAGTTTCTGCCCCTTTGTTATGCAGATTGTGAATTTCAGTTATCCTCGATTTGCCAGCAGTAGATTTTAAGTCTTAGTAAATTGTCTCACATAATTGCGTGTCAGTAGGCTATATACTTTGTCAATGCACAGCAGTAGTGCAATACTCTATAGGCCTACATCAGAGACTGAGAGATTGAGGCAGAAGTCGGATTACGTTTAAAGTTAGTGTTAATAATAATATTATTATTCGTTTATTGACATTCAGTCTGACAGACTGCAGAACGACTACAGGTACAAGTTAGGCCTATACGAAATACGGCCAACTTCGCACGACACGCAGGTCGGCTACAACAGGCTCGGTAACTTAACATTAATGGCCTAAGTGCTGGAACGCTCCTGATTCGGACAAGCCAGGAGTGGGAGGGGCGATCTTATTTTCAACAGACCCTAGGCAAACAACACAACAGAAAGCGCCACTGGCAGCTGACAGAAAATTCAAATTTTGTTGTTGCCCTGAGCGAGGCTTGAACCCGGGTCGCGATAATGACTTCTCAATTTATCGACAAGCGCTCTCTCAACTGAGCTACGGACACCCCTGTTCATGCCTATAAGCCCCCAAACGACGTTGGGGGCATATGCACGAACACCATTATTATTGCAGGCTGTCTGTTCTGTTGGTAGATCTATAGTTAAGATTTGCGTAATAAGCTTATAATTATGATGTGCGCTCCTGTAAACTGTTTCAACTGCATAATTGTGCGCTTAACCGGTTGCGTTCTGTCAACCGGATTGTTGAATAAACGAAAATTACTCTATTAACCCTCGGGCTAACAAGGGGCGGGTATGGTATCCACCACCTAGGTTTTCCCAAATAATACTTGTTTCGTTAGGAATAAAATTTTGACATTTTAAGTAGCTGTAGAGGGTACATTTGCACACATTTTGAGGTAAAATTTGTGATGATACGCCATACCGTTCAAAAGTGATACCCGATTATGGTGCAATGACAAAACGGCGCGGTACGGTAACAAAACGGCGCAGGACAAAACGGCGCAGGACAAAACGGCGCAAACTGAACTAAAAAACAAGGGTTTTTAGTAGTTTAATAGCAGACGCAGCAAAAATATATTCTAAATATCAATCCAACTTTCATTTAAATTAATATGATTTTTAATCAATCCAGCTCCAATTTAAGCAAGAATATTTTCTTCAATCCAGCGTCCATTTAAGCAAGAATATTTTCTTCAATCCAGCTTTCATTTAAGCAAGAATATTTTCTTCAATCCAGCTTCCATTTAAGCGAGACTGTTTTAATTAATCCAGCTTCCATTTAAGTAAGATTATTTTCTTCAATCCAGCTTAAATTTAAGCGAATTTTTTCCCCATCAATCCAAATTCTATTTAACGAAAAATAATTTTGTGTCAATCCGACTTCTATTTTAAACGCACAGGCTACATGTATTCTGACTTGGATGTGCCCCTAGTTGCCGGAATCCGGAACTATATCTCATAATCTTCAATTCGAAGTGAGTTTGCTCTTGAATAAGCAAACAATCACTATACGTGTATCATAATCTTTGTACTGCGCCGTATTGTCGGCGCCGTTTTGTCGGGGTACTTTGAATTGCCCCGTTCTGTCGGCGCCGTTATGTCCTGCGCCGTTTTGTCCTGCGCCGTTTTGTTACGGCGTCCCCGATTATACCCGAGCTACCAGGGAGGTGGATCCCACCCCTTAGGTTATCGGCTATATCTTATCCGTCATTTAATATGACGAGCTACAAATTATACCAATCTATAGAGGGGATGTGGGGCTACATTTCCTTGCTCATTGAGATGTCTTTTGACAACCGGAAGTGCTCAAAATTAAATTAAAATATATATGTTTTATTTTCCTAAAAATTTCATGTTTTTTTCATTATAACGTATCCATAATTTATTTTTGAAGAGAAATAAATTATGCATATGTTGCATCGATTCACCAGACACCACTGACGCCATTGCTATTATCTCTGCGATTGTCTGCGTATAACAGTATATTCATTGGTTGTCAGATGTTTGTATTAATCGAATGAATAAATTATTTTGATCTTTGATTTATTCATCTTTCGTTTGTATATTATATGTTGCACAGCGAGGAGGTTTCCACAGATGATCTACTGAGTCGTAATTGAAGAACTGAGATATGGAGAGAAGAGGGCAAGTCGCGTTCATGATGGTAGGCTGAGTTATAATTTGTCTTCCAAATTCATTCATTCTTACTAAAGTTTCTTGTATAGCGCATCCTTGTGGTATAAAAAAATCGAAGAAATTGGCGGCTTCTTAAGAGTCGTGTGGTTAGAGCGCTGTAGTGATTATGAATATGAGCAGTTTGGTATAATATATATTTATAGCCTACATAGAGCACGCCACGATGGAAGGTCTGACGCAGTAAAAAAATTACTTCACGAATGTAGGCCTATGCCATTGTGTGTATTAATAATTTTTTGATTGAACAATCAGATTGACAGACCGCAACCGGTCGCAGTGTTGTTGTAAAGTAATGCAATTGAAGCAATTGACAAGAACACAATTCACAAATCACAGCATAACTGAACATACGACCTGCAATACAAGGGCGTTAATAGCGACCTATACGAAGCACGTCTATCATACGCGGGGGCTTCGGGAATCGAACTCGGGGGCGTAGGCTATATCTCCATGCAAGTGTGTTACCGTATCCACTGCGACACCGGGATACTTCGGTTAGTAACACCCGAGACAGGTCAGCACAACTCCTTCAGAAAACCTGGCGATCGCCGAACACAACACAACACACACACACACAACACACACACACACACACCGCTTGTCTTGGCTTCCATGGCAATTTTTTTATACTCAACGCGCCAACTCAATGAGGAGCATATAACACTTCCAAACAACGGCGTGACTCTAGCATGCAGCAGTACGCTGAGCATCTTTCAACGGCACCTTATCTAAACAACCGATGCGGGTTGGGTGGTCGTCGCAGGCTGCTGTAGCTGCTGCGGAAGCGGGGTCAGTAGAGACAACGAAACAGTCGTCCATCTACCGGCGAATTACTGTAGCTGCGGCTGAAGATTATTGAAGGCCTCGATAACAAATGAATGCTACATTGTCCATTGACATTATAATGGCCTATATCATCAATGCGTCGTGCAAGAAATGCTTATGTGTCTCGAATGATCTGCTACATGCAGTGGTGGGAATAATAGTGAGCAACTATTTCTAAATTTCATAGACGGTTGGCTTTGGCATGCGCAGGACATAATATTTTTGCTTTGAGATCATGCTTTCCGTTCCACAAGCCCATTTTCATTGCTTTTCTGTCTATTTCCTTTGTATTCTCTCATCTCCTGGTTTGTTTGAGCCGTCTGTACATGTGTGAAGTCTACTGACTTGAAGTCTTAAACACAGTCATTGATTGGTTTCCGCGAAACCCCTCCCTCGGTCATGCTGTCACGGATTTATTCAGCTGCAAAGCTCTGAAAACAAATGCACATCAATGGAATCACGCAGAACAGTTTTAAGGATGCATTCAATGTAAGTAGTGAAAAACCCATTGTATCTCTGCAACTTTTAATTCGATTTTCATTGGCCGTTTTAAATGGAGTAGAGCGGAAGATGTAAGACTGCATGGTCAGTCTGTGTTTCAGAAGATCTATACTTTTCTATCGCTATTCAGGGTCTGAGAATTCTAGGCCCTAGCCAACAGAAGGAGACACAGCTTGTGACAAAGACAGCGTAAGAACAGTGATGTAACAAATAATCAATCAAACAAAACTTGATATAGCGCCACTTTCAGATATCTACCCAGAGGCGCTATAATAGCTGAACCGCGGCTGTTAAGATCACCAAGATAGACGGCGGTTTCCAGAGAGAGAGAGAGAGAGAGAGAGAGAGAGAGAGAGAGAGAGAGAGAGAGAGAGAGAGAGAGAGAGAGAGAGAGAGAGAGAGAGAGAGAGAGAGAGAGAGAGACAGACAGAGAGACAGACAGAGAGAGAGAGAGAGAGAGACAGACAGACAGACAGACAGACAGACAGAGGCAGACAGATAGACAGAGAGACAGACACACAGATAGATAGACAGACAGACAGAGACGAGACAGACAGAGACAGACAGAGAGACAGAGACAGAGAAGGCCTACGATTAGCCATATTATATGTTTAGTCTACGGAGCGATAAAGGTGATATAGAAAAAGTAGAAAAGAAAACGAAGAAAATGAAGCGAAAATAAAGACTCGAATGAACCTCATACATCGAGTGTCTCGACCCTGCCTCCAGGGACCTTATAATTATGGGCTGTCTACTGGTCTGCAGTCACTTAACCGTTAGCCCGAAGAAGGGTAAAATTCTTCTTGATGTCCTATTTCTCCGTGTGGATAAGTTCTCGACAATGATGTTTGTGGATATAGGACTGCAGTCTTTTCAGACGAGTCATTGTGAGCCGTGCGATTTGTTTGTGAACTTATTCACGCCTCCTGTGATAAATCATTCGACTGAGAGCCAGGACCAATGACGCACTGAGACGATTTAAACGGGGAAATTCCACTAATCGCTAATCTCTCCACAAAAATACTTTTCTAAAGAAGTAGACCAGAGAAATAAAAAAAACTAACCGTAAATTTATAAGCGCTTCAATTATGTTTGGCTATTTTGCGCGTGTAGGCCTATGTAGGGCCTTGTAAACCTATGTGAGTATGCATTTATGATTATGACACTGTATGAGTGTATGTATAATGTAATAGACCATAGTAAACCCACCTATGGGAATAGTCTCGCTAATCAGTGTCTTATGCGGTACCACCTTTCTCAAGTTTATCTGCTTTTCGACATATTATACAATAATAATATAATGAAGCGCTCAAAATGCATTAAAGTTGCGTAGCACTAAGACTAGGTCTAAGTAAATTATCGAGGTTCATTAAAGCATGAGTCACGATATTGCATCCTGTCCTCGCTGTCCTTTGAATTGCTCCGTGATACAGATAAATTAATATTTTAAATTTGCATTCGTATACAGCCCACCAGCATGCAGAGCATTGCAGACTATACCGACTACATGTATATGTCCTCAAACTTGCTCATGTGCATTTCAAAATAACCAGGTTTAGGTAATGCGAGTTCGATGCTAAGGTCCTGACAGTCTTAGGCCTATGAAGTTAAGTTCCGAATGATGCAGTGTCTGTGTTCACTGCTTCTCCGTGATTTGATCGTGCAATCTCCCGACTGTGGTGTTTAACTCATCGGGTGTTTTGTTGGTTTGTTGCAACTATGGTCATTGTAAACCATTTCTTGCACGAAGTCTTGTCAATCTGTTCTTCTTTGATTGCCATCTGCCGAATGAAATTGATGCTGGCACAGAGAAATGACCAATTTAAAAAACCAGGTCTACTACACACAAAATTAATCAATGGGTGATGTCATTATTTTATGACGATTATTTCTTTGTCGATTTGCACCCATCGCCTACGCCTATCTGTTTTGTTCCGTTGAAAGCTTTGTCTAAAAACAAAGCCCTTGTGGCGCGTAGTATTGTAATTGTAATTGTAAATTGTAATCGTAGGCTACATTTATGTAGGCAGCCTTCTTACGGATTTCACGGGTCGCTTACCGGAAGAGGCGGGGGTGAGGGAGGGTGGGATGGTAGGGGGGTGGGATGGAGTTGGGGTTGGCCGGGTGGGGTGTCGAGGGGTGGGGTGGTGGGGTCGTGAACGGTGTGGTGGAGGTAAAGAGGTGGGGTGGGATGGCGTGGGAGTCAAGGGGTGGGGTTTGGGGTGGGGATGGGTGGGGGTTGGAGGGGTTTGGGATGGAGGGGAATGGAGTGGGGTGGGGGAGGGGTTGGGGGTGGAGAGGTGGGATGGATGGTTTGGGGGTGGGGTGGGGTGGGATGGGGTGGGAGGGGTTGGGGTGCAGGGGTGGGGTGGGGTGGATGGGGTTGATGGGGTGGGGTGGGATGGGGTGGAAGGGGTTGGGGGTGGAGGGGTGGGGTGGATGTGGAAATTTTCGTGAAACCCAAATTTCTCGGGTCGCGTACCGGTAGAGGTCGGAGTGTGGCAGGGTGGGGTTGTGGCCGTAGCGGATCGAATCCTAAATTTCCCGGGCAACGCCGGGTACCCCAGCTAGTAGATCTATATAATTAACTGTTATAATATAGATTTTTTATCATAATCTACGCCGCTTGACACTAAACGAATCAATTCCAAATGCTTCATTCCGCAAGTCAGTTGGTTCCTCATTGTTCTTTGCTGATGATAATAAACATTGTCGATGACTGTTCACTGCTAATATAAAGCTATCAAATGATGTTAATATAGCTGTTATCCTTTGTCGTCCGGTATCTGTCTGCCGTAGCCTATATACGGGTTCTTCTTGGCCTCGCTAGACAGCGCCGAACCCTCTCGATTGGAATGGGCTCCCACTTGATGCATGGTTTCCGCCAACTGCCTGCAGTGGCGTAGGCAAGGGGGGTTTCGGGGGTTAAAACCCCCCCATTGGCACCGAAAAAAAGATTTTTTAAAGGTTATTTTTCCGTTTAAGTAAGAAAAATAGAAAAAAACTGGGTTTCCGGCCATAAAACCCCCCATGAAAAATTCCTGGCTACGCCACTGACTGCCTGGGTCTCTTTCTGTTCAGTTGCGACTGAACTGGGAACACATCTGAATAGGCATATCTCTTAGACGCGCTACAGTATATATAGAATTCTTCGAAAGAATGAATCATTGAAATGTGAAGTTAAACATGGTGGAAACGCCGCATCCAACGTCCTATAGCCTATCTATCCAGGCAGAAAATGACAGAAATCCTTGCAAAGTGCTGAACTTTTGCAGCAGGGCCTCTAATTATGTGAGCAGCTGGATGGTTTTGAATTTATTTGATTGCATGATAAAATCTATGATGCAATATAAAAGTTTTTGAGCCGTCTATAGAATAATGTTTATTTGATTGTATGATAAAATCTATGATGCAACATAAAAGTTTTTCGAACCGTCTATAGAATATTGTTTATTTGATTGTATGATAAGATCTATGATGCAATATAACAGTTTTTGAGCCGTCTATAGAATATTGTTTATTTGATTGTATGATAAAATCTATGATGCGATATAAAAGTTTTTTTAACCGTCTGTAGTATGGTGAATATTTATATGCCAGTTTTGTCCATAAACAATCGGCCCTGCTACGTTTCATTATTCATATAAATTTTTAAGGATTCTGTGATAGTTCAACAGTTCGCTGCGCAGAAACTTGACTTTGCTTACAGATCAAGGATTTGTTATATTGCATATGTTCACGTTTTAGCCATAGCTATGCGTGACTTTGGGAGCCTTCAATTGTTTTACAATACTGCATTCTTGGACATCGATTAGGCTCTTCAGATAGGCCTAAACCTATAGGTCTATAAACTTTATAGGATAATCATCTTTGGACTTTTGGTGTGATTGGCTTCGAATCTACTTTTTTTTAAAAGCTTTGTTTGGCAACTTTGCTTCAATGACTGTCATCAGCAGACCTTTGCAGGGCACGTAAGCACACAGTCCAGAACCCCCAGATTTTCATAAATCTTATCTCACCGGTCTAATACGCCTATTCGTGCAGCTGTGTTTTCAGCTGCGGCAATCCGTTTTAAACGCTGCGACTCGGTTGCTCGTCGTTAAAGCTAAAATTACGTTTGAGCATATACAAATTATACATAGGCTACAGTTTAATGTTGGAGTGCCTGTATAGGTGTCTATAAAAATGTGCTGAATTAAAGATCTTGGGCCAATTCTCACGCGTGATTGTCTTACTTGGCTGTGGCCCATTATAGGCTTACATGCATGTGCTTTGGTCTCATCCACACAAGCAGCAGATGCATCGCTTTGCTCTGCAGAGTGGGCTGTTGGCGCAAACGTCACAGTCGAATATGAGGGTTTCGCTATATGGTCGGCATAATTATATTTCTGGACTAGGTCGTTCAACAACCTACATGTACACTGCAAGCCCCTTGGGTCTGCCTTTGCCTATTCTCTCAAACGGTAGAAGGTGCATGCAATGGATGACAAGGGGAAATTTTTAGATGTCACCAACAAATCTGTGGGCTTCAAGCAGCCTGATGAGTGTGACCCAGAATTAAGAATACCATAAATAAATTTCACTACAGTAGCCTAGTCATGCGGCCGTGCGTCTAACCAACATATGGAAAGAATTTATGGTATACACCTACTTTATGAAAGCGATAATGATCCGCTGCAAAACATGGCTATATATATAGGTATATTATCCAAAACAAGCCGATAGGCTACGCGAGATAATTATGCGCATAGTCAGATATTACCTAGTTTGATCTAGGTCTATCATGACTAAAATCTTAACTTGAATATATTTATGATTCCATAAATTTGGCCAAACGAGACCATGCAGTTGAAATTTGGATCCACTTTGCGGCGGCCTTACTTAATTGGCATTAAAAGGTTTGGAATTAAAATCATCTGTGGCGATTAGATCAGTTGTTGTTGTCGTCCACCAGTGCAATGTGTTTATCAAATCTGTCACCAGGCGTCGGTTGTCTATAATTATAGAGGACTCTCAAACATCATCACGTCATGCCCGCCTTTAAGTCACTCCACAGTCTGTGATCGCATCCACTTCAAAATCCTATCGCTAGCTCACTATATGATATTCCCATGTATACCTCAGGTTCCTCCACCTATCGTACCACAGCCAAGAGCCTCCACGAACAATTGAACAGCCAGCCACACCTTGCCTTCAACCGTCCTCGGCACGAGGGTTGGTCGCATTGCAGACAATTCTTCTCCCTCCTCTCCTGTCCTCGGTTGCTCTCAACAGCTTCTCTGTTTACACACCCGACCATTCACTCATTTCGTCCAACCACCTCCTCTTATAGGTCTTCCTCTTGTTCTTGCTCCCGGAACCGCGCCTTGTATAATTTCCTTCTCTATATATAGGATATATCTCCATGTTTCCTCATTATCCCTAAACCAATGAACCGAGGTAAAGACATCACATGATTATGAATTACAATGCATAAGCATAGTGTTTTTTATTAGGCTATGTAATGTAGCCTAATGCAAATCTTCGAGAATTTCTCAGCGCCCACAAAAGTCAGGGAGACTAGCTTATTCACCGGCGTCCCATTCTGCCCGTCTCAACCACATCACCGCGGTTTACATACTATTAGGCTAATCTATTCTATTCAGACCCCAGCGACATGATTAACCTAAATGTTAATGATCTCGTAATCGTAATCGTGGCCGTAATCTCTAAATTTATAAAGCGCCACTCGAAAGCCAAGTGCAGGGCCCCAGTTTATTCACGAGCGCTTAACATATGGATGATTGAATGGCAACTGCTTCGATTTATTATGCAGTTGACCTCTGTAATTATGCAGTTGACTCGATAATTATTTCAACACATACTCATGAGCGTTTGGTATGCAAAACTCGGCTGTCGATGTAATTCAACTTTGTCTGAAATATGATTTGCAGTCATTCTTAGGCTGTATAATAATTATACTCGTCTTTGAGTGTTTTCATACTCGAACAGATCCCATTATATGCATTAGGCGTAGTCACCAGGATCCGTGCTTCGATTATTGAGTCACAAGCTGTATAAGTAATTTTTATATCACGGTTACAATGTCACTTCGTATCGGTTGCGTTGCATGGACTCCTCGTACCATCGCTGTGGTTCAGGTGTGCTACAGTGCTTAGACCTGTTATACGGGTACGTATAGGCATGGGCGTCCGCACATTGGGGCAAGAGAGGCACTTGCCCTGATCTGAGAAATCGACGCCTGTTTTTTTCACCCCTACTTTTTAGTGTTTAAATATTGATGCTCAAGGTAAAACCGAGAGAGTTAATTGCATTTGGAGGCCTCTGCATGTGAAAAACACGTACCTCTAATATCCTGCTTTGATTGTTTCAACCTCTTGCCAAAAAATTTACTCTAACCATTGTGTTTCGCTCCTCTGACATAAAATGACTGCGGCGGGTGCCCGTTCACATAAACTCCGCCACTGGGTGTTCTCTGCCAGTGCCAGTCCCAAGCCTCGACAAAGAAGGAGGGCGACACTAATCATCTTTGATATGGCAGTGTCGTTAAACATGCAACAAGCCCGTGCACAAAACACTGCACATATAGCCTTGGCTTACCGTTCGATTAAAAACTGAATCTGCTCCATAATCTGACACTCAGCGAAGTCAAGTGGAAATTCCTATAATAGAAGCAATAACAAAAAATATGTCCTTATTTTTATCCGACGAACATTGTAACGTTTGCACCACATTTACGTAGAGTAAACATTTTGCAGGCAGAGATGCTTTTTTCTTTTTAAACGAGAGCAATTAGTGTTGGACTGAAGGGCAAGGAAGGACCCCACGTTACCCTGCGAAAATAAAGGCGCTAAGATCCCTTTATCCGGGCCTATAGACTTAGCCTAAAACTGTGCTCAATTATTAATGAGAGTTATATAGGCCTATAATTTTTAGACGTATTGAAGCAGTTGCAAAAGTCGACATTTATTCTTATCATATTTTGTCAGTGATGCTGCGTCTGATTCCGCTCATCCACAGTTTACCCATTTAGAGGGTCATGGCTTCCCCCCTCCCCACTCCTGCGGATTGCCGTCTGCTTAAGCTTAGAAGCGTTTCCAGCAACGCTCTCCAGGTCTTAATGATCATGTCGTATCCACTGACATGCTGCGAGATGTTGTGCTGGAATTTGTGCATGATATCTTCATCCATTCTTTACGCTACTTTGAAAAGACGCTATATAAATTATCTGAACGAATGGCTGAATGAATGAATGAATGAATGAATGAATGAACGAATGAACGAACTAATGAACAAACAAATGAATGAATGAGCGAACGAGCGAACGAATGAACGAACGAGTGAATGAATGAACGAACGAACGAATTAACGAATGAATGCATGAACGAACGAATGAATGAATGGATGGATGAATGAGTGAATGAATGAATGAACGAACAAACAAATGAATGAATGATTGGATGGATGGATGAGTGAATAAATGAATGAATGAATAGATGAATAAATGAATGAACGCATGAATGAATAAACGCATGAACGAACGAACGAACGAACGAATGAATGAATGAATGAATAAATGAATGAATGAATGAATAAATGAATGAACGAATGAATGAATGAATGAATGAATGAATGAATGAATGAATGAATGAATGAATGAATGAATGAATGAATGAATGAACATCGATCATCAACCTATCGTGATTGACTTATTTTTGCTGATTTGATTGATATATGGAGTTAAAAACGTCCATCAATCAGGAAGAGACGAATACATGTACGCGGCCTCGTTGGTGATTTAGATATCGATGACATTGACAATTGTAAATCACTTCTTTATTGTCAGCTAAGCAAGTCGACGTCGGGCTTATCTTTGAAGTTGAAGTTCTTGAAGATGACTTATATTGACAGCCATCAGCTAAGCATATGAGAAACGAGGTCGTTTGTAAAAGAATCACTTAAGTTAAGAAGAGACATCTATTGAGCAGTTCAAAAACCGATAGCAACGCGACAGTTAACTGCTACCCGTGCATAGCCTACTACCGTTATCTCGTTATAATAGGAGTATAAGTTGAATGTCGTCCCTGTGTGTTTTGAAAACTCTAAACTTTAGATTCCAAATTATTACTACTTAAATTACTTGATCCATTATAAAACGAGATAAACACGCAGTTTTTCTATAAGAATTTTTTTAGTCAGACGTGTGATTTCGACGTAGGCCTATATTAGTGCAGCATTTAATAGTAGCTTACTGTAGGTGTAGGTTGCAAGACAAGCTGTTATTTACGGGGTGTATAGTGTATATCTACAGGGTGGGCCAGCATAAATGTCCCGACTTTGCAGGCGTATAACTTCGCCAATTTTTAACATTTATTTATACTTGATGCATCAAATTAAAGGTATTTCACTCTAGTATTAACTCTAAAAAAGTCGAACTGATACTAGTTTAGGTTTTAATTATATACTTGGATCAGCGCTAGCTACCGTTTTTTGTCATTACTGACGCATTATGACGCCGTTTCCCGGGAAAATTCTATCGTTTTTTGCTAAAACGCGCGTAGACACGATCATTTTGAGTGTTTGTAGGGTCCCTACCATGAATATATTCTAATCGCAAAACCGCGTCCTTTCAATTTTGCCAACAGCCGTGCACTGCCATGCGCTACTTCAGACGCTTGCACGCTGCCAGTCGTTTCTTTGCGTAAGAGCTGGAGAGTTCGTGGGACTTCTCGTCGACAAATTACTTTAACTTTAGGTCTATAATCTTTTCCAATACGCTATTCAGTGCTTCTAAGACGGCCTGTTTTGCGCTGAATTTGCATGCAGGGCCTGCCCTGGTCATTGTCTTGACTGCAAATGTACGCGGACACACGAGCAATGTTAGCGGATGTGAGCGCCGTGCGCTCCGATTCCCATGGTTTGCAAGTAGAAGTCCTGTTTTATTAATTTTCCGTAGCAGATAATACAAGGTATTGTTTATTCCATCCTCTGTTAGAATATTCGTTAATCATTTCAAACGAATTAAATCTTTTACCAGTTCGTAAAATTAAGATCGAAACGCGATCATCGTCTGTCAACGGCGCCAGGTTGCGTCACAAATGACAGCAAAATATGGTAGCTAGCGCTGTTCCGGGCATATAATTAAAACCGAGACTAGTATCAGTTCGACCTTTTTAGAGATAATACTAGAGTGAAATACCTTTAATTTGATGCATAAAGTATAAATAAATGTTAAAAATTGGCGAAGTTATACGCGTGCAAAGTCGGGACATTTATGCTGGCCCACCCTGCATTTAAGAAATAATGTCTAAATTTCGCAATAAGAAACGGTGATTTGCTCCAGCCCAATTTTTGCAATTTAGTATGAGCGTTGCCACAAATTATGTAGAGCTACATTAGGCCTACTTGCAGGCAACAGTGCTTTGTGATTTGATAAAAATAAAATTATGTACTAGAGTACATAACTAGAGTAGGCCTACATTCATTTCATTCATTCATTCATTCACTCACTCAGAGAATTTACATAACGCCTCTTCAAGATATCTACTCTGCACTAACTATAGCCGAAGTGATGTTAAGAGTCATAGCGAGCGAAAAATAACAACAAGTTGTAAAACAAAACACAGTAAGCTGAAAGAGTCACCAGTGGCGAGCCCTCGCAAACACGTAGAGTTAACCATCGGATTTCCGTAGACAGCTGGTAGATGGCGTGGTTGATCAGAGTCCCTGGTGGTGGATGGTAGATGACGCCCGTCCGGCGGATCGTCGAGGCTCAAGCAAGGATGCGTATAGTAGGCTATACCCTGCAGTATACAATGTCATGTACTAATGACAGAGAGGTCGGTAAACGACCACATGGCCGCTGACCTGCGTAGTCGAATACGGTTTGCCTTGTTCAACATTGTTGTTGGCGCATATGTAGTTCAGAAGGTAGTTTACGTCTACTACATAGTTTACATTATTACCGGTGGTAATTAAAGAAGTATATAGTGGCGTCTATTTATCCACTGCGCGCAGTAGTTAAAACTTAGCTACTGTACAACTAGCTACCGTCTTGAATAGCAGTTGGAAAGCAGTTTGGCTACCGCTGAAGTAGCCTATAGTCAGTTCCCATTTCAAGCAATGTTGCTTTCACCATTGGACTGCATGGAGACTTACGCTTAGGTAACAAGCATTGGCTTTCAATAGATGCTGCAGAGAGCGATGTTTGGGTATTGTGAGATCCGACGTGTAGAGGAAGTCACCTATAAGATGGGACACTTATTGACTGTCCCATCTTATAGGCGACCTTCCCCTATATGCGTCACGAACTGCCTTAAAGATTTTCTTTAGGCCTATAGTTTGGGAAAGCACTCAACATGTTTGTGATTATGTTGATGTTAGAAAAGTTCGCCAATACGACCCATGTCTACTCTGCATGTTGTGACAAAATGAGATGGTTCTTTAAGAGCAAACGATTGCTAAAAAGGCAAAAATTCCAATGACGATCATATTTTTCTCAGATTTAAACATTTCATAGTGGCGGTTTTTCAACTGACAGTAAACTTCGTCTGAAGCTGCTCTGTGCGTTAATTTGGACGATGCCCCAGCTCTTTGAACGTAATATTATAATTACGGCTATTTTAAGTTGGTAATGGTATTTAACTAAAAAAGGTTTTAGAATGTGAAAGAAACGATATTGAGACGTCTACACTATATAGGACCTATAGACGCGTCTCAACTCCTCGACGACTATGCGTTCTCTTTTCAAGTGCTTTGTTTTGCACGACACACAACTAACATGCAAGCACTACTAATGAGACGATGTCATTTGGTAGATGACGGGTCTTGAGACACATTGACTCACTAATGAAGAGTCTTCGATTCAATGAAGCAAAGCTGATTGTTGACAAAAGCCTTGCTGCAATGCAAACCAGTTGCAAGGACTGCAGTTGTTGTCAAGGCAGCCTTCTGTCTAACAACCATCGATAAGTTGTCATTGCGTACGAATGTCTCAGTAGAATTTGAAAACACATGAAGAACAATGAAGACGAAAACTATCATGTTGCCGTTTTTGCCATCCTTGCCTTTCGATTTTGCTAATGGCCAAATTTCTTTTTACTGAAAACTCTGGCTCCCGCGAGCTTCTATGGGGTCGAAGAAATCTCGAGATTGCCATTGCGATTACAAATAGGCTACAAACTCCAACCAGCTATAGTGGTGGCGTCGTTGCCTTGAAGCCGGAAGGTTCGAGGTTCGAATCCACCTCGCCGCGTAATTACCCTGGGCAAGTCCTTCACTCGCAATTGCTCAGCGCTTCGGCGTGAAACTCCGATGCAGTGTCCGCTCTGCATTCGGGAGCGCCTCTGAGTAAAGAGAGCTTGAAGGGGCGCTATAACAAGTGCACATAAAAAAACAACCAAAACATGCAGATTCTTTTCGTAGAAGAAAGCAGACAAGTGAATAGAAAGAACATTTGACCTATAGCTTTCTTAATTCAGGCCGCGCACTCGCAATTTGCGTATAGTACAAAAGAGATAAGTTCTGTATGGCAAAGCAATCATTTATTTTACCGTTGAAATTTATAATTTATAATGAATTCTTTCAGCTTTGCAGTATTAATTGATAAGCGAACGGACTGTAATCTGTGCTTTATCGAAATCTGATGCTGTCAATTAAGTAATTGTAGTTATACAATAAATAATAATATACATACTTGGCTGTAGTGACGAGGGGTCCTTGAGTTCAGAGGAGGAGACCGACTTATCATGACTTACAGAGAAGCAGACGGCTCTTCCGATAATACACGAAAGCAAACTAGAAGCACGATTACTGCAAACACAGGCTTATACTGTATAGTGTATACGTACAATTATACATTGTCAGGGTCAAAATTATTCAATGCTGTTGACTTACGAAGATTAGATCGACTACAATGAAATACTAATTAGCTTTTGTGGTAAAAGATAAAGAGCTAGATCAACAGTTCATGTTCTATGATTGAGAATTTTGCAGACAAAAGATCACAAAATATAGCGGCTCATTATAATGACAAGCAATTTGACGCGAGGCCTAAATAATGGCAGTTGATATAGGCTAAACAATGCTGTTGTCTATTCTGCTTTTCAAAGAAACCATTAGACTTAATGGTCAATGAATAGTTATATGAATTATGATGTGATTGATGTGCACTTCAACTCTTCACTTGCCCGTTATCTTTTCAAAATGAATAAAAAATTACGGTTTTTCGAGATCATGATGAAGGCTTCAAAGACGGCATCTGCTATAGAAGACTGAATTTGGGCAGAGTACATAAAATTATGACTTGTTTGTTGAGTCTTATGTTTCGAGTGTTTTTCGACTATGAAGAGACTAACAAATTAGGCTAAATAATGACATAAGAAGATCGTGAACTTTCTGCGTAACACATTCAGTGCGGCTTTGACTGGTCGGGCTTAGATTAACGCAGGAGTAGGGTATGTGGCTTTCATGCATGAACTTGTCATCTGGATTTTGGCTTGATGGATGCATATTGGCATAATTATTACATGTATACATAACATTGCATATATCTGGTTTCTTCTCAAATCTGTCCAATTCGCTGAATCTGTTTTCTACTTGTGAAATTCTCGCAGAAGTTTAACTTAAAATTCTCTCTCTCTCTCTCTCTCTCTCTCTCTCTCTCTCTCTCTCTCTCTCTCTCTCTCTCTCTCTCTCTCTCTCTATATATATATATATATATATATATATATATATATATATATATATATATATATAGTGTGGGTTCATACACACGTAGATACGCACACGCACATACACACACATACACACACACACACACTCAAACACACAGGCTATAAACTGTATATCTTCTCTTCCTGTTTCCAAGGCTTTTAAACCCTATTTGCATTTGCAGACATTTCTGATAATCTGCATCTATAGATGATGTATACACTCAGGGCCGGTGTCACGATATAAAGTTCCCTCCCCTATACAAAGTCTCCCCCCTCCCCAACAGAGTTTCTCCCTGGCTGAAATTCTGCATTGGAAGAGATTTTTTACGCAAAAGTCTATATTCTCCTCTTGGTAAATAATTTAGCAACGTAAACTAACGGTTTAACGTGCTCATCTATCAATTTTATTCGAATGTAACCCGTTTTGTGCTGAACTTGGTATATCCCCCCCCCCCCAACACTCCTACTCTATTTCGTCGACGGAGGAAATAATTATTCTATCCCCTAGGAGACTTTGTTTTGTAGTGTATACTCTCCGGGGGCGAATTTTTCTGAACAGATTCGCCGGGGGAGAATCTGTTTCGAAATAGACTTTTAGGGGAAGACTCTGTCACGCGACACCGGCGGTATATATATATATATATATATATATATATATATATATATAGAGAGAGAGAGAGAGAGAGAGAGAGAGAGAGAGAGAGAGAGAGAGAGAGAGAGAGAGAGAGAGAAACAAAATTCCCGCCATCCTGGTATCGGTCACGGGCCTCTAAAACGTTTAAAGTCCAAACTGTCTTCAGGCTTTTTGACAGAATTTGGAAACAAACAACTTAAAATAGATCTAATAGAAGTGCTGGTAGCCTACGTATTGTATTGTATCTGACCATTTTATAAAGCGCTTCTAGCAGCAAGAGCCTTTCAGAAGCGCTCACCAGTGCGTTCAACCCCGAGAAAACAGGCATGTTTTTAGACGAGAGAAAGACGAGGATACACTACCAGAGAGGATGACAGAGCGAACTGATGGAGGAAGCCCATTCCATAGGAAGGGACCAATGCAGGCAAATGATCTGGATTGAGCCATGGCGCGCGGTACTGACTCGGGGTACAAAGAGGTCAAGCCGACCAGAGGACTTATAAGAGGACGCAGCGAAGTGCACGGCAGAAAGGGGGCGAAGTATATGTTCGCACAGATACTTCGGAGCAAGACCCATTTGAGACTTAAGGACCAAAATCAGGACTTGAAATTGTATACGGGGCGAGAGTGGAAGCCAGTGAAGTTGTCCAGTCATGAATGTAGAAATGTGGGAGAATCGAAGAATACGGGCAATGAGCCTAGCAGCAGCATTGAGTACAGATTGCAGAGGAGCTAGGCGAACCTTAGGCAGGTCAATAAGGACAGAATTACAATAGTCAATCCGAGAACAGACAAAAGCGTGAACAATTGAGGCAAAGATCGAAGATGAGACAGATTTCCAAATAGCTATGAGAGGCCTTAGCTGGAAGTAGGAAGAGCGAGTAAGATTGGCAATGTGCTGTGGGCAATTTACGTGTCGTGCGACGGAGCAATTTTATATTTACACATAGCATAGGGATGATAGGGCCTACCGCTATGATATATTCATTTTTTATTTAAAAATTTTTAATCGGACAGAATTGCAATAGTCGATCCGAGAACATACAAAGGCATGCACAATTGAGGTAAAGATCGATGATGAGACAGATTTGTGAATAGCCCTGAGACGCCTTAGCTGGAAGTAGGAAGAGCGAGTAAGATTGGCAATGTGCTCAGTGAAGGTAAGAGAATTATCAAGGGTGACACCTAGGTCTCGAACACTGGATGAGAAGTTAAAGTGAGGAAAAGTTTGAGAGAGCAGTGTGTAGTCGAGTTTTTGAAGCTGCTTAGGAGTGCCAAACCAAATCAACTGGGTTTTGGAAGAGTTCAAAGAAAGACGATTGGACGACATCCACAGATGAAGATCTTGAGATAGAGCGTCAATTCGACTTGCAAGAAGGAGTTGGGCAGAAGGGGTCCATGGACATAGGCTTGGACATCATCAGCGAAAAGATGGCCAGTTGCAGAGTGACTAGGGAAAAGAGAGGTAATACCAGCCGTGTAAAGGATGAATAGGAGTGGGCCTAGGACAGAACCCTGAGGAACACCCAAGACAACAGGAACCCACTGAGTCCTAGAGTCGCCAGAGATGATCATTTGGGTGCGATCAGACAAGTAGGACCGAAACCAAAGAAGAGGAGAACCCTGGAGTCCGCACGAGGTTTCAAGTCGTTGCAATAGAATCTCATGATCAACCATGTCAAAGGCTGCAGAGACGTCGAAGCGAGCTAAAAGAGTGACTTGAGACTTGTCAACAGCAGAGTATATATCAGAAAGCATGGAGAGGAGGGCTGTTTCCGTGGAGTGGTTAGCCCTATAGCCAGACTGGTGGGATGAAAGGAGTCCCGATTGCTCAAGATAGGGGAGAAGTTGCATTGACACAAGTCTTTCAAGAGTCTTAGACAGAAAAGATAGGTTTGAAATTGGTCGATAGTTTTGACTGAGACTAGGGTCAAGATTGGGCTTCTTGAGTGCAGGAAAGACTAAGGCCCGTTTTTGCGAGGCAGGAATGCAGCCCTCGGCAAGTGACCTGTTGAAAAGATACACAAAGAAAACAGCAATGTCATCAAGAATGTCACTAATAATAAAAGGAGGTAGAGGGTCTAATTCACATGATTTCAAATTAACAGATGAAAAAACTGAGCGAAGATCCGAATCAACGATGAGTCGGAAGCCGTCGAAGACTGACGACGTTGATGAGAACGTAGGAGGAGGAGCGTTGGCAGTAGACGCGCGAAGACGGTCAGTCTTGGCGTTGAGCACGTCGAGGAAGTCGTTGGCAGAGAAAGTAGGCGTCTCCGCTGACCTCGATGGTCGACCGAGAAGTCCTGAGATGGAGGTCCAAAGGCGCTTTGGATTCTTCGCATTTCGAGAGACGAGCTGTTCCCAGTAGGCGGCCTCTTTGTCGTGGTAGAGATGATGAAGGGCACGCAGCTTTCTGATCCAGGCAAGATGGTCCCTTGGATCTTTTGAACGGCGATACTGTCTCTCAGCGCAACGGGCGCGGCGGCGTGACTGATGGCATTCTCCGTCGTACCAGACAGCCAGCGGTCGAACACGGGTCTTAACGGTGCGACTAGGAAGCATCTTGTCAAAATGATATGATAAAGTATTTGTTGTGAATTATATAAACCTGCAAGTAGGAAGTTATGCATAACTAAAATTAGTTTTCACCTTGGCCCTATATATAATTGACTGAGATTCACTCAGCGTTCAGACATGTTTTAACCCCTTGTCAACTCATTGTAGTAGATTATAACTGTGTTGTTGTTTAACTTGACACTGAATACAGAAGCGGGTAACAGGCTAACAGCTCAGTTTACAGTACAAATGAGTTGGTAAAGATGTACATGTATATGGGCCATGCAGATGGAGAAGTTAAAATGAAGAGAAATACAAGCCATTAAATAGGCCTAATACTTTCAACTCTTTCGGTTTGGCGAGAGAACCTCTAGTCAAGGGCGGATCCAGGGGCGGGGCCAAAATGGCCATGGCCCATGTATAAATTTCTTAATTTTTTCACCAGCTATTCTGGCCCGAAAAGTTGACGTGCCCCCTGAATAGGTCCGTATGTCCGTCCCGCAGTTTTTTTGGGTGGAGGGCGGATGGGAAAGGTATCTTTTGGGGAAATTCGAGGCTGATGACTATAGTGTTGTTGTTCCCTGTGGTCCGAACATATTATAAGCTATGTGCAGTAGGCCTATATAGTGCGAACCAACAATTTTTAGCACTAACTTTGGGTGGGCTTCTTGAGAGAGGTATAGGCCATATATACTACACGCATAATTCCGAAGGGACAATTTTCCCTCCCCACATTTAGTTACAGATTTACGGCCCTGGTGTGACTCCAAGTGACGACGTACAATTGCACATCCAATAACGTGCACTCAAACTCTCAAAGGTAAGACGAAAATCAATCCAAAAAACTCGTTAACATTTGAAAGTAATCCAGTTAAAGTAGCAAAAGTAAGTCCGAAGGTCTATACACAAGAGTGTGTGAACTCTATAATTCAATTGAACGACGAAATCCGAAGAAAAATTTAAAACAAGTTGGAGCTAACGCACTGATGTGTGCACACGATAAACGCAACGCACCTTCATATATATGCAGGCAAAGAACAGCAGGATGCCTCTCAGAGCCAATCTCGACAGTCATGACTTTTAAAAATGTAGTTACGACACATTAGCATGGATGGCTAGTGCTAGTGCTCTGTCTCTGTCTCTCTCTCTCTCTCTGTATGTCTTTCTCTGTCTCTCTGTCTGTCTCTGTCTCTCTCTATCTCTCTGTCTCTGCCTCTGTCTCTATGTCTCTGCCTCTGTCTCTCTCTGTATGTCTCTCTCTGTATGTCTCTCTCTGTGTGTCTCTGTCTCTATCTGTCTCTCTCTGTCTCTCTCATCTCTGTATCTCTTGTCTGTCTTTCTTTTTCTTTTTCTTTTTTTCTTTCTTTTTTTCTTTTTCTCTTTCTTTTTTTCTTTTTCTTTCTCTCTCATCTCTGTATCTCTGTTTGTCTGTCTCTGTCTGTCTCTCTGTCTCTCTCTGTCACACACGCACGCACGCACACACATACACACACGCACACACACACGCGCGCTTCTGTTTCTTCGAAAGCGTGCAGCCAGTGACTCACTCCAGACGATTTCTGTTCATTCGACATAGCGTCCTGCACTTCCAATTATCTTTCTACTCATTCCATAGTGACCTTGGATCAGTTAGGTGAAAACTGAAAAGGTAACCAACGGTAAGTTGTTAACCTAAGGTAATCTAAGGATTGAGGAGAACATGCGCTATATAATTCTATATAATTGAACCGATCGCCAGAGTGATTCACTGCTGATCTGCATGGCCGCTCGTTTAGTTCGATCTACTTACGTTTATGCTTTATTGCTGTCTTGTGCTCGCAATTTGCTGTCAACATCGTTGAATATCGATAAACGAACGCTGCCGTTTTATGGTTCTTGAAAGGACTTAAGGAGAAAACTGTGGTCGACGACGACTACGTGCTGCTATCGAGCCGCGTGTGCGTCAGTTCTTGTCATTGTGGACCAATGAGATCGATATTGACAACACAAGTTATATAGCGGAAAGTTAGTTAGCGTCGAGTCTTAAGAATCGTAGCAAACACCTGAATACTAAGCAGAGATTATATGGCTGCAGAGAGGCCGACGAACAAAGAAAAACACGAAACACCCGGCGGAGACCTATCGAGATCAACTGAGCCATCCTAGGAATAGGAGATTTAGTTAGACAGTATAGAGCTTACATGACATTGTATGGTCAGTCACCACTTTAAAGAATCGGAAAGAAATCGTCTTAGGTTTGAATTTGGAGGTAAGTAGAGCGTTCGTTAGCTGATAGGAAATTTATCAAAGCTTGTAGAATCATAACAAATTTTGTAAGGAGACTGAGATAACGACGGATAGAAGGTTGCGCATTGACTTTCTAAACATCAGATTCTATTGTGATTAACTTATTAGGCTAACATGTTTTATATTATATCGTCATCATGCGTTATTACTTTCATCTGTTATCATTTAGCAAATTTATTTAACCGTGATCGTTTTAAAATGAAGTGATGAAGACTATACTTACTTCACTACTTACTTATTTAAGCGGTGCAGTGTGCAGCTCCTCCCATAATAATCAGTCTTTAAAAGAACTGTTTGGATGAATGTATTTTCCAACTTCTACGCTTAAACAAACTGTCCAATTAAGCAAGGTTTAAGACAACGCGCAAAGCATGACTTGATTGTGGCTAAGGTTTAAGTGGCTTAGATAAAATGTCATCGAATGAAAAGATAATAGATCTAAGTTGAAGGCTTCATTCCTCATTAGGCTAATAATATGGTTAGCTGCAATAGTAAGCAAACAGTCGGGTCCAACGTCCAATTATGGAGAAAACATGAGAATGATTACAGAAATTGTTTTTTTTCGAAGGATTGCTGTGTTCCAAGATATCAACAATAATAATTATGTCCATGGCTCATTCTTTATTAGGGTCACATCAGTTGCGTTCGCAAGGTCATATTCTATCCGGTTCGCGAAGGTCAACTTTACTCCCATTCCTGAAGCCCAACTCTGTGTCTCTTTAGACTCTTTAAGTGATTATAATCCTTATATCTTGTTCTTAATGATCAACATATGGTCGTTCTAAAGGGGATGGTTTATCTGCGAGTTTTTATCCGAATAAAACCCATGGCTCGTCAGTTTGTTTATAATTGCGTAGGCAAAGGTCTCTTGAGAGGCTGGTGAAACCGATCTGCGTTCCCTTTCTCGTGTTACAGTTTGAAACAGACTGTGAAAGTTTCCAAACCCAGCCGACGATTTTTATTCGCTTTCAACTGTCATCTGTCGCTTGACAGTTGATGCTCTACAACAAGTCAGAGTCTGACTTTGTTAACACTTTAACCACGATCAAGTTTAGATCCACTAAGGGCGACGGAGAAACAACTATCTATAGGCCTACAGTTCGTCGTCAAAGCGTTCAGGCACCTGACCTTATAAGGTCATTTTATGCAGGTCTACTCAAAGGTCCTACCATTTCTCAGTAAACATTCCAATCTAAAGACTGCGTTCGAACTTTCAGCAGCACTTCCTTATTTACTTTTCTACTTAATCGTAATCGTAATCGTAATCTCGAGACTTCTACAGCGCCCACAAAAGCCAAGTCGCGGGAACCAGCTTATTCACAGCTCAATCAAAACAAAATCGATAGGCAGCGGGTCAAGTCCGGAGAGTCAGGCAGGCAGATAGATGGACGGCTAAGGTGGGTGATGTTTAGAGTTGAAATGGTGAGGGATGTGAGGAGAAGAGGAAGAATGAGGATAGGATTTTTGAAAGAGCAATGTTTTCAGTTTTGATTGAAAGACCTGTGGGGATATAGCGAGAGGTGGTTAGGTTACACGTTTATCGTTTCATGTCAGTGTTAAAAGAAATTGAGTTCGATACTTAGCTGTTTCAAATCTCGAAGCAAGGACCAATTTCAATTTCTACCGGCCGTTCCTCTTTCCAGAACATTGCAGAGTTTGTGCGGTGGTTTACATTTCTCGAATGGGTCGTCTATTAGTTACCAAGCGAGGAATTTATGATGGGTGGGGTTTGGGGTTTTTGGGTTTTTTTATGCTCCTCCTGACACCAACCCAACAGTATTACAGCAAATAAAAAGGAATAAAGTAACAAAGGGAATAAAGTTAGAAAAACAATTGTTACTACAAGCAATTGTTTTGTTTCTTCTTATTTTAGTGGATAAATAACCTTTTAAAAACGTGTTTCATAAGCCAATGGGGGTGGGTTAACCCCCGAAACCCCTCTTTAGCTGCGCCACTCTTGTCTATAGATGATAGAGATCTCAAAACACCCTTTGCTCTTTGCTGGCAAAACCCTATATGTTTGTTCCCTATTAATGATCATTGCAATGCATTAGCTCCAAATATCGCTGAAATTGGTAGAACGGAAAAAGAGTAATTGCAGAGCGGTGGTGTAGTGGTGGCGTCGGTGCCTTGGAGCCGGAAGGTTCCAGGTTCGAATGCACCTCAAGCCGCCGCGTAGGGAGCTTGAGCAAGTTCATCATTCGCAATTGCCCGGGCGCTTCGGTGTGAGACTCCAATGCAGTGCCCGCAGTCGGGAGCGCCACTGAGCATAAAGCAGAAGGGACGCTATAGAAACGGTAAAATAAATAAATAATAAAATAGAGCTAATAAAAAGAAGCTCCATGTTCACGACAGCGTCCTTAAGCCTATAAGTCCGTCGCATCGTTTCTACGGTTTCCTCAATGTCGAGTAGGATACCTCACAATGTTCACAAGGAGAAATCTAGGTCCACATCTGACATAAAATAATAAGCTTATAACAATAGACTTCTATTGCATAGCATCCAACGCACGATACATCGCTCAAGAGTTGCCATGGCGCTATAGAAGTCTTTGCATAAGATTACACAGATTCAGATGACCTAGTTACCTTGATCTTATCAAACTGCTGATCATTGATTAAGGTAGCGATTAGCCTAAGCATAAGCTTCCCGGTATACTATTATATGATCTCAGTCTGCAACCTTCCAATTCAGCATTGCAACGGTGTAGTAGGCCTAGTTGTTATTGCGCCATGAAACGAAAAATCAGAAAATCATATAAAAATCCTGTTGCAAAACAAGTTCTTTTTAACCTTGAAATACTTGGCTTAATCAATCCATTGAAGTCTGACTGAAACGTCAGAACGAGGCTGACGTCCATTCGGTACGGGTCGCGAACTTTAGCCCGAAATACCAGCCACACGTAAAACAATAAAACGAAGCTCTAGCTCATATAAATGAGTGAGGAGAGGATTCGAGTAAATCTAGCAGGTATACCCGTGCAGCATGACTGTATGGAAAGCAAACCGGTTAAACCGTGCAGATGCCGATTAGATGAGGGATCGAATTCTTGCATTCAGTTTGAAGTGTTGGCTTCTGTCGAGCAAACCGGAATCCGATTGAATTATACGTTTCGGTGTCATTTACACAGCTGCCTCGAATGATAATTCATAACATGATATGACATATCGTGGATCCGTTGCTAACCCTATTGGTCACACACCGGATGCTACTACTGCTTGGTGATACTGTATTCATATAGCACGTTGACAGTGACGAGTGCGTAGTGACGTTGTGACTCGACTACGAAATTTCTACCATGGATCATACGCAGAATAATATTGTCAGAGCCCAAGCAGAGGCCATTGCTCTTTTACATTCGAAATACCAGATGGATATAGTCTATGGGACAACCGTATAAAGCGTAGGCCTATAAAGAGCTTGTCTGGCTTTGACACTGTATAACGAGCTACTTATGGTTGGTGACACATATAATGGATGGTCATTTGTTTCTGGCTTTTAACCGATTACAAGGACGCTCGACAGTTGAAATTCGTCGCATGCCCACTCGTCTTATTATTGCAAGAAACCCATTCAAATCGTTAGCGATCTATTACACTTGATTTCGGTGACAAACCTCGGCCGGGTCGTCCCTGCAGTAGTCTCGTGCCTAAGTAGATGTTACGAGCTGTTTATTAATGCAGACGGCGTTAAGTTTCTGGCTGGCTATTCGAGTAGAATTTTTGCTAATCTCAGCGACGTCGCCTTAGACGGAACGTGCAAGCGATAGTCACTTTCTGCGTGCCTAGCGTAAAGAAGCAACAGCTGGTTTACACTTATATGCGCCTTGTTTATGTATGTATGTGTGCGTGCACTCAGATATAGTATATAAACACATATAACTGTAGATAAACGCTGAGCTAATTGTCGGCGCGTGGAATTTCAGATAATTGTAGATTAGGAGAGGGCCTGTGCAGTAGAGACAACAGTCAGGAGTGGCAGCAGTGTGAGGACGGAAGTTATACGCACATATGAAAACTGAAACGACGTTAAGACTATCGACGGTCGCCGGTGTTAACGACATGCTGACTAAGCCTACGTCGGTGTCGAAAGAAAGATAAGGACCTTGGACTGTTCATCCACCCTCTGTCCTCATCCGTGTTGCGTCGACTCCAGTTCCGGTTCAACAGAGTCCTTCCTTCCGTCAGCCGCCATGTCGAACGGGAACCTAGTCAGCTTGGACGCCCGGAGCCTTCAGCATCAGAACAACAACAGCAGCTACACAGGTCTAGGCCATCGAAACAAAGCATTCACCGACTCACGCAGTGTATCAGCTCTTTCCATCTTGTCGCTCAACGAGGTGAGATGACGTATTATCTAATCAGACAGGCCCGCCGACAGAAATTCCGGGCCCCTGGGCTGAGCAGTCATGGGCCCCAAACTATCTTTAGGCTTTTTGAGTAAATTTGCACAAAAACAAATAAAAATAACAATAGTGTGGGTATGAATGTACGCAAATGCTTGCATTTGTGATTTTAAATCAGTTCTGGTGGGGGTTCACCATTAGCAACGACAGAACTAAACTAGAACGAATGTTGAATCGGATGCGACGACTGGGATTCCTTTCCACGATGTTCCCGAACATTGAGAAATTAGTTACCGGAGCTGATGCTGGGCTGCTTCGCAATATAATGCTAAATGTCAATCATATCCTGCTCGAGGAACCTTTTTCCACCTCTTGCAAAAACCACCTATAACTTGCGACCTAGACCACATCCCTTTGTTCTACCAGTTAAAGATGTTAGAAACTTTATTCCGAGGGTTCTCTTTGACACCCATTAATGACATTGTTATCTTCACATTATTTTGCTGTTTACTTTTAAAAGTGTATTGACATGTAACTGGGTGCGGTGTGTCACCCTGATTTGTCTAATAAAACGAAGATTAATTAATTCTTAATGTTAAGAATTTAATTGTCAAATAATATGACAATCAACTCAGTAGCGTAGCCAGGAATTTTTCATGGGGGGGGTTTTATGGCCGGAAACCCTGTTTTTTGCTATTTTTTCTTACTTAAACGGAAAAATAGCCTTAAAAAACCTTTTTTTCGGAGCCAATGGGGGGGGTTTTAACCCCCGAAACCCCCCCCTTGCCTACGCCACTGAATCAACTTCATCGCTTGGAAAATTATCCGAATGTCTAGGAGGACCGTTTCTTATAAGCTTTCTAGCAGCCAATAGGCCTAAACGCGGGCCTGCCATGGCGGCAGAGTGCCAACATCAAAACAAGGCCTTTTTACAGTTTCTATAATTTCACTGTATTTCAGTATAAAATTTTCATAATTCTTATTTATAATGTCTGATTTTGGAATTAAGATACTGACACCACAAACTTCATTTTCATCCATTCAGTTAGGCCTATATATATATAGCCTACGATCACCACGCATGTGCGTTTAATCTAATTCACTAGAATCAACCGATGTAGGAGTAGACCTATAATTACGGGCTCTGACTGCCTTCTTTCGAAATTCTGTATTGAGATAGTGTGCGACTGTATACAGTGCACGTATTATAATAAGCTTACCAACTTTTGCCTTTTCAAACTTATTAGCCTTTTCTTTTTGCTATTGTACTCCAGATGTGTGTAGGCTATATAAAATATTCCATCGTTGCAAGAGAAATTTATCATTTAGATTTGTTCAGTTTTGATTGAAATGTGACAACGCATAATTTAGCGGGAGAACGTTCTGAAACGGCAGTGAGTGTGTTCTTTGGCAAAGCACTGATAAGTAAGGTAGGCTAATGGACAGTTGCTTGAAACTTAAACAGTTGTGGTTATGTAGCAATAGCCTATTAGGCTACATGCCTGTTTAAAACAACATAAATCACAGACAATAGGCTAAGTAATATAAATGATTATAGGTTGGGCCCGCCGCCCGTAACCAACATATGAAAAATATAGTCACTGTTGCCCGGGCCCCCTCCGGGCCCCTAAAAGTCGCCGGGCCCCTGGGCATTTGCCCCCTCTGCCCCCCCCTCTCGGCGGGCCTGTAATCAGATCATTTAATGTTGTAAGCGTTCATGAAAAGTAGTCCCCTCCCCGACTATTCAGATAAGGATGACTAAATCTGGCGGTTCGGTATAAGTCATTCTCCTATGGACTAGGCTATATTCTGTCAAAAAGTTTTTTGGGCAAAGTAATTTTGGCAAAGTAACTTTGGCAAAGTAGGCCTAGTTTTGGCTAAGTAGGCTAGTTTTGAAAAAGTAATTTTGGCAATCAGATTTGGCAAAGCAGTTTCGGCAAAGTAGTTTTGGCAAAGTAATTTGGCAAAGTTGTTTTGGCAAAGTTGTTTGGCAAAGTAGCTTTGCTCAACAATTCACGCAACGCAACGCTTTAATATCCATCAATACTATAGTTGGGTTCGAATCGCTTGTTGAACTGTGCTGCATTTCAGCGACCATTAAGCTTATAGCATAGACTTTGCAGTTTGCACCTCATACAAACACTCGTTTCAACGCACAGATTGTAGCCCTGCTCTAGGCAATTGTTGCTCAGTTTAGATGTTTGAAGTGTATGAGCAAACTCACAATAGTATAATTTACACAATCAGCGAGCATTCAACGACTTCTTTCAAAACACTGCAGATTAATTGTGACGCTCAGATCTGCACTATACTGCAGGCTATGATTCGCAGACGCGCTGCCACGACCACAAGGCGTACTTGAACCATGGTAGCTGTTGTAAACAACTAGTGATAGTCTTTAGTATAAGCTTATACGCTAGTTATTTACTTGCTAACGTACGTGTGGAGACTTATTAGCGAACACAGGTCGATGTATATGACCAGGCACTTCAACTGATCCGCCGATATTCAGAAATTACTCAAGAGTTGTTCAAATGCGTTTCGCTGTTCATTGTCTTATTGTACTTCTCAATGGGATTTAGGCCCCTACTTACCGGGGCTTGTTCCTTTTGGTGTGCCTATTGCTCCCACGTTGTTATTCTGCCTACTCCTTATGTGAATTTGATTAATTCTGATTATGTTTATATATGTTTAATTGTTTATACTTAGTTACATGTATGCATGATTGTAATGGGATCAATAAAAAATGTCTAATGTCTAATGTCTAAAAACACTGCATGGCAAGAGCATTCAGGTTGCTCAAAGTTACTAACATGTTTTGAAATGCTGCAAATGAACATGACTTACATGGCGTACATGAGATGCTGGACCAATCCTTTCTATAGCGCCTTTGTAGAGCTGCAATCTTGTCTACTTTGCACTCTCTTCCTGCAGTCATTACACAATAACATCTTGCACTGGAGAATTTCTGCCGTAATATACAATTATTTTCGGTTTCTTAATTATTTTATGCATGTGGCCTGGATTACTTTAGCAGGTTTGAATCTTAAAAACACCTTCAATCAATTAATTTAATATTGAATAATCGACTACTAAGAAGAGTAGTTTTTAGTCACCCTTCAAGTAGGATTTCAGTAAAACGTCAATATGGGCTTAACAGGAGATGATTAGACCGACGACCTCAGCCTTGGCATGAGTAGGCCCTATATACTATAAACAACGACCTGTAAGATATAAATGAAATTTTTTACCCACAGCGACTCAATCAATATAATTAATTATAACGGTTGTCTCTAACTGTGGACGAATCTCTGCTTCAGTTCATTCTTCGTTGTTCTAATCTATTACATATTATCTATTATGGAATCTTGTCTCAATTATTGCTAATAATAGACGCGCACGCAAGATATGCAGACTTTTGCTGTAAAATATTTCAATTAGTATAATCAAATATGTTATAGTTTTATATACTTAGTCCAATGAATCGAACAAATACTTATTTAGTCTCGGTCTATCAATAAATAAATACTTAAATCAATCTATCTATCATTCGATCGACCAATCAACCAATCAATTCGACTGTCTCTCTGTCTGCTCGTTTGTCCATCCATCCATCCAGTGTTTAATCTAGACGTCTCTGGGGGGGAAGTTCCCCCCAGGATTGACATTCCCCCTCCCGAAAAATTTGACGAAATGATATTGGTTTTTAGTTACTGTTTTCATCATTGTTTTATATGAAGTGTTATAATATACCGTGATATTATTTATTATTATATGATTATAATGACATTATTTACTACTATAATATATGATACTATCATGTTAAGATGACACCTTAAAATGCAGCGATTGCAATGTGGAAATTCAAAAAGTTTCTGATAGGTCACTGAAGAAGTACAGCTATTTTGTTAAGATGACACCTTAAAATGCAGCCAAATGTTGCAATGTGGAAATTCAAAAAGTTTCTAATGGGTAACTGAAGAAGTACAGTATTTTGTTAAGATGACACCTTAAAATGCTGCCATTGCAATGTGTACATTCAGAAAGTTTATAATGGGTCACTGAAAAAGTACAGCTATTTTGTTAAGATGACCCCTTAAAATGCTGCCATTGCAAAGTGGAAATTCAAAAATTTACTCATGGGTCACTGAAAAAGTACAGCTCTTTTGTTAAAATACACCTTAGAATGCTGCCATTGCAATGTGGAAATTCAAAAAATTTCTAATGGGTCACTGAAAGAGTACAGCTATTTTGTTAAGACAACACCTTAAAATGCTGCCATTGCAATGTGGGAATTCAAAAAGTTTCTAATGGGTCACTGAAAAAGTACAGCTATTTTGTTAAGATGAACTTTAAAATGCAGCCATTGCAATGTGGAAATTCAGAAAGTTTCTAATAGGTCACTGAAAAAGTACAGCTATTTTGTTAAGACGACACCTTAAAATGCAGCCATTGCAATGTGGAAATTCAAAAAGTTTCTAATGGGTCACTGAAAAAGTACAGCTATTTTGTTAAGACGACTCCTTAAAATGCTGCCACTGCAATGTGGAAATTCAAAAAGTTTCTTATGGGTCACTGAAAAGTACAGCTATTTTGTTAAGATAACTCCTTAAAATGCTGCCATTGCAATGTGGAAATTCAAAAAATTTCTGATGGGTCACTGAAAAAGTACAGCTATTTTGCTTAGACGACACCTTAAAATGCTGCCATTGCAGTGTGGAAATTCAAAAAGTTTCTGATGGGGAGGGGCGCATCCCCTCTCCATTCCCCTCCCCCACCCAGACTCGGTCCTACGCGCATCACGAGTGTCCTTCGGACGCTCAATTGTCTCCCCCCCCAGAAACCTCAATTCCCCCCCAGAGGAGGGGGACTAGACTAAACACTGCATCCATCTATCCATCCATCCATCCATCCATCCATCCATCCATCAGTCCGTCCGTCCGTCCGTCCGTCCGTCCGTCCGTCGATCTATCTATCTATCTATCTATCTATCTATCTGTCTGTCTGTCTGTCTGTCTGTCTGTCTGTCTGTCTATCTATCTATCTATCTATCTATTCGTCTGTCTGTCTGTCTGTCTGTCTGTCTGTCTGTCTGTCTGCCTGTCAGTCTTTCCTCTTCTGAACAACTACGCAATCTTAGTCGACATAATGACTCGAAACAACCCTCTGCAACGTTCTTCGGCACACGTGATGGTCGAGATTATCTCAGTGGCATACGGTAACACATGTAAAACAGCATTTGGACTAAAGCACAAGAGATTCGCACGATTTAACCATAATTAATTATTGCAGAGGAGAGTTTGGTTTCACTTCCGCCTATCATCATTGTATTGTATTCAATGTATTGTATTGTGTTGTATCCATATATTTTTATATACCGGTAGCGACTCTCGCAGTGCTTACTATATAATCAGAGTTTTGGACACAGTGGTCCTTGCCTGCGTGACATAGCGATCATGCGAATACGTAATTCTGCTTAATTTATTTATTTATTTATTTATTTATTTATTTATTTATTTATTAATGCTGATTCAATGGTTACGTTGAATACCGTTGAGAAGATGTAAAGAAAAAGAATGTCTGCATAATATTGCATTGTCGCAACTGTACCGCAACAACTTAATATCCTGGTTTTAGGTTTACTATAATATTGGTCTCAAGTGCGAGTGGTCAAGCTGGTTGATGCTGATGATGCTGCTGCTGATGATGATGACGGTGCTAATGATGTTGATTGTGGTATCGAACTATCGATGTTGTTGTTTCCGCTGTTGCTGTTGCTGACGACGATGATGACGTCGATGGTGTTGCTGTTGCTATTGCTGCTAATGATGGTGATGATGATGAAGAGGACGACGATGATGATGGTGATGATGTCTATGACGATGGTGATGATGTCGATGTTGTTGTTGCTGCTGCTGTCATTGCTGTTGTTGTTGTTGTTGCTGCTGTTGATGATGACGATGATGATGATGATGATGATGATGATGATGATGATGATGATGATGATGATGATGATGATGATGATGATGGTGATGATGCCAATATTGTTGTTGCTGTTGCTGTTGCTGTTGCTGGTGCTGCTGCTGCTGCTGGTGTTGTTGTTGATGATAATGATGATGATGATGATGATGATGATGATGATGATGATGATGATGATGATGATGATGATGATGATGTTGATGATGATGATGATGATGATGATGATGATGATGATGATGATGATGATGATGATGATGATGATGAGGATGAGGATGAGGATGATGATGATGATGACAAAACCGACAATTTCCAAAGCGCCGTAGCACAGCAGTAATGCCTCTTCGTCTCCATTCGCTAGGCTGTACAAAATCTGCTTTCAGTCTCTTTTCCTCGTAAGTGTACCTCCACCTTCCAGAACCGTACTCTTACGGTGGTAAGACCCTCGACCTGGAGGGCTGGAATTGCCTGCATTTGATGCTCCGCTCCTTTTCTAGAACTTATTCTCAGGAATTCTTCCTCTCTCATTTTAAGACAGTTTTATTTGACAGCGCTGGGGTTTTGAGCGCATATATGACTCTGAGTAGTCCTTTTAAGAAGAGCTACAAAGATGATTTGTGGTTGCAAAGATTTGAACTATGAAGAGAGGTTGAAAAGGTGTGGGCTAACAACACTGGAGAGACGGAGGAGCAGAGGAGATCTAATTGAAGCGTGCAAGATCATTACTGGAAAGGAAGCACTATGCTGGGTTAAGTTATTTGAATTTAGCACCAAACAAAGCAACTCAGGATCATAGGTATAAATTGTTTAAGAAGCCCAAAGGAACATTAGAACAGAAATTCTTCAGTGCTAGAGCTATAGAGCTATGGAACGGTTTGGATGACAGCACTGTGTCGGTGAACACAGTTGCAGCTTTTAAAAGGAAGCTAGGAAAACTTGGCTATTGAATGTTCCAGGTTAAATTTGCAGTGGTTCTAGACAAGATGGCACCTTTTTGAAGCAGATCACGATACGAAAATTTGTTAATGAATATGTTTGACCAACTCTTGCACAGTCACAACCAATTATTTGTTTGGTCCCTAATCCCTATTATTAACATTGATGTAAATAATGCAGATTACAGACTGCAGTACTTTGTAGTTTGGCACAAATAACTTAATTCGGCATGTCTGCCTTGTTTAACATTATTGTTCGTGCTTATAGGTAGCTAGCAAAACAGTTAAACATTTTATTGGTAGCTAAAGAACTAGTTGCTGCTATTTATCCACGGAAGTAGTTTTAAAAAACAAGCTATAAATACTTTCTTGACTATTTGTTTTGA
The DNA here is from genome assembly GCA_949752735.1 of Lumbricus terrestris. NCBI lineage: Eukaryota > Metazoa > Annelida > Clitellata > Crassiclitellata > Lumbricidae > Lumbricus > Lumbricus terrestris. The sequence continues at coordinate 29,292,043 of OX457038.1, read as the reverse complement.
CTTTTGAAAGTGATTCAAGTTATTCAACTACTGTTGAAGTGCACATAGGCCTATAGTTATTGTCCATCTTTGCCTATGGTTCAATCTGAAACCTGTTGAGACCTTTACATTTTACGATTCCATTGACTGAGCGACGAAACAAGAGCCATCCTGCTGCTCAATACGGTCGACAGTTGACTGCTACTTCTCAGATCCGGTACAGCGCAGCTAATTAATGGAGCAAGACCTTTATACTTTAATAGACGTTCTAGGACGATTGATCACCGGACGATTGATCGTCGGACGATTGATCACCGGACGATTGATCACCGGTCTAGTGGTCGTTGCAATTTATTAGCTAAGGACGAAAGAGAAATGTCGTAATTACTGCTAGTACAGATAAACATAGTTGGCTTCTGTTAATTCTTATAAATTACTAGCTGGGGAACCCGGCGTTGCCCGGGAAATTTAGGATTCGATCCGCTCCGGCCACAACCCCACCACACAACACACCACCACACTCCGATCTCTACCAGTACGCCATCGGAGAAATTTGGGTTTGAAAAAAATTTCCACCACATCCTACCCCCACCTCTTCCACCCCACCCCTCCCACCCCACCCCACCACCCCACTCCACCCCACCCCCCACTCCACCCCACCCCACTCCACCCCACCCCACCCATCCACCCCAACCCCACTCCCCACTCCACCCCACCCCACCCCAACCCCCCACTCATCCCCAACCCCACCCCTCGACCCCCTACGCCACCCCACCCCACCCCTCCACCCCTCACCTCCATCCCACACCTCCACCTCCACCTCCTTTTAGACACATTTAAAACGGTTAAAATTATTGCATTTATACGTGGCAAGCGAATGAAAATTTATAGCAAAAATCAGTGTTTTTGACCCCCCGCACCCTGGCCCCCCTGGTGGTAGAGATTTTCCAACCACTGATCCGGGGGGTTCTGATGGACCTCTATCTAGGAAAAAAATTCAAATCAATAGCTGAAATTTTTTGAAAAAAAATTGGGGGTTTCGCCCCCCACCCTGGCCCCCATGGTGGTAGAGAATCGCCAACCCCTCGACTTTGCGTCTCGTGCCGAGACCTACACAGTAGTGAAGGTTTGGAGTGAAAAGCTCAAAAACTGTGAGCGTGCATTCTGGACAAAGTCCGGCCGCCACCCACATAGCCAAGTCCTTTCTTATAGATATAGATGTTGGCCTACACACAGCAAATAGCACATCACAATGATTAAGTACGCATTCCAAATAGCCTACACGTCTTTGTTCTTTACGATTAAAGACCTATCGCAGTCTATCAAATTGTTAAGCAAAATTAGGCCTGATTGGCTTGTCTTATGCTTTACCCAAAACCCTCAGTTCTTGTTGTCGTATACAAAACGTTTTGTAAAAGGATAAACAAATGCTCTTAGATTTATTTACTTGCGTGTAGTTGCCGATTTATCTTGTTAGTTACCTGTCTAATAACGCTTGACAGCCGTTTCAGTATATCTTCACATTTCACTTCTTATGATTCTACACAGTAACCGCTTCGGACAGGAATCAAACCTGTATACTCTCCACGTTAATTACAGGCCGATATATCTCTAACAAAATCGGCGTAGGCTACCGTGTCTCATATCGGCTACCGTGCCTCACTATGAATCAGAGAAATAAATCCCTCAAGCTTTTTTTCTTTAGCCATGGCAAGGCTGAGAGCATTCCGCGGAGTAGGTTAGTTACTTGAATAATCGAAAGTATAGGCCTATAGACTTAAGTTCATAGTATAAATGATTGGATTAACTTAAGCGTGATGACAATGAACCCTCTGATTTTCGAGCAAGAACCGCTGTTTACATCATTTCTAGCTTTATTTGATTTTTTTAATTAGCAATTTTTGATATGGCAGATTGAGGATCTTTTGAAAATCACAACGTGTAAAACAATTGGAAAAAAGTAATCAACGTTGTTTCATTTTAGTCTAAGTCATTCATTTATGCTACATAAAAGCAGCTACAAATATCGGCCTAGTGATATGGTTCAAAGTTGTATAGGCCTAAGCTTACATGTAGCACAAAAGTTCAACTAAGCGCATGGGCGCCCGAAGGAATTTAAGTGTTTGCAAGTTTGTTTGATGACGCTTTTCATATCGAAGATGATCAGAGGACCAAAGCTCTAAATTATTTACACGAGCACTAACGAGGATATACAGAAAGCAACCGATCACATATTACCCTCGACGCTTTCTCCCGTGAGTAGGAGGTAGCCTATTGCTTGGATCCCAAATCCATCATACCATAATTATACCAGATGGGGCCAGGGTGAACAGAAGCCAATCTTCGCCACTTCTTTTGATTACTCTATTAAAATTTAAACAATTCGTCACGTCAGGAACGTAAACAAAACTAAGTTTTTTTTGCATGAAATGGATTTATCAACACGTGACAACCTAGCAAATACAGTGATTGCTGTGATAATCGTAACATATAATCTGTTGAGATTCTATTTTAGTAAAAATATACGAAAATTTCAGGGGAGCAGATGTTTCCCTGCGTACGGCGTGCGCACATGACTAACAAAATATAGCACACAATGCTGTTGATACCAGAGGTTTGGTGGAGACAGAGCGAGAGAGAGAGAGAGAGAGAGAGAGAGAGAGAGAGAGAGAGAGAGAGAGAGAGAGAGAGAGAGAGAGAGAGAGAGAGAGAGAGAGAGAGAGAGAGAGAGAGAGACAGAGACAGAGACAGAGACAGAGACAGAAAAGAAACAGAAACAAAGACAGAGAGACAGAGACAGAGACAGAGACAGAGACAGAGAGAGACGTTGCGACGAAAAAACGCGACGAGATCTGTCCAGTTATTTGACTGTTATTGGATCGGTAACGATGCAATTGACTCTTCTCTGAAGTCTGACGGTTCGTAGGTCGTGATTTGAGTGAAGATGGCGAACGGAATCTGATGACCATGCATGCTCTTCCTAAAATAAGCATTTGACAGAACAAACAGCAGCGTTGAGCAGATAAATCCATGAGAAAACTGGGCATAGCAACAAGTCTATAACATTAGGATATTAATTGGATGTCACGTGTCATGAGGCACTGAAATTGTAATTGGATTTGCGGGAATTTTGAAAAGAGCAATCCTCACTATATATCAGTCATGTTAAATGTGATTACGGTGTGATTACTACAGCGCAGTTATGTTAAATGTGATTACGGTGTGTACATGAGGCTTGATTAATAGCCGATAATGATCGGTGATCGGTCTACTCAAATAAGCAATGATTATGATCATAGCTTACAATGATTATGATCATAGTAATCATATTAATCTTATTATTCAACCTTATTTTGATATTAGTGGCAATCTATACGGAGTTTTAAAAAATGTCTGCATCGGCATATTATGCTGCTGTATGGACAGTGTCTGCACTAAAGGTCATTAGCTTAGCTATATGTCTCGAACAGTTTGAAGTAATCTACTGCTTGCGCTCGTGTTCAGCTTTGGTCATAAATTGCCTGTTGACAAAGGTGACGCGGTGGTTGGTGATGTGGTAGGCCCTATATATTAAGGAATTCGATGATGAAAGCCGTTTTGTTTCTTCTCTCAATCAAACTGAATGAAAACGCAATCAAAATGTGAGATATTTACTAGACAGAGGCACGTGCTGTCATATGGACTGTAGGCTGCACTGAAGGACATTAGCCTGTGTTTGCATATTATTGTACTCATTAACAGTCTAGAGAGCTGCTGTGTAGGATGTAAGTCTGTAGGCAAAGTTGTCAGGTGGTGTTTGTCACTGCAAGTTTGGATCACTAAGTGAGATAGCGCAAAGAGCAAGCTGAACGTGATGACCTTATTGCCATTAGCAATTGTAATTGAGGGATATTATATATCACACCGGTCGGACGAATGCCATGGCAATTAAGGTGCACGCCCTGAAGTGGAGTCAATCACCACAATGATGAAGAGGGTCCTAAATCATGTTATGATTAAGGATTGCTCCACATTATTGTGGTGATAACATGAGTGAATGAAAGGGGCTTCACGGGTTCAAATCCCAGAATATATTTGCGAAAACATTTTATCTGGGACATAATAAAAAAAACTTAACTTTCCAGGCCTGACCCGCACTCTGTGACCATTTCCAATGGAAACCTTCCAAACATTTAAACGTATACTAATGTAAGTAGGACTGGCCTAGTTAGCTACACCGGTAAGCGGTAGCTGCATTCGTCTGTTGGTTGCAACGGACTGCGGTTCAAGCCCCGGGCTGGGAGTTGACATTCAGAGATTTAGATATCTCGGGCTAGCACGTGTGGGACGCAGGGGCGCAAGTTCTTGCGGAGCGACCTTGGGCAAGTTGCTTACCCATCATTGTCTGTGAGGAAGGCAACGGGAAACCACCTCACTCATCTCATCCGCAGGGGCGTAGAGCCAATGAACCTGCCTTCGGGCAGAGCACCATCATCATCAATGTAAGTATACGCCTACGCTTTTGCGTAAACACGACCCAACTTCTTCAAGCTATTTCTACCCTGATCTAAGCAATCCTCCTCTACTTACCTTGCTCATCGTAGCAACCTCACTGCAAAGAGAACTAAGCTTATAATACCAAGTGACTCACTCCAGCAGCTCTTTGATGAAAATACGACGTTGGAATGACGCTTCTCTGTCAGCAAAGCAGTCGAAGAACCATGCAGCCAGTCTCAAAGAGACTATTGGGATCTTTAAGTGGCGCTATATAAATTCTAATTGATTAATTAATTGATTGATTGACAAACATTCTCCACACAGCTTTGAGAGACTTCAGTGCATCTCTACATCAAGTCCGTAACGATTGGAAAGCGGACTAAGTCTTTCCCTAAAACATGGATCTGAGCTTGCGGAAATACATGTTTTCGCCAGTAGGCCTAGGCCTAGGCCTACTGCAATCTCCAGAAAGAGGAAGAAATTCTCGGGAACTCGGCTACAATAGCAGGCATGCAAGTTTGGAAAAGAACTGCTTGACGAAAGAAAGATCAGACAGGTTTCCGGCAGCACAAAGTACGACCGACTAGATTTCATAGTGAAGAACAATTAACAAAACCAGGAAAATTATTTTTACGGAACCGGGAGAGACGGCCTTGCGATGATGCAAAAGATGAAAATAGCAGGAATGTCACTATACTACGAATAGTAAACACTGTAAGAATTTGAATAATCATCTGAACACAGCAAACAAAGACACTCAAGAAAGACACATTGGTGTATGACCAATAACTTGTTGGCAAAACATCAAGACAAAGCATTTGAAGTATTAGCTATAGGCAACTGACAATGGATAACACCCATTGCAGGTGGCCAGATGGCCAGGAGAGGGTGGGGGCGACACAAAAACGCACTCATTACCAAGACCGAGGGATAAGAGTAATCGGACCGAGGAATTAAGAAAATTGATTGATGAAATTGATAAATGGAAGGGTGTGTGCTGTGTCTTTGGACAAGATAGGCTACGAAGAAGCGTGTCGATGGAATCCTTAGACAGTCACGACGAAGAGATTGAAGCAGCCAAAGAAGAAGAAGGAGAAGAATTGATGTTGACAGCAAGGGTCTTAAGAAAATCTTAGGTTCTAGGAACGCACACGAAACTTGCAAATGAGTTAGGTCGTTACGTCATATCATGGAGTGCATATAATAATAATATTATGTTGCTATTGAGAATAAATAAATATTATTGCATAACGAACGAAATGTCGTTTTGTAGCCTATCATCGTTGTCACGAACCAGAGACACCGGGAAAATCCAAAGAGACATTAAACAACAAAGTAATCAAAACAACTCCATTGATAAATGATTTAAATGATTGGTGAGCATCATTGATCAACATGATCAACATGATCAATTGTCTTTATGATAAATTACTACGATCACCATCAGCGAGTTCAAGTTCTGGTCGTATAATTTAGGCCTATACTTCATGTAAGCTACATCAAAAAACATTATATGCTGGACTTCTTCATCTTACTGGATGATATCCAATGTCCGGACATCATCGGTAGGCCTACGATGCATGAATAGGTGAAGACCTACCTGTGTGTAAATAACTTCAGAGTTGTGATGGAGCGGGGAAAAAGCCGAAAAACAATCCAAGAAACGATGATCCTCGATTGCCAACAGCCTATCCAGATGCCTGATCATCAGCGCTATCCCAAAGAGAATTGACGGAACGTTGAAGTACTTGTTTGCCGATGACAGTGCTTCAATCTTTGCGGTAGAAATGAACGCGAAACGATTTAGAGCTAAAAACCCGACAATCGCTTGGTGGCATCATCAGGAACTGGTGTGATGGGGAAACGGTTTCAAGACATCTACTGAAAGAGAACCGGGGTCACTTTTTTGCATGGTCGGAAAGAGATATATGTAGAATTTTTACTAGACAGGGAGAAAAGTATTACAGGGTCGTCGGCCATATTTTTGGGAAAAGCCTGAGAATACTAGTGTGGACTCACACGATGACAGTCACATAGCAAATGCGTTGCATGAATATTATGCCCACAGATGCAAAGCATGATAGGTGAAGTATTGGGATCTCGGTGGGCAGGCCTACTCTACTAAGACCTGCCTACGAATCTACCGACCCTTTCTCATCAAAATCAATTCTTGGCTATGGAGACGTGGCCTACTCCACGGCCATCAACACTTTGTGATCTGGATCAACTCTAGTAGGCCTATACTCTGTTCTGAACATCTACTGTGCGGGAGTACGATCATTTCTGACAAGCTGTCACTCGAAAATGAGTGCGGCGAAATGACACTTCACTACTTCAAAGGAATTGGAAATATCCTAGAGACACGTGTCGGAATCAAAACTATATTAAGCACCAGTGGCGGCGTCAGGATTTCCGTTTTGAGGGGCTGAAGTCTCGCGGAGGAAATTTAACATTTACATCCGCCAAAATTTCTGACGACCTTTTTTTAGTCATCGGCCGAAATTCGTGGAATTTCAATGTAAAAAACGCGGATGTTCTTTTTTTAGGGGGGGGGCTTAACCTTTGATAGGGGGGGGCTTAGTCCCCTAACCCCCTAGCGCCGCCACTGTAAAGCATACGGTGGTCGTATAGACCGATGACAGAGATCCCCTATACGACAACCTAGGGGCAGACGATCCCATCAGGGAAGAGAACCTCTCTCCCCAAAGAAAAATCAGATTCTTCTAGACTCACCAGCAAGTCTGTCACGATCAAAGTCACGTGGTTCAGAACAAACGTATACCCGGAGGAAATGACCGATCCACGTTGACCTATTTTTTCAAAGACATTCAAATAAAGCAGGACGAAAGAGACTCAACAGACTGCCAAGGTTCAAACGGCATTACACTCGAACTGATGACACCCTTCATTCCTACAACAACCTTGACCCTTGTTAGGGCGTCCTTATGGCGCCCTAAGAACTTTTCATTTACTAATAATTTGAACGTCTTCTGAGAATTTTTATGTCCTGTCAAATATTGAAAATTAATTATGCGATACATTTATCAGTCTGCAAGTCTTGTCTATATAGGCCTAATTATAAAATTATGCGCTGACCTACTAAGCCGGGGTTAAAACAATTGTGTTGCGAAAAATATTTCCGTGTAAAATAGATTACCCGGTACCGAATGAATGGCTTTCGTTGAAAAATTACAATCTTATTGTGCCGTAGATCAATCGGAAAAACGTCTGCTCACTTCGCGATAAGTGGAAGTGAAATTCTCCTTCACCATTATCATACGACAATAAGTTCGGCAAACAGGCTCTTGAACAAGCATCACGCTCCTTGCTTTATTATGGACTCTCTCTAGTTTTATATCTTAAGTGAGGAGCGTAATATCTTAATAATCAGTCAAACTTATGTCAGGCCATAAATTAGTCATTAGCAAGTTCATAGGCAATCACGACCTACCAACCAATCAGGGCCCGAGAAGATATCGATCTTCCAATGAATGGGGCAGTGTGTTGCTTAAGATTGTAATCGAACGTGACAGCGTCTTGTCATCAAGTGTAAATAGACTAGACAAGAGAAGACTTGTTCTTTGCTAAATTAGTTAATAGTCAGCCTAGTTACTAGTCAAACACCTATATTATGCTTCAAATCTTTTAAATTGGCCGATATACGGTATTTAACCAAAGACAGTTTCGTCGTTTCTTAAATACCTAATGATCCGCCGTGCATTGCTTTAACTTTCAGTTATAAGTTAATGCTTTAAACATGGAGCATGGCAATGGGAAATCTGACAGAGCATTTCTCAGACGAACGCTCCAGGTAGGTAACTGCATGAAAACGAATTGATTTAAAAAAATTATTTGATGGGTTTTCTCTGGACTCCTGCCGTGAAAGGTCCTCCTTATTTGGGGTACAACTGGCGTGCAATATAATAACAAAAGAATTTTTCTCTAAGAATTATTATCGTAGGCCTACAGCGTTTTTTCGCGCAAGATCGTCGGTGCGCCGTTGATTGAATCAGTCAACCAGCCGTCAGGATGAAAAGTGTTTTGATTATTTCGTCAATCTTATTTGGTGATCGTCAAGTCTTGATTTCTTAATAATTAATTGTTAAGACAATGATTGATTGCAGTTAGATAATCCTATTCAAGTTAAATCACTTTCAATATGACATAAAGGCATAAGTTGTTGATTGAGTGGTCGATTGAGTTGTTGATTGAGTTGTTGATTGAGTTGTTGATTGAGTTGTTGATTGAGTTGTTGATTGAGTTGCTGATTGCTTCTTCGCGACAATCCTCTCCCGTTTAACAACGCATTCATTCAGCTCCTCCAGATCAAATGTTGCAATATATATATATATATATATATATATATATATATATATATGATGCTTTAAATTCCCAACACTTATCGGACATCCAAAGGCTCAGCAGCATTTAAAAAGTTTCCTTGAATGAGCCACAAGATCGCATTATAGGCCTATATACTTGCCCAGATGCGTGACACTGGGGTCAGTATAGCGTTTGACAGAGTATAGGCCTACATAGAAAGAGCGGGATTCATGGCGTTAATTGTCATTCGCTTCTGAGTCGTGCTGTCTGTCCATTCGTCCGTCCATCCATCCCTCCATCCGTCTGTCTATTTGTCTGACTGTATCCTTGTCTCTTTTCCACGACTGCGTGAATATCGATGTTAGGTTGAAATTTTATATTTTCTAATTTTATCTTACGGCACTGTTGCTCCTTGAACAAAAAAACATATTTCATGCGGTTAATCGCTTCATGGCATTCCGCTCTGAAAAGTGTCCTTCTATATGCATGTAGGCTCTGACAGAAACCGCTTCAATCAGTTCACTATTCTTATAACTCAAAATTGGATAAGATGCTTTGCGCAGATTTTATGTACAGCTTTTTATTAGGTCAGTTGTTTTAAATCACGTGAATTCTACAAAGGATATACTTCCTAGGATATCCTTCCGTTTGACGCAAAGTATAGGCCTACTTAGACTATGTGACAAAAGCGCACGACCATTAGGCTATAATATATCAATAAGAATAGATCACAATGTAAACAGGCATTGATCTTTATTACTGAAAGCTGTTGTATACATGTTTGTGTACGTATAAATCTGGGCTTTACATGTAAAGCGTGCCTTTGTGAAAAACCTCTCAAAAGCACTGTGCTCTTGGCTGTCCAAGAGATATTAAGTACTTGGCAAACAACGCTTGGTATACGAGTTAACAGGAACAGCGCGAATGTTCACAAGATGACAGTTCCAGTGGTAGGGACCCATACGGGACCTCGGTATAGAGTATAGACTATATGTAGGTCAGTGCGCGACCTCGGTATATATGTAGGTCAGTGTGCCGTGTTTTCTTGGTGATGCATGAAGTCAAGGACTTATGGATCACCTCGAGCAGAAGAACGAATCGTTTGCGTATACGAAACCCGCAAAAACAACTCTTGTATAGGTCTATATATCGGGGCTGAACCGACCGACAGGGATCGACCCATGAGTAGGATTCTGAACTTGATTCGTTCCTCAGTATAGGTAACCAGTACAACAGATTGTGACTTTCTTGACGTATATGACATCGAAGTGCTCTGGCGCGCAACAGCCGCTCATGTGTATATGGAAGTTATCCATCTCTCTCTATCCTGCGTATAACAGTATCTCTGATATCTTCTAAGATATGAGATGATTAATTTTGAGTTGGTTGTATCCAAACACATTCCTCGTGTAAAACAGAGGTGCAGCAATAGCTGCAATCACACGGACGTAGTTGGTCTGCTGATAAGTTACAAGGTCGGTGTGCCGTCACTGCCGTGTGTATGCATAGTGTTTGTGTTTGTGCTGAATGTCGTTGGTTTGTTGTCGCAGGCGAAGACGAGCAAGAGCAAATCCAAGTGGCATTCGCACGTTCAGTCGTTTCGCTCTGGCCTCAACCAACAATCGCTGACTGAACAACAGAAGCGAACGTTGAGACTGTTCAGCAGCGTCAACTACACACCTGATCACAGTCTGTCCTACCTCACCTGGATTGGACAGCACAAGTCCAGGTGATAAGAGAATCATCATATTTTAGATCACGTTGTGTTTATCAATTAATCTTAAATTATGCTTAGACGCAGCATTGATTGATTGATTGAATGATTGATTGATTGATTCCGATTATTTATATAGCGCGGTTCGAAGATGAGCGCATAACGTTTTGCCATTGGCGAATTTCATTAGGAATTGTGCAGGAAAGTTTTTATTTGCTAAAAGTTATGAAATAAAGATGTGACATAAGTCCAAAATTGAGTACGAATAGGCTAATTCTGGAATAAACTGAAAGTCATATTTTCTAATGTTGGCCTATTTAGATTTAGCTTATTACTGTTCGGCACGCGTGGTAGGTCTAAGTAAAGCATGTTCCGTATAATTATATACACAATTGCACATCGTATATAAAGAGCAGTTGAAGAGATGCTGTCTTCTTCTTCTTCTTCTTCTTCGTCTTCTTCTAATCTCTTCTTATTTTTTTTCTTCTTCTTCCTACTCCTCTTCTTATTTTTCTTCTTCATCTTCTTTTTATGTGGTGTTTGTTGGTGATGATCGTCCTTGTAGATTGTACTCTCGTCTGGAGTGGGACAGATGGTTTCTCGTCTTCCTCATCGGGGTCTGCATCGGACTCGTCGCTGCCCTTCTCCGCCAATCGATCCAGGCCCTCGGAGACCTGCAATGGAGGATCACAAAGGGTTACCTGAAGGTCAATGATAAGTACATTCATACGCACTTTAAATTTTTTCCCAAAGTAGCATAAGCTAAAAGTCGAAAAGAACCCCAATTTCTAAACGACGCTTAAGATCAAGTATATGTATACAGACTTATAAACCGGACAGGTTTAGTAAAGACTAAAACAGTATCTATATAATAAAATAGCCTACAGTAAAACAGTATCAGCAGATAATTATGAAGGTTATCGTAATCGTTTTTAATAGAGTTGTAAATTGAGTTTTCTCTCCCGTAAATGTCTGACTTCACTTCATAACATAAACGGTTCCGAGGGTCCGAAGTAATTAGTTTAATGAGTTTATAATATTATAATATCGTCATAACTGTGCGATTTATTAGTCTGAAATGATTGGCCTTGAGTGTCGCTTATCGATTTATAATAATTATATAGGACTTCTTTTCGATTTTTTGTAAAACCTTTTCAACGTTTATTATTCTGTAGATCGTCTCTCGTCCTCAAAACACTTCACTGGCTAGAAATACCAGAGCGAATCCACTTCATAGTTCTATTCCTAACCGACGACTCCCTACGATACTCCACCCACCCCAAATATCTTGGCAGAATCTTCATCACAGCCTTACTGGATCATCCTCCGTTTTCGTTCTTCCTTTAACTCGTTCACAACTCATCGCAAGTTCTCCATTGCAACGAGCCATATCAAAAACACACTGCAACCTGGTCGTCGATTCCAAATGGTCAACCAAAGCGACACCCACCTTGCTCTGCCCCTCTTCCCCTCTTTGACGCTCTGGAAGCCGGACTCGGACCTTTCTCTAACGTCCCTTTGGACAACCCAGTTCAGTCGATGCAGCACTCGTGAATAAGCTGGTGCCCTGCGCTTGACTTTCGAGTGGTGCCCTATAGGTTTGAGGATATGATTACGAGTCCTTATGTATGATATAGCCTATATATATACAGTACAGCCATAATTATGATCTACTAAGCAATAAAACAACAACTCTCATTTTAAAGAATAAAATCATAACTGAAGATAGCAATAAAGGATAATTACACCGCATCAATTAAAATCGAGGATATCAGTATTGTAATAACTGTCCGCGACTCCTCGTTTTCTTTAGCGATTCTCTGCATGAACTTGTGGTTATGGTATGAACCATAAAAAACGCTCCCAGGGAGACCTACTTAGGAGCTCTCACTTATTTCGATAGGCGATCCGTTGTGGTAATTAACTGAGCTCATAATTATCATGATCTATGTCGCAAAAGACTCATGCAAAGGCCGAGCTAACTCTCCCTTTATTTATACGCAAGAACATAAAACTAATCTGCTCATGCATTGTAAATTGCGCACTGCGAGGTCGCGCCATTAGGGCCTAATTAGAACACGACACATTGCAGACAGGACACATTTCTAATAGGGCTGCAATATGTAGGCAGTTCTCTTATACCGTGATTCAGGTTTTCTGTAGGCCTATTTAGAAATTACTAACTAACTCAGTGGCAAGACCCACATTTAAAAAAATTTTTCCAGGCGTACGAAATAGATGCCAAATTGACGCAAAAAATTTACTCGATCAGACGAAATTCTGTTTTATAGATAAATCGATTCATTTGATTAAATCAGTAGGCCTACGTACCAGCCTTACTTTGTAAAGTTTCAATTTTCAGCCTTTTAACAAACTTGCATTGGTCTCATGCTGGAAATACGATGTAGGGTTGAGTTGACACCAAGTAGTCTAGCTGGCACTCCATGAATTATCGCCAAAAATCCATCAATCAACAGCTGCGCTCTAAATTGGTTTCTTATGAGAACATAGGGGCCTGTATGAGTTCCACCATGCCACGTTTGTTTAAAGGTTGAAAATTGAAGCAACATAGCCCAGATCTGACTTTGGACAAAGAAACTTAGCGCGTAACAATTGTAGCTCCTTTCTCATACTTGAGCGCAAACTAATGGTGTCCTCGACAATCTCTCTGAGCTTTTTCAAAATCTCTGAGTGCCCGTACAAGTGCCTATCATTCGTATTTAATTGCTTTTTCACCAACAACAGTTTGAATAGCATACATGTATGTCATTTAAGTACTAAATAGAATTTCATAGTGCTCAATGGCGAATGAACAAATTAAGGACCTAGTATTAATTTCTTCAATAGGCCTATACCTGAGATCATTAGCTCTAAACGCGAGATACAAAGAGCAAAGAAAGTGGTAGGCTATTTAGAGTTTTAGACAGTGAAAAGAAGCAAATGACCAACCATGCAGTCAATTAAGAGGAACATATCGAAGGACGAAGAGTTGGTTCCGTATAGTGCAGAACCAATTAAGTGAGTGGTTCCGTTTCAGTCATGGCAGTCCATGCTCGTGGGAACAATGCCGTTCAAATGTGCACAACAGTGGCGAAGTGAAGTGGCCAGAGACAGATTGGCTCACAAAGCCTCACATGGATACACCTGGATGCTCGGCTTGTGTGCGATTTTTAAATCAACTACCTTGAGTTGAACCTGAGCAATAAAGAGGAGCCAATGAATCGTAATCTCGAGACTTCTACAGCGCCCACAAAAGCCAAGTCGCGGGAACCAGCTTATTCACAAGCGCTCAATCAAAACAAAATCTACAGGCAGCGGGTCAAGTCCGGAGAGTCAGGCAGGTGAATGGAGGTGGTCAAACACGAAGACAGAGATGTGAGTCTGTTTGGTCGCGGTAATTACTGGAGGCATTTAGAAAAGACTGAGTGAGGAGGACTGTCACCTTGGTCACGAAAAGCAGTCTTTTCAGAGTGTAGACTAATAATGCTAATTGGATCTAATTTTGTTTGTGCATATAAAAAAATTATGTATTGAAGTGTTTGTTTGTCTTCTTTTCAGAATGGAGAAATTGCAAAGGGTTTTGGTTATCAGGCGGGAACGAATTGCGTCTACGTGGCATTCGGAGCAATCCTAGTCACTGTAAGAAACCAATTCAAACAAAATTAATTTATGTATTTGTTATTATTAAATAAATTTGTAGCGCGCGCAAGGTCACTCCGAAATTGTCTCTCTTTTGTTAAACAATTGGCTCATCTATCTGATTCACAGATAAACTGTTAACGCCTGGGTTGTTAAATTAGCGCACATTTAACCTTGGGCTCTACATGGGAAAAGGACGCATAGCCTTATCATCTTTTACTGATATACGTAGCATGTATACTTACCAGCAGTGGCGTAGACAAGGGGGGGTTTCGGGGTTAAAACCCCCCAATTGGCCAAAGAAAAAAGTTTTTAATGGTTATTATATTTATCCGTTTGAATAAGAAAAAACAAAACAATTGCTTGTGGTAACAATTGTTTTTCTTACTTTATTCCCTTTGTTACTTTATTCCCTTTTTATTTACTGTAATGCTGCTGGGTTGGTGTCAGAAATGGGAAAAAAATTAACCCCCCATCATAAATTCCTGGCTACGCCACTGCTTACCAGATTGCATTCCCGCTCTGGAAAGGTTGTAAAAGTAAGTGGGGTCTTTAGTGCACCATTTGGAAAAAATTTGAATGATATTCTGGAGAGAAATAGGCCTAATTATTATTATATTGTTGCCAGTGCAGATCTCTGCACACACCCACTCACACACAAACACACACACAAACACATACACAAACACACACACACAGACACAAAAACACACACGCAAACAAACACACACACACACACACAAAACACACAAGCAAAATGCATAGCCACATCTATATACGGTTGTTGGTCTGATTACAGTTCGTTTGTCCCCTGGCGGCTGGCGGTGGAACTGTTGAGGTGATCGCCTTTCTCAACGGAATAATGGTTCACCGGATGTTGACTCTAAAGAACCTCATCGTTAAATTCGTCGCCAATGTGTTGGCCGTCGGCAGTGGTCTTCCGGCAGCCATTCAGGCTCCAATCATTACATACGGGTCAGTAACGACTGATACCCACAATGGGGGTGGCATACGATTTCTCTTACGTATGTTCCACGTGAAGAGGCAGAACAAGTAGTGTAGTGGTAGTGTAGCAGTAACCGTAGTAGTGACAGTAGCAGTAGTATGTATATATATTATATATATATAATATGCATAATTGCATATATATATATAATATGCATATTATAATATATATATATATATATATATATATATATATATATATATATATATATATAGTGGCATGCAAATGGTGGCAGCAGCAGCTGTAGTGGTGGTAGTGGTAGTACTAGTATAGTAGAAGTATACTAGCAGCAATAGCAGTTGTAGTATAGCAGTGGTAGTAGTGACAGCAGCAGCGGCAGCAGCAGCAGCAATAGCAGCAGTTATAGCAGCAGTATAGCAGTAGCAGCATGAGACGTGGTGGAATGTAGTTTCCTCTATCTTCTTCTCTATCTCCGTTTCTCTCTGTCAGTGTATCTGTCTGTCTTTCTCTATCTTTGTTTCTCTCTGTCATTGTCTCTGTCTGTCTTTCTGTATATTCCCTTTTCCAATCGGTAGTCTACTAGTCTGTGGTCAGACGATCTATATTACATATGTACATAATAAAAAAAACGAATCCAAATTTGACTGCCCGGATTCAATATAAAATGACTGCCCGGATTCAATATAAAATTTTTTTTCTTTCCTATAAGATGTTTTTGGGTCAAGCGCCTCGCTACCTTTGTGATCTTATTAGGAAGCCTTTCTCTGCTACCGTTGGACGTCCTCTCCGCTCTTTAGACCGTCATGATCTTCTTGTACCACGATCTCGGACTGCCACAGTCCAACATCGCGCCTTTGCTTCTGTCTGCCCTTTACTGTGGAATGGCGTTCCTCCTATTATTCGTTCCCAGATTTTATCTGGAGGCTTTACTTTTTCTGCCCGTTGTCTTAAGACTTTTCTTTTTCCAGGAGTTCTTCGCACTGGGAGCGCCTCTGATTAGGTTGTACTGTGAGAGGCGCTTTATAAATCCCAAAATAGAATAGAATAGAACACTTTACTGGGTTAAGTGGGTTTGCAATATAGGTACAAGTGAAACCGAATCCAAAACGGTCGATCTGGCCTGGCGGAAATTTTAAACCTCGCTCTATTGGTTCACAGTCCAGCCCCCTTCTAGCCACTAAACAAAATTATGCGTACCCATGAGCCCTCGATAAATAATTATAGTGTACGTATTAGTGCCATATTAGAGCTTCAACAAAGAAATGATGCGGAAAGCATCCCGCATGCTTGTAGCAAAGTGGCTATGAGGTAAAAGTATCATCCAATGTAAGCAGATTTTTTAAAACTGTTCTCGATTTTACTTCTGCCTTTTTGTCTTGGTAATTGGATATGGTAGACACTGCATTCTTGGAACGTGACTGGACTGTAAATAACAATGTTCGATGCGAGTGAGCTGAAGAATCTGCTTAATCTGGTCGTCCGGTGTTTTAAGATGCACCACCAACGGTGATATAGTGTTCCGCTTGTTGGTGACAGTCTTGGTGTCGTCTCTATACATAGATAATACGTTCACGAAGAGACAGACAGACAGACAGACAGACAGACAGTCAGTCACCAGTGAAGGCCACATGGGAAATCGGAATCCTGATGTAAACCATATTATCATCCTAATGAGACCCATAACATCAATCGTTACACGTCGTCTCGTGCCATTGGCCATTGTGATTCCGAGACAAATCAGACTGTCAGATATTGAACGAATGCTGTATCCGATTATATCGGATTTCACCAATTTACACCGGTTGCCATTCTGTGCACTATACCCGCACGCACACACACGCACACACGCGAATACACACACACACACACACACTAACAAACACGTACACGCTAACTCTCAGTCCAACGATCGTACATGTAGGCTACTGGCGCTCGTGTATTATAGTCACTAGACCTTGGAAAATTCAACCAACGTAAATACTTTGTTTTTCAACATATCTAATATACATGTAGGATTTGAATACTTGAATTTCAATGACCAAGCGACATATGCATACGTGCAGGCACACACACACACACACACACAGAGAGAGAGAGAGAGAGACAGACGGACGGACGTTCGGACGGACGGACGGACGGACGGACAGAGACTGAGGTATGCGAGGTTATTTCTAGTACGCGTGATGAAGACGTCCTTACTGCGTCTAAGCACAGACTTTTTAAGTCGTGTTTTGTGATTAAATATTCCACATCTTTTATTAATGAAGTATTCTCTTTCAATCGTCTCAAAATGTATTTTAATGAGCGAATTTTACATCTAAATTACCAACAGTTTTTTTTACACTTAAACAATGGCTGGTGACCAAAAGTCAGAAGAAGAAAAAATATGTGCTTAGACGCACTAAGGACGTCTCGATCACGCGTGCTAGAATAATCTCGAACTGCGTCTGTGCAATTAGGCTTACGACTATTGACTTTTCGCACAGCGTCTAAGATCACAGACGTCTTCGTCCAGTAACCAGTTCGAAGTTAATTGCCGAATCAATTAGCGGGCATTGTTGTGTATACATCTGCATTACATCAGTTGTGCTTCAGTTTCAGCAAACCTTGGTTTAATTCTGACTTATGGACTTTTTAAGTCGTGTTTTAGGATTGGCTATATTCCACATCTTTTATTGATGAACTGGTCTCTTTCAAGGGTCTTAAAATGTATTTTTAATGAGCGAATTTTAGATCTTGCATAAATGTATACCTGTTATTTCGCACGCATGCATACACATTATCACAAACACACACACTTTCATCATCCTATCATCATGACTTATCTTTTTTCTCCTATTGTTTCTTTCGTCTCTCTCAGAAATATAGGCCTACATCCTATAGGCAGACGAATCTAGTGGTTATGCTTCCTAGACGTACAGGGGCGGATCCAGGGGGGGCCAATCCGGCCATGGCCCCCCCCATTTAAAAATTGCATGGAACGTGGCCCCCCCCATTTGGTTTCAAAAACATGTAGTGGGAGAGAAAAACAGGACATCTGGCCCCCCCCTATTAGAAAATCGTACGGGACGTGGCCCCCCCGTTCGGAAATGGCATCTCCTTTTCCCGGAAAATTGGTCGATGACTAAAAAAAAAAAAAAAAAAAAAAAAAAAAAAAAAAGGTCATCAACTTTCGGAAAATTTGGTCGATGACTAAAAATTTTTTCTACTGTCTCACAATACCAAAAATTTTGGCCCCCCCCTTCGAAAATTCCTGTATCCGCCCTTGTAGACGTATACCCAGACACAGATCCAGAGGTTTTGACCCATTTGGGCGGTCGACCCCCTAAGAGTCTAATAATTAATTTGGTTGATAAACTATTAATTTGATTAGTCATTTTAATTTGAATTTCCTTAACCGTGGAAACTGTTTTATAATAAACGGTCAATATAAATGAACTATCAATTTTTCAACACTTAATGTGATCAAGGTCCAGGCCTCCAGGGCACTTGGAAGTTATTGCATTTTATTAGGCCTGCATTCACTTTTACAGCCACTTTTGCTTGCAAAAATCTTGGCGTACATTTATAAAAATTCATCGTGAGTTTTATATAATTCCTAAAACGCTCAAGGGAGCCCAAGCATAGAAAATCTTTGCATGGCCAATCACCCATGGCCCCCAACAGAAAAGTCGAAATCCGCTTTTGCTCATGCCTCCTATTTAATGTTTCTGTTTTACATAATTATATAGGATTATAGGGCATTCCATCTATCTCTTTGTTCCTTCAGGGAACAATCCGGTTGACAGACCACAATAGGCTACACGATACAGTTATGCAATCGAAAGAAATCACAAGAACACAAAATAATAGAACACACAAATCTTATATAGGCCTACTAACAGAACAGGCAGCCTGCAATACACGGCGCTAATAGCAGCTTACAAAGCATGCCTTTTCTACATGGCTCGAACTCCGGTCCGCTGAACTCCGAACTAGCCCCAATGCGATATATAACGGGTCCCCCATATTTTGTTCAATTCTTGCTGACTCGTCTGAAGCTGCTGCATAAAAGTTGTTGCCTGCATATAAATGTTAACAGCCGTAATCAAGAAGGTGTAGCCTACGTTCAGTCAAAACATCCATAGATCTACACTATAGAAGTAATATGTCAACTATTGAATGTTTCTGCTTAATTGCAGAGCGATTATCGGCGCAGGAGTTGGTCAGTTTCAGGCGAAGACTCTCGGCTTCCAGCCAAATATGTTCAAACGATTTCGAAACTCAGAAGACAGGTATACGCCGACCTTAACTTCCCTTCAGACCTTTGTGACTGCAGACCCAGATCAGACATACATGTAGTTTGATCGATTTCATTAATGAAACCATAATATCGTTTGAGACTTATCGTGTAACTTGACTGTCATGGACCTGGAAAGCGATGCTCCTTCACGGCTGAAGTCTGTTGGAACTTGATGTCAAGTGGGACACCAGCTTGAATGACAATTGCGATTTAATGACAATTGCGATTTTAAAATTTTAAATTAGGTTGATCGTTGCATATTACGGTCGTTGAATTCTCTTGTGTTTGGTGAATTTATTTGTATTTTACTATCGTTTGTAGTTGACGTCTTTCATCAAATTTCAAATTAATTGATATGTGCATTCTGTCGGATCCTCGCACTAGTCCCTCTGCTTTGGGGGGGGGGGGAGAAATTCGGGTTTCTGTGGTGAGAAAAACTCCGTTTTGGCGGACATTTTGTGCGAATGGCAGCCGTCCGCTGAGCCACCGGCGACACCTCGTCATCGTCCAATTTTTCTGACGATTATATTTTACAATGCATAATTTTATTGTTCACTTCGATTGTGTTGATTATACCAAATATGTTAACCCTGCATCTGTGTCGATCATCAGGAGAGCGTTTACGACGGATGGCGTTGCAGCTGGAGTGGCTGCTGGCTTCAACGCTCCCATCGGAGGCATGCTATTCGCAATGGAAGACCTCTCTTCCTTCTGGAGCAAAGGACTCAGCTGGCAGACGTTCTTCTGCGCCGTCGTCGCCACCGCCGTCGCCCAGATCTTCAACACGGCGTTCATCGCTTTCAAGTACCAGGGAAATTTCGGCAGCTTCAACCTAGGGGTAAGACCTCTTCGAGAGTCGCCATGTTGTATGTATCTGTCTGCCTGTTTGTCTGTCTGCCTGCCTGTCTGTCTGCTTGCCTGTCTGTTTGTCTGTTTGTCTGTCTGTCTGCCTGCCTGCCTGTCTGTCTGTCTGTCGCACGTGTTTAGACCATTTTAGGTAATTATGCATGCAGCAACTTAAAGAGGTACTTAAAGTGTGCTACAATGAGTGGTCTGACGTGCGTATTTACCGACATATGCATTACATATACATATGTACATAATAAAAAAATACAGTACATTCATACATAGGTATTTACATATGTACATACATATATACATAGATAAATACATACATACATACATACATACATACATACATACATACATACATGCATACATGCATACATACATACATACATGCATACATACATACATACATACATACATACATGCATACATAAATACATACATACATACATACATACATACGATACATACATACGTACGTACGTACATACTCACATAAATACATGCATGCATACATACATACATACATACATACATACATACATACATACATACATGTATACATACATACATACATACATACATACATACATACATACATACATAAATATATGCATGCATGCATGCATACATACATACATACATACATACATACATACATACATACATACATACATACATACATACATACATACATACATACAATACATGCATGCATGCATACATACATGCATACATACATACATACATACATACATACATACATACATACATACATACATACATACATACATACATACATACATACATACATACATACATACATACATACATGCATAGATACAATACATGCATGCATACATACATGCATACATACATACATACATGCATACATACATACATACATACATACATACATACATACATACATACATACATACATACATACATACATACATACATACATACATACATACATACATACATACATACATGCATGCATGCATGCATACATTTGACCATTTGCAACAAACAGGATAACATCCGAGTAGGCCTCTTGAAGAGGCGCTATATCAGTTATCAGAATGAATTGATGAATGAATGAAATAATATTATAGTGATTTGAATTTTATTGTCAATGTGCAGATGAGATATTGTCGGCCATGCAATCTATATATATATATATATATATATATAAATTATATATTTATATAAACCTGTGATGGGTTAAAGTTACCTCAAAATGACAACGTATTAGTCATGTAGACCTTAATGGAAGAGGGGGTTGGTGGGACTGACAGTAGGTGAAGATACGCGAAGATAATTTCTGCGGTTTGAGTGCAGTCTTGAGTGTTCTTCACATCAAGTTCATCAATAATTTGTCTAATCACCTCTGAGTATATATATACACATGTGCTGGTCGCCGTGTGCCTCGATATGTTCGGCCCTAGATATATATGTGCGTTCGTTTCATTGCTTCTGAGGGGTGCGTTTCTTCATCACTGTCCATGCATCTCGACCTACTTAGGCAAAGATTTAAATTCGTAGACAGGCGCTCGTATAATCGTATTGCATTAGACGTAAATTTGCTAACGCGTATCGTAAATCTGATGCAGAGTTGTTCTGATATAAAACTTAAATTATGACATTGTAAATTTGTGAATCTCAGCCGATCAGATCGGGGAAGAGAGAGAGAGAGACAGACAGACAGACAGACAGACAGACAGACAGACAGACAGACAGACAGACAGACAGACACACAGACAGACAGACAGACAGACAGACAGACAGACAGACAGACAGACAGACAGACAGACAGACAGACAGACAGACACACAGACAGACAGACAGACAGACAGACAGACAGACAGACAGACAGACAGACACACAGACAGACAGACAGACAGACAGACAGACAGACAGACAGACAGATGTGAAGACTTTCTTCGGCAAAATATTTTACGCTGCTCATACGCGATGAATGCATCGGATTGAGAATTCGAGGGGGTTGTGGAGTTCAACCCCCTGTAGTCTTTCTTAAGACGCCATAGTAAAATCCTCGTTGCAAGCCCCAAGTTCACATAAATCAGCGTCTGACCCCCCCCCCCCCCCAAATCATTCATTCATTCGTTTCGAGAATTTATATTGCGTCTCTCTACAATATTCTCATAATTTATGATGCAATGTATTAAACCAGCTAACCATACACATTACATTGCAAGTTATTTTAATTACTGAAATATCCTGTAGCTTCTCTCCAGCATCTCCACAGATGCCCTTTCCATGCTATGCTATGGTCAACTTAAAACTTCACCTGAACGGGAGCGTGACTAGTTATGCTGCCTATAAATAAGCGTAGTAGACCTACATGTACCTGTACAATGTGTACATTCGTTGTCTTGACTGAATTCGTGCATTGATTGTCTTTGTTGGTTAAATACACAATGACTGTTTTCATTTGCTATTATGGGAGATGATGTGCATTGATTATTTATCTGATCAGATACGTGCACTGGTTGTCTTAATTGAAAATGTACGGCTGTACACTGATCTTCTTGAATGGCTTTATACGCTGGTTGTCTTGAATGACTTTATACACTGATTGCCTTGAATGGCTATAATCGCTATATGTATACAAAGATTGTATTGAATAGCTATGCGTCCATAGTACATTGGTTGCCTTGATTGTCTGTGTGTCTTGAAACAGATGGTTGAGCCTCTGCAGATGCACGTCGTTACACTCGTTCCCGCCATAGTCCTTGGTGTCGCAGGTGGTTTGCTCGGTGCGTTCTTCACTCGTCTAAACGTCTACATCAACGGTCTTCGGAAGAGGCTCTTCACGAAACCAAGCAGACTCTGGCTTCAGAAGACACTCAGAGCCATCGAACCGGTCTTCATCGTGGTAACTATAGACATTTGAAATAAAGCGAATACATGTACCTTGTAGATGCATACACACACGTATATATATATACAGTACATATATAATATATGCATGTAGGTCATGCCTATATAATTGTTATGCTAAGTTAAACGTATTGAAATTTTTATTCTATTTACAAAGTATTTAATTTCCATTTTTATGTTCAAGTTTGCATGTGCTGTGTTTGATAATCACTTTTAGAAACATGCAGATTGACATCATTTAGCATTTTCTCAAATCCCAGGCAAATATTTCCAGCCCTATATATGACAGTATACGAACATCGGCTAATTTGCAATAAAATTGCCGGTCCCACGATAATATCATGAGATTCGTTTGCAATAGACATTCGTTCAACCATTAATTTAATTAGGAGATGCAAAAGTTGTAAAGCTTTTAATGAGTATAGGCCTATAGGGGAAGCCGGGGTAATTTCGGCCATTTTTCTTATTTTTGTAATAAATTGAAACGGGTTGACTGCTAAAATGAAATAAAATCACAACTAAATAAAGCAAGATAGGGACAATATACTTCAAGATTACTTTTTGGAAAAGAAAAAGACATTTGTGAAAAAATTTTTTTTTTCTAAATTGAATTTTTGGCCGGTTTTACCCCGGTATACGGGGTGAATTCGGCCAACACGGTTAATTTGACCCTCACAACAAACCAGATGAGGTATATGTGGCGGTCCACACCGAAATCAGCATTAAGTCGGAAATTACACATCAGAGATATTTAGAGAAATAGTATGTTTGTGATTTTTTTATTTTTTTTGCAGAATTTTAAAAAAATAATTTTTTCAAAATTTATTTTTTCAAAATACTTTAAAACACAAGTTTTGGAGCCATTTCAATGCTTATAGTTATATTTTACATTAAAACTGGATATATTGGTACAAAATATAGAGTAATTATATTAAAATAGGCATTATGTGCCATTCCTAACATCTCTGGGGTAAATTCGTCCACATGGCCGAATTTACCCCGACCCACCCACCCTCCATAACAATCTTAACGAGCATGGACCGCATTGTTGGATCATGAATTTGGATAACCAAATTGGCAAAAATATAGGGGTTTGCAGAATAAAAAGCAAATAATTAACATTTGAACACGATTGCCTTCAATTCTTAACTTTTGCTGTCACAGCATGGATAAGTGGGTTAGGCTCGAACTCATTTCTTTGGCTTTTAGCAAATTATGCTCACATAAAAGCAAAACTATCTCGATAAACATACTTAATATGATATTATACGCTGGATGGCAGCATTAAAATCTTCCTATGCCCACTGGTTTCCTTGAAATCACCCTGGCCGAATTTACCCCGCGGCCGAAATTACCCCGTCTTCCCCTACACGCACTGTACAATTCAGGAATTATGAAACCATGTGCATAGGATTCATATAGTTCAATGTGCCCTCTATTCTCCTTTTTCATTCTTTTACTGTTGTAATCCCCCCCCCGTGGTAAAGTGTGACGTCGCTAAGGGTTTTGGTTTGCAGTGATTTTGTTTGGTTTTCCATTTAGTTTTCCATCTTTTAAAGTTATATTTATGAATTTTGCCGATTTGTTTACACGGGTATTTCAGCAAACTGTTTTCTTTCATTTAGGCTAATTAAATTGATTATTTTGTTCACAATTAGAATGATTATATATAATTATTTCCTCTGATCATTTTGATTGAAAACAATCACTGATTTAAGTTTTGGTTGTTTCGTTTGCGTTTTGCTATTCAACGTTTCTGTTTCGGTGATTTTAGTTTATAATGACATGTTTCACCGTATTTATGCCCCTTGGATTCGAATGCAGACCAAAGGGCCTCCTCAACAACTTCACGAGCGTCAGTGATTGCTATCTCCAGAGGTAGGAGACTTAAAGCGAGTCAGAGTATTCGTAGATAATAATTATATCTAAGCCTATAATTACAGTGAATCACATGCAGATCTGCGCGTTCCATTCGTTTCGACTTTCTTTTTGTTGTAGGCCCTATAGGCCTTTTTTATTACTACCTTTAATTTAATATATTCTGTGTTTAACCTGCTTAGTTTTTCTGCTCGTTTTGTTGCGTTGGGGTTTTTTATCCGCAGTTTTAAAATGAATTTTTCTGTTTTCAAGATCAGTTCGGTAGGTCTCAAAGACGACATCTGCATCCTGTGATAGATCTAACGTGCCAATCTTTCGTGTGATGCCTCATAGGATTTTGCTTTAAAAAATCATATTTGCAACGTTTGCAGCGTAGGAACTGCGAAAGCAATCAAACTTGATTCGTACAATTGCCATACGCCGGAGATCAACGGAACGGAGCTCTACTACAACGATGGTAGGTCTTTAGTCTACTCTATAGGTTTAAAGAAGCCGAGATTTTTTCCCCCAATTAAGATCATCGCAACATCTATGTCATAGAGTCACAGAGATGTTAAGAACGTGCTATCACAGTTGTAGCAGTCTAGAGCAGTTCACCGCACCTTCCCAAATATAGAAGATCAGTCAAGACAGTGACATGGGCCGGTATAGGCTACGTGTATTATATTTACCAATATCACCTCTATCACTATAACATCATATGTATGTTGTCTATACAGTGGCGTAGACAAGGGGGTTTCGGGGGTTAAACCCCCTCCCATTGGCCTAGGAAACAGTTTTTAAAGATTATTTATCGACTTAAATAAGAAAAACAAAACAATTGCTTGTAGTAACAATTGTTTTTCTTACTTTATTCATTTTGTTACTTTGTTCCCTTTTTATTTACTGTAATACTATTGGGTTGGTGTCAGAAAGGGCATCCGGCCAGAAATAAAAACAAACCCCTCATCATAAATTCCTGGCTACGCCACTGTGTCAATAGTTGTTGCATCAGTGTCGCACGGTGTTGCAATATATTGCGTGGTAATTCTGTTGTTAGTGTCAACGCTGATGCAAGGCAGTGGAACTGGTTACCTGAATAAGCTGTGGTCGCGTGGTTCGTTCTTCATGTTCCAGTGGTCGAGTTGTCTTGCTGTCTTCATGGTCTACTTCTTCATGACGATCTGGACGGCAGGAAGCGCCATCTCTGGAGGAATCTTCGTTCCAATCTTGTCAGTTCTTCGTCATTTCTGTGTCTCAATAATTACTAACTTCAGTCGAATGTATTGGTGCTGAATATTGCTGAACTATATATATATATATATATATATATATATATATATTGCTGTTTGATTTCGAACAAAATAATATAGTAAAGTTAAAGACACTAGCACTCTTGATTCATAAATAGTCATCGGAATGTGCTTGTGGCGTCACATAGCGAACTGAAACTAAGAATGGTTTTGACCCTTCAACTATTACTAAACCAAAATCTTTGTAAAAATCTGCTTAGACGTAGTTATGAAATGATTCTATCATGAACCGTTCGAATCTTCAACAGTGTCTTCCACTGATTCATATTCACGTGGACCTACCTCGTTAATAGTTTTCTGCCTTCTGACAACGAGTGACCCTATACGTCGTTTATGCTCAGTGTTTAAAGTGTGGCTGGACGGTCATGGACGGCGTCCATGCACTTATTTTAAAATATGAACGCCGTCCTGCCACTTATTGGCTAGTACAGCCTAGAAAGGCATAGGCCGTCCAGGCACTTTTTTTGGAAAGGTAAGGGGCGTGTGATAAGTCTAGAAGTTTGCGCAGGTCCGTAACTAGGATTTTTCGTTTGGGGGGGACTTAAGTTTTGAGCATGACGAGTGCGGTAGCAGGAGTCTATAGTGGTGCCGGGGGTCATACAACTTCCTGATTTATTTTCGGGGGTGTCAGACCAACGCTAGTTACGTCCCTGAGTTTGCGTGTATACGCCTATAGCGAAGAGTGTGAGACCAAGTCCAAAGAAAATCATTCAGATCGCCATAGTGACATAGTCAGATTGCCTCTCACCCTTTGGGATGATTATGATAAGATCTAAACAGCAACAACCCACAGCAAGCAGATGCATGACTGGATAAATTGGATAATCTTGGCCTTGAAACAATTTTTAAAACGTTTCTTCAGGTCAGCTATTATTGTCATCTGAATATCGATAAATGAACAATTATTTTTATGTTGTTCTCACTTCGATCTCTAGTTTCCTTTCTCGTGATTTATTTTACATTATATCGCCAGAAGTTGCATTGCGTTGAAGATCGTATCTGTGACTTCTCTGCTCAGGGTTTCCGGAGGTCTGCTGGGAAGGGCGCTTGGAGTCGGAATGATCTACATCTGGCAGGACGTAGTAGGGACGTCGAACCCCACGAACGAATGGCAGTGGATGGATCCTGGGGTCACCGCTGCCCTCGGGTCAGCTGCCCTCCTTGGTGGGGTCAACCGTCTTGAAGTGGCCTCGACCGTCATTGTCGTAAGGAAACCTATCGCCTGTCTGTCAGAAGGAATAATCGATTCTATAGTCTGCTTATGTTTTTTCATTGTGCTTCTAATTCAATTGTTCTGCCTTTCTCGCTGCTGCTGCTACTGCTGCAACTCATAGCATCAGTCAATCAATCAGTCAACCGGTCAGTCAATCAATCATTCAATCAGTCAATCAATCAATCAAACAGTCAATCATTCAATCAATCATCAATCATTCAATCAATCAGTTAATCAGGTTTGTTTTTTTATTCCTCAAAGTGTTCACATAGATAATTTACATAATTTATACGGCGCTATTATCGTCTACTTGTCTTTATGTTCCTGGTTTTAATTTCTCATTTCAGCGATCTGCTTTTCCTGTGCATTGTGACTCGTTTGTCATTACTGGCAATGTTCTCCTACTGTAAATACCGTTACCTATTAACACCCACTCGATGTTATCGGCCAGTCAGTCCTTCCTTTATCTAGATTCTAGAAAACTGCAGCAAATAACAGTTATTGCGGATGTGTGTGGATCCATTCGATCCAGCCCGCGGTCAATACCTCTCCTCGTATCAATCATAGGTGTAAAAAATCATAATTATATCAGCCAGTGCCAGACATGACAAAAGTGATCTTACTTTGCACACGCCTCTTCCAACGGTATTATAATAGTCTCCAGCAGCCTGGGATTAATAATTATAATCGTTTGGCTGAGGCGTAGCCTAAACACTGCAGCAGCAATCCAGCATCAGCTGAGCTGTTCTGCCAGGCTATTGCTTGCAATGGTTATGTCAGCCTCAAATCATGCAGAGGATTTCAACGGGGAACGTAGGGATGACAAGCACATGCGACTTTGCCTCATCAAAAAATCAATCAAGCGGTCGATCGGTCGAGCGAGCCATCAATCAACCAATAAATAAATAAATAAATGATCAATCAGTCAATCAATCAATCAATCAATCAGTCAATCAATTAATCAGTCGATCAGTCGATCAGTCAATCAATCAGTCAATCAATCAATGAGTCAGTCAATCAATCAACCAATCAGTCAGTCAATCAATCAGTCAGTCTATCAACCAGTCAATCAGTTAGTCAATCAATCAGTCAATCAACCAATCAGTCAGTCAACCAATCAATCAATCAGACAGTCTATCAACCATTCAAACAATCAATCAACCAATCAATCAATGACTTCATCAGCATCTCAATTCAGAGGCGCTCCCGACCCAGACCAAATGGTAGACTGCAGTTGATTGAAATGTCGGCATCCTTTGATGTGTGTGTGTGTGCGTGTGTGTAGATGGAGATGGTGGGTGACATCAATCTCGTCATTCCGATTCTCATCTCGATCTTCGTTTCGAAGATGACAGCCGACCAGCTGAGCAAACCACTCTACAAGTTCCAGCTGGAAGGAAAAGCTCTTCCATACCTCGACCAAGATCCGAGGATCGTCGTCAAGAAAAGACTGTACGTCTCTAGGGTTCTATAGGACAATTGGCGTGGGTATTGTCTGGGGGTAATTGTTGGGGGGGGGGGTAATTGTCCTGTCACCTGCCTCTAGTGCCATAAAACAGTTTAATACGCTATAGTTGCCTTCATTCATTCATTCGGACATTTATATAGCGCTCCTTCAAGAAAAAAACTACTCAGAGGTGCTCCCGACTCCAGCGCGCACAAAAAGAACAGTTTTAAGTTTAGTAAGGAAGGATCGTGGTAGAGTCCCAGGGTGTAAGCCTTCGTTCATTAGTTGAATCAGTTATTGGCTATATTAATGAATTATCTGCAAGATGATGGCGCTTTCGGTTTATTGATCATTGTCTGGTTGGTTGCTTGTTTGATTGCTTGATTGATTGAGTGATTCATGCACTGATGTATTGATTGATTCCTTGATTTATTACTGAAACTATCGATTCACATGATTGACAAATTTCTTATTAATATTATTAAATACTGGCGATATTATTATAGCTGATCACGTGTTGACTTTGAAACTCTCTCGAACGATTAATTCGTTGAAGAAGTGATCATAATAATATTTATATTGGAATTAATTATAATCTGCTCTTCCAATGATGATCTTAGACTGAACATGGAGCTGTTCAAGATCTGTGACGTCATGAGTTGTCCCGTTCTGACGATCCACATCGAAGAGAACGTGAGTCGCCTGGCGAAGATGTTGCTAAGCAACCGACACAGTGGATTCCCTGTTGTCAAGTACGACAGAGAAACGAAGGCGGATGTTGCTTACGGACTCGTCACAAGGTACGCTGGTTGCCATAGGAACCTTAACGTCTAAGAATTTAAGAAGCATTAGCTGCTTGCAGTACAGCATAATAAAAGTGTGACGATTGCAGAGAGGTATACCATTAACGTAACCGCCCCGTGCACCGTCCCATATTACTCTATATGTATAGTAAAGTCCACCATGGGCCGAAGGCCCGTAGGAGAAGGCGCTCATCTCCTTTTCTTAGCCCTGAGCCGGCAATGGACGAATCCCAAGGTCCTGGACACGGGGCTAGTGTTTTCCAGGACTTGCCGTTTACTTCCCAGCTTACGCCGGTACCAAATTATACTGCTTGGTGACAGAGGCACGTGTGCGTAAACAACTTGCCCAAGGTCGTTACCCGGAGTCGAACCCGCAACCTCCCGCTCCGTAAGCGGGCGCGTTACCGGTCTGCCACCAGGTCGCACACTCTATGTATACGCTCCACTTTATTCCTCTGAACGGACTCTCGCTTCGCACCCTTTGCTCCAAAGCAACTGTTGGAGCGCTTGCTGTCTACATACTATGCCAATATGTTGCTAGTAGACTAAGTGCCTATAGGGAGTATAGGCTATACGTATGCACTTGAGCACTTGCTGTGACGCCTGCTATCTTAAATACTGCGCTGCCTTTACAATATTTAGAATTGTGATAAAGTAATTATTATCAATTAAGAATATTAAACTCATATTCTTAATTGATAATAATTACTTTATCACAATTCTAAATATTGTAAAGGCAGCGCAGTATTTAAGATCATCAACGATCAAAATAATAGTCCCGAGATGAGTATATAGAAGTTGACCATTGACAATTTGACACCCTCCGACCACAATACAGCCCGGAAGCCGAACCAACTATGCCTTCATAAATATTCACAGTTTCTAGATCATATTATGATCTTGATATGAAGCTAATTTAATCTTTTGTTCATTGATAAATCAGGTTGTTTCTAATGAAGAGTCTTCTACTCAGCAGTCTTATAGACTTACATGTAGAATAGTGTGTAGGCCTATACGTTTGTCATGCAGGATCGAACTGTACGCCATTCTATGCTGCGATGACGTCTATAATCAGGAAACTCCAGGAACAGTGGTAACACCGAATATACCTTATGAAGAGGTAAGTCATCTGTTGAATCAATGGTATAGTCTAATGTTAGTAAACTCTTTGAAAAAGATTTCTCTCATATCGTAAATTCTTTGGTACGAATCACAACATGACAGAGCTGCCTTTGGCTCTATTGCATTCGTTTGATTTTTCTGCTGTTGTTCGACTTGTTCATATATATCGTTGTTGCTGATGTTTTTGCTGTTGCTGCTGTTGCTGCTGTTGTTACCGCTGCTACTGTTGTTATTATTAGACTATAGCCATATTGTATTGTATTGCATTGTGTCTGATCATTTATAAAGCTCTTCTCTCAGCAAGAGCCTTTCAGAAATGCGTCCAGTGCGTACAACCTCGTGAGAAAATTAAAGCAGGTTATGAGGCGAGAAAAGGACGATGAAAGACAGCCAGAGGATGACAGAGCGAACTGATCGTGGTTTCCATAGGGCGGGATTAAATTTTATGCAGGCAAATGAAAACCATGACCGTATACAAATCAGTGCAAATGAAGTACAAACAATGAAATAGACAAAGAATGTTGGCGGGGGGTGGGGTAACAGAGAAAGAAAAACTGAAAATAGCCAAGGTAAAACCTTCATAGAATGATGTTTATCGGAAGCAATTCCAATAGCTCGACTGTGTTAAAACTACTTTAAACTTCTTTTCGTTTACTAGGCAGTCACTTAATACAGACACCTGATGAATTATGTTTCTTTCATGTCGTCAGTTATCTGCCGACTACTTGACGAATATGTCTGTGGCTGAAGAGAGACTAAAAACGTACGCCAGGGTTCCTGAAGGCAACAGTCTCTACATCAACCTAGTGAGTCAAAAATATCTTAATAAAGTTCAACTCTATTGTGAGTACCAGGTTATTCATATTTTAGAACCAGCATATCTCACAGACTGACAATTAAAAATTAGTCAAAAATAGTCTTTAATAATATTATTATAGGCTATTTTTGACTAGCAATCAGTCGTTGCCTGTCCATTAATTGAAGATTTCATTTCTGTATATTTATTTTGTTTGTGCATTTGTGAAGCTTGTTCAATATTAGTCTATAAAAATAATTGTAATTGCCAAGCTTAGGCTATCTCCTATATGGCACCATTTTGTCTAATGCACGTAGCTTCGAACGATGGCGCTCAACAACTAAGACAGAACCAGATATAGTCAGTTAGACAGATGGAGTAAGAAAGTCTTAAGAATAGAAGAACGCGTATTTTTGCAAATTGTCTTATAGCTCTTGACTTATACTATATCTGCTTCAGTAGGCTATAAGAATTGTAGAAAATAACTGGGCGGGGGTCGGATGTTGATTTATGTGAACTTGTGGTTTGTAACTATGGGGTTATAAGAAAGACTGAGGGTTGAGCCCCTTCAAGCGCCGGCAATTCTCACCCTGGACTCTGCTTGTAGGATCCCTTCATCAACATTTCCACTCCGAAGGTCGACCGCGACTTCTCCCTGCTCCGCTCCTACCGTATCTTCCGAACGCTCGGCCTACGTCACCTCGTCGTCATAGACATGCGCAATCGCGTCGTCGGAATGATCACGAGACAGGACCTCGTGCAGTTCCACATCCAGGAGAGGGTTGAGAAGATGCTCGACAAGAACGGGCGGGACAGTATTTCGTACGGGGTGCTCCAGCCGCACACCGTCATCACCAACCACCAGCCGATCATCGAAGAAGAAGAGAACGAGGACGAAGAGCAGATCATATCACTTCCAGCAATCACAATCGTTGGAAACAACAACAAGAAGGATAAGAACAGCGATGATGAGGAGGACGACGACGACGATGATGAAAGCGTCGATCAGTGCAACAACATCAAGGAGAACAACAACGGTACCCATACTTCGCTGTAGGACAGGTGGCGCCACTGATTCGCATCGTGACGTCACTACCACGGCAGATCATTCATCGTGATGATTGTGCGTCTCTGTAGAAATCTTCGCTGATCAGTAGCAAATTCAGTTGCAATCGAACCTCAAGATTTCGTCTTCCAGTATAGGATAAGAATACGCATTCCGACTCTGCATTTGCGATACAATGTGACCGAATGATAATTGTGAACAGCTTCAAGTAAATGTCATTGTTGTTGGTCGCATATTTGGGGCTTAGCTTACTCGCTCAAGTAGCCTAGGCTAAGCTTATCGGATGATGAAAGGCCTTGCAATGATGCAATCCTGTCGGGAATGGAGCCACTGAGTTGTCTACCGTAATCTTGCTCAGTCTTCCTTCTCGTCTGTCCTGTGAATTGGGGCAGAGATCTGAACATGAAATTTTGTAGAAGCATACTTCCTATGTCGGTTAATCATTTTCAAGAAATCAGTAGTCCTATAGAAGCTACTTGAATAAGCGTTGAAACTCTTGGTAACGACTGTCCGGAAGTGTTGGATCTACAAAATGCTGAAGCGTCTTAATCTGCAGGCCAGACTATATAACAATTAAAGAAACGCCCTAACAATTCTATATATATTCAACACAATAGGCCCTAATTATAATCACAGACAACATCAACACGATACAATACAACACAATACTGCTCCTCGCATCTAGTTTACCTAGCCTATGCTTGCAACCAAGTGCAGAATATTATTTTCCATGATCGGTAATTTTTCCATTTCCGTTTCTTACATATCCGCCATTGTTCAAAATCCGTAGATTCATTTTAAAACCAGACTCCATGTCCTCAAACTCAACTCCTACATGTGTATACGGTCATGCTCGATCCTATAGCCTGCATCTGCAGCTATAGCAGTCTTTGATTTTGGCCTTGTAATGGAGCAGTGTTCGCAGATTATCACAATGTTTGTCTCGCTCACAATGTTTGTCTCGCATTCCTTTACTTGCATATAGCCTGATGTTGAGGAGGGATTACACGGGCAGTTAAGGTTAGCGCGGATGAATTTCACCCAGCCTTGTTTCTGCTACGTCAAGTTGTTAAGGACGAGACCGAAAGCTGTTGACGATAATCAGCTGAAGCGCTTAGAAAGACTAGATCTTGTTTACTGTGTCTGAAACTATCACAACGGTTGCCTGGGTCAAACTGCGCTGGGGCTTAAAAGATGACGGCTTCTTGGTTCGGTTGAAGAATTACTGCAGCGTCTTCTATTGCAAACTCTGACAAGCCACATCTTCGTATCACTATGCTGCTTTTTCATCGTTGAGAGTATTAGATTACAACCTGTTAAACAAACTACTCTGTCAAGATGAGGTTTCGATGCTATAGTTGCGAATGGTTGGCCTCTTCTCTGTCAGCCTCCTCCTCCCCTCTTCCTCTTACTCACCCTCTTCTTCCTCTTCCTCCTCCTCTTCCTACTCTTTTCCTTCTTCTTCCTCCACCTTTCTTCTTCGTCTGCTTCTTAGTTGTGGCGATCCTAGGTTCAGACCAATTACACGAGACAGCTTGAACGCAGGCTCGAAACACCAACTGCTAAGGAAAACACGAAACGCGTTTGCCTCAACAGTCTCACATCTCCAAAGTGGACTTCAATTACCGCTGCACGTTCTACCGTCATTCCCCACGCACCAAACCTCCTCCTCCTCCTCCTCATCCTCATCCTCCATCTTTCTCCCCATCCTCCTCCTCATCCTCCATCTTCCTCCCCTCTCCTCCCCATCCTCCTCCGTTGCCTCACGCTTCTGCTGCATGTCTCTAATTATCTCTCAGTCAACCTCAGCAGTCGCAGAGAGAGCAGCTTCCTTTCCCTGCCGCAGTATCCATCTGTTCGCATCTGTATACAAAAACGCTGAGCATCTGTAGCTCCGATGTTGTACATGTAATTATAATATGCGCTACAATAAGTCGTCCGTGCACTAGAAGACTATATAAGGTGCAGATGTTCTTAAGGCAACAATGCAGTGCAGGCCACTACCGATCAAATATAATGTATACAAGCTTACTATAGCTATGCGGCGTTCACATATCATTTTCTGTTAAAAATATATGTTATAAAATAGCGAATATCGCGATATATAGCTTCTGTGTGTATACATATCGGCACTCGGCAGATTTTGTGTGCGTATCAGTAGCCGAAAAGTAATTGGCAGCCGCTCTTGATGATCTTACTCATGACTGAAGTCTTCAATTTGTGATTTTTAATTAATCTGTTTGTAAATTTCGACTTTATGTACATGATCTATACGCTCATATGAACTGCTTTGCATTATGCGTTATGTAATTCTATATAGGCTATCTGTAACTCTGATGTAGCAATAAACTGTGGAAAACTGCAAAGGTTGTCACATCTTTGATTATAGTAGACCCTAAATGACTCGATGTGGCATTGGCCTACAATACATAGTGCATGTATTATTATTATTATTATTATTGTGGCATTGTCTCAACTCTCTTGTTGCTTGAAGAGAACCGTGACCTACTGTTAATGGGGTCATATAATGGTATATTTATTTTTTCATTATTTTGTATATATTTACATGAGTATATTATACCTTATGTAACCAAAACTTGTACAGTATGTGACAGAAACGTGCTTTGGTGCACGTGCATGCGAGATAACCGCTAATAATAATAATAATAGCATAATAATAATAATAATAATGATAATAATAATAATAATAGCCTAATAATAATAATAATAATAATAATAATAATAATAATAATAATAATAATAATAATAATAATAATAATCACAATAATAATAGCCTATTATAGATAGATAGTATATAGATAGGCCTATTTACAGCATTCTATAGGCTAGCCAAGAAGTCTTTCTTATGAAATATAAAGTCCCAACCTATAGCTGCTCTTTGGCATTCTCACATTTCTGGTCCTTACACTCTCTCCCGTTCATCAGTCACTAAAATATATTCGTTTAATTCAAAACTGACAAAGCGCAGTTGATTACACGAAATGTGGTAGGACTGTGCACATGATAACATGCAAAATAAGAGCTTATTCTTATGACTGCATGCCTCTTGCATGGGTACCAATTCGTCCTACCGCTGGTCATTTTCCCCATTGCCCCTAAATTGCCAAACGATTTTAGTGAGACTGAAATTTATTATTGTTAGAATGGTACATTTGTTATTAACTCTGGTTTCACGTCTTTATGGTTAACCAGGCTATAAGTAAGCTTAGGCCTACATGTAAGCTTTGACCTCTGCGTTTAGTCCGTTTAGTCCACTCCATTTGGAGATCATTTCGAAGTCACGACTTTCTGCCTAAGTTTTGATACATAATCGATCGATGGCATTGCTCATAGCAACCTATACACGCCACTGATTCTGAGCACAAAACTTGCAATTTTAGCAGATCATGCAGATGAGCTCAGCCGCTGCATCATGCTCAGAGTACAGTCATAATTATTACTATATATATCTGAAAAGAAAGTTCTACTCGTTCTATAAGCTTTATTCTCAGTTGGATATAGTTTCCATTGGTGTTCTTTTTGCCATCCGTCTATTATACCCAGCCTTTGGCTTTGTGATAAATTGACAACCTCTTTCCATGTGGAAATAAGTTTCAATGGAAACGCACCAACGAGAACGTTTTCCCTCCAGGTCCGACGCTGTCTCTTTGTCACGTGATTCTGTCACGTGATTCTGTCACGTGATTATGTCACGTGATTCTGTCACGTGATTCTGTCACGTGATTCTGTCACGTGAGTCTCGGTTTGTCTGCGATGAGAAACTGTTCGTCGTCGTCGTCGTCGTCTTCATCATCGTCAGCCATTGCAAGAGACGACGACGGTGGTGGTTCTATTGTCACCGGCTTCAGTTGTCCTGTCACTTTGTCCTTGGCCAGCAGCGTTCCTTTCGTCCGTTTCCACTTCATGCGACGGTTCTGAAACCAGACTTTAACCTGAAGCAGACAAAATCGAAAGCATCATGAGACAAAGTTTGAAACAGCAGAAAAATACGACGAAAACAATAATTCAGAATGTTGACGACAGTATAGCCAGTGCCTAAATTCTGGAAAAATAAGTGCCTGGACGCCCTTATCTTTCCAAAAGAAGTGCCTGGACGCCCCTTACCTTTCCAGGCTGTGCTGGCCAATAAATGACAGGACGGCGCTCAGATTTCGAAATAAGTGCATGGACGCCGTCCATGAACGTCTAGCCACACTTTAAGCCCTGAGTATAGCCTATAATTGACTATTGATACATGGTTAATTTTCAGGATCAAACCGGATTGAATCAGATTAAACCACAAGCGGTTGAATGACATCAACTTATAAAGCGCCTCAAAATCTCAGATGTATCAAACATTTCGGAGCTAAAGAGGAGGTCCATTGTATCTGTGCTCGGGTCTCATCGGGTCTCATCGGGTCTCATCGGGTCAGGCCCGGCCCTAGGGATTGCGGGGCCCAAGGCAGCAGCGAGTCTCCAGGCAAAAATTTACTAAGTTCATTACCCGTCAATACAGCCTTGACACTATTATGTAGACATATTTAAGTAATGCAAAATCATGGGCGCCTTCTGGAAAATTAACACCGATGTTTAGCAACAAAGTTTTGCTTTTGACAAATTTCTTTGCGCCAAAGCACTAATGAGGCTAATGATTCTCACGTTGAAACGGAGAAATTTACATTTAGACACCTATGTGAACAATCCATGTGCTTAATTTCCTGCTTTGTGTTTTTCAAACTCGTGCTAAAAAGTTACCATTGTGCTGTGCTCCCTCCAACTAAAATGTCTGCAGGCGCCCATGTTGAAAATGAAGTTAATGGACATTTACATGCAAATCTGACTATTAACCCTAACCTACTATGAAAACCAATAAGTAGGGAAGATTTGAGAAAACTTTTGTAAGATAGCACTCACGTCTTTGTCTGTAGCATAAGCCTACTCGATAGAGACTAACATGCCAATAAGTAGGACTATTTTCAATTGAACTATAGTTGAATATCTAGCATATAAAATAGGATGCCAATAATTGACATATATATATATTTCCAGTTCCTTCTAATTGGAGTTTTGAAATGTTAGTCTCTATCGAGTAGGCTTATGCTACAGACAAAGACGTGAGTGCTATCTTACAAAAGTTTTCTCAAATCTTCTCTAATTGATGTAATCCTATCCGACATCCGAAATGATTTCACAATGGAGCATTTTTTCAATTGACAAAAAAGCTAATTTAGTGAGCCATTCTCAAAATAGGCCTAGGTCTATTGTTGATCGCATAGAAGTTTTGATGAGTCTTAGCCATTTGTTCATATTATTTTGAAAATTAATTCAACGTGTAGGCCTACAAGAATACTTCTAGCTGCATGTGACTCGGTTTAGCATTAAATTCATAGATCGATCGTTGTTTCCAAAAGCATCTATCGCATTCACGCGGCACATTGACTGCAATTGAGAATAGTTGATATGCGACGAAACCGTTATCAATCTCAACAAAGTAAAAAAATTATAGCCAACTGCTCGGGGCCCTGGAAGCGCGGGGCCCAAGGCGGTCGCCTCGCTCGCCTTGCCCTAAGGCCGGGCCTGCATCGGGTCTCATCGGGTCTCATCGGGTCTCATCGGGTCTCATCGGGTACCGTATTCATTATCGCGCAGCATGCAGGGAGGAAAGAACATGGTTAGAATCTGTAGACTAGTGTAGAGGACATAAACTTGAGTAGGCCCAGAGGTTAAAGTGTGGCTGGACGGTCATGGACGGCGTCCATGCACTTATTTTAAATCTGAACCCCGTCCTGCCACTTATTGGCTAGCACAGGCTGGAAAGGTAAGGGGCGTCCAGGAACTTATTTCGGAAGGGTATGGAGCGTCCATGCACTTATTTTTTCCACACTTTTAGCACTGAGTAGGCCTATACCTATAGGACTGAACCTTGTGGCTTCTCAAATTGACTGGCCAGGTTGTATATGATATCAACAGCCGGTAACGCAAGTTCATTTTAATCGAGATTATTTTAGCCTGACGTTTCTTTGCGACAACATTTTTTAAGAAAGACCATCATAATTTTCAAAACCCGTGACCACATGTTATTGCCATCCAAGACTTAAGGCTTAAGGCATACGTACTAAAATGGTCATCTTGCAGGTGATAGAAAAAGGGTTAGCGGTCTATTATAGACCTATTATCTAACGAAGCAAAACACGACGCAATAATCAGCAAAGATGTTACGCGTTAAAGTGAGCGGTTATTACGCGTTAACAAGCATTACACAAAAGACAAATATCATGCGATGAAGCCCCTTCTTTCTAAATGTGCCCAGCTTAAGCCTTCAATTACGACCAACTGGAGCGTGGAGTGGGATAGAACCAAATGGAGAGGGGTAGAACCAAGTGGAGAGGGATAGAACCAAGTGGAGTGGGATAGAACCCGTGCCGCTGTGTTATGAGAGATATTGCATTCCAATCGTCGGATGTTTACACTCTGTTCTTCCGAGTCGAAATGATAAACGGT
Source organism: Lumbricus terrestris (assembly GCA_949752735.1). NCBI lineage: Eukaryota > Metazoa > Annelida > Clitellata > Crassiclitellata > Lumbricidae > Lumbricus > Lumbricus terrestris. The sequence continues at coordinate 29,252,789 of OX457038.1, read as the reverse complement.
TTTGTTCGACAACATTATCGTCGATTGGCAGGGAGCTCTCCCTTTCTATATATCTCTCTCTTTCTCCAATAGCCGTGTACACCGAAGCGCCATTCGCATCCTCCTCCTCCTCCTCCTCCTACTCCTTCTCCTCCTCCTCCTGCTCTAAGCAGCAGCAGCGCTCGTAGCGGCCAGAGAGAGAAGTTAATTGCCCAGATCCGCAGTCGGCCATTTCCATCGCCAGCGAACGGGAGTGATCTACGTCGAGCGATGATAAGCCAGGATGAGTCGGTTGCAGCTGCTAAGCACATCGCAATAACTTACGGCCAGGCGCCCCCCCTCATCCCCTGCTGCAGCCCCTGCAGCCCATTCAGCCCCTGCATCCCCCGGCCGAGACCGGCGGCGGCCGCACCCAACGGTCCGTGGTCGCTGCACGGTCCCTCGGCGGCGGCGCTCCTCTTCGGAAAGCGGGTCAGAGCTGCGTCGAGTCCTAATCACGGCGCTGGAAAAACAAAGAGCGCCGGTGAGCACTGACAAACCGTTGTTGACTCTGACAAATGTCGACCCGTCAGACGCACGAAGATGAACGACGCTCGAACGTGCTAGACGGATCGGCGCCGGAGAAAGCCCGGTCGGTTCCCGCGACCCCCGCCCACCCGTCTCCCCACCACCACTCGTCGGCATGCCGATGGGGAAACCCGAACCGAACACATCTGGTGCAATTATTACCGTTCAGGCGTAGTATAGGTATATGCAGCAGCAGAGCAACTGCGGCTGCCTACGTATGCAGCGAGGCAGAGCAGGGTCGAAGAGGATGGGGGAGGGGTGGGTGGATGGAGGGGGAGGAGGAGACTATCCAATTGTGAGAAGGGAGGGGATCCGGGTGCAGGGGAATCCACATCTGCCGACCAGACGGGATTCCCTTGTAGTTTGTTTTGTCAAAGCCGACGGTCGGCAGTCGCTCGAACCCTTCGACCGACGAAGTGCATTCGGGGTCTTTGGCCATGGAGTGGGGGGGGGGAGTGGGGGCGGGTGGGGTCCGCTGTTTATAATTTATCTGCCACGGTTTAAGTACGGACTGTGTCTTTACGACCTGGAAAATATTGTCTTATGCTGGAAAGTGGCATCGCATTACCTGTCCTCGGACACGCTTTCCGGCGAAGCAGCGCCGCCCGCGGCTGCCTCCTCCAGTGCCTCCTCTCCCGATATATTTGCGGTGTCGAGTGGAGGATGAACTGCCAAGTGCACGAACAACATTTTCCACCCACCTACTATCTATCTATCTATCAATCTGTCTATCTATCTATCTATCTATCTATCTATCTATCTATCTATCTATCTATCTATCTATCTATCTATCTATCTATCTATCTATCTATCTATCTATCTATCTATCTATCTATCTATCTATCTATCTATCTATCCATCTATCTATCTATCTATCTGCCAGCGAACTTCTGTAAAAGACCAGCGCGATTTATCACATCGCCCATAAAATTAGTGCATTATTAAAAAGCTCATAATTATTATTATGGCCAAAACACAAGGCTGTTTCTTAAGTAAGAAGTAATGTTCTTAATTAGACTGCCGATTCTCGTCTGTTCTTCTGTTTTATTTGTTCTTCTCTATTCTCATCGGTTCTCATCGGTTTTTCACTGTTCTCTTCCGTTCTCCTCTGTTTTCTCTGTTCTCATCTGCTCCCTTCTGTTCTTCGTCGTTTCAATTTGTTCTTCTTTTCCTGCAAGCTATATAGGCCTATGGATGATGCATTGGTTTCATCTAACAACTCATGGTCATCTCTGTTGCCTCCTGAACTGACAATTATGACAGTCTCTTATTAAGAAAGATTCATAATGTCAAATTACACTGCCGTAGAGCCCCCCCTATAATCATATCGGCTAATAAATTAGCCTTTATATAACGGCCTGTTCAAGATGGCCGTTGTAATGTACGCCTGTAATGATCATACATTCCAACGGCCATCTTGGACTGCATGTGCGTGTTCTCGGCCAAGACGGATCCGAAAAAATGCATAAATGAAAACATCTTTTCGTTGATTCATACACGCCGTGACGTCATACAGGCCAGTGCATGGCGGTGTCGCCATCTGCTATTCGCCGTTAGAGGTTCAGATCACAAAAATTCTGCTCAGCCTCGAACTCGAAACGATCCATCGCCAATGTAGGCCTAATTTGTTTCCGGTGCTAGGAGATAAACCTTGCGGGTTAAATATAGCACATGCAGTGACATGTTCCAAATCACTCAAATCTGCTTCTAAACTAGGCCTACTTCAAAAGTGTAGGCCAGCGGTTCCCAACCCGTGGCCCGCGGGCCAAAAGTGGCTCGCCAGACCTCAGAAAATGGCCCGCCAGGCTTCAGAAAATGGCACTCATCTCTCAAAGAATTATCAAAAATATATGAACAAATATATGAAAAAATTATCAATTTGGACAGGGTAGAACACATTATTATTTTCTATTACAAATTATTTTATTTCAACGTCTGTAAATAACATCAAACATTATATTTCGAATCAATTATAACAGTTTTATAGGCTTTTAGTTAATACAATTTTAACCTTGTGGCCCCTTAACGTCCTCCAACAAAGAAAAAGTGGCCCTCGTGTCCTCCAACTTAGAAAAAGTGGCCCTCAAGTCAAAAAAGGTTGGGAACCACTGGTGTAGGCCTATAGTCTACCTCTGAGCCAAAACCCAGACACCTAGACTGAACACTCAACCCTTTCAGCCTCAACCTATGAACCTATAAAGCAGATCGCATGCAATCGTCGTAATAGTTATGCAGTCAGTTAATTTGCTAACATAATCAGGGCCGGGTAATCAAATGTGGAGGCCCTGTTCAGTAAAACTGTGGGGCCCCAACCTTACAGAATCACTAAAATAAAGGACACACAAACAGGCCACATTAAGGCTAGTGCTGGTCCGGGTTCAGTGATGGGCTAAATTTATGTATAAAATGAAAATGTCCATGCGACAATGCTATTAATTAGGCTAAAGAAAAATTATTATTATGCGGTGGCGTACTGGATAACAAACGGGCATGAAGGTCAGCGGACTCGAGTTCGATTTCCGAAATCCCCCGTAGGATAGACGTGCTTTGTAGGCTGCTGTTAGCGCCTTTGTATTGCAGGCTGTCTCTTCTGTTCTGTTAGTTAAGATTTGTGATTTGTAATCTCTGTTCTTGTGAATTGTTTCAATTGCATAACTGTAGACTACATTGTAACCGGGCGCGGTTTGTCAACCGGATTGTCCAATAAAGGAAATTATTATTTTATTATCTGCTTGCTCACTCGTGTATTAAGGTCTGCATAATGGGTAGCCTATGCGTGTTGTGTACAAATTATGACTACGCGTGCATATTATATGTATTACTATTACGAGTGTTGAAGTGTGTGCGTGTGTGTGCGTCGTACGTCTGTGGAGAGAGTGTGGCATTTCGCTATAAATTTTAGAATAACAAACAGGCTGATCGCTTGTCCAGATGGATGTCGAAGTCGCCGCTTGTTTATTTCGTCTTAGACTGCATGTAACCGAATTCTGAGCAACAGGAGGGAGCGAGGTCGTCGGGAAAGAGGCAGAAGAAGGCAAGAAGTAGGGGGGAGGAGGAATAGGAGAAGGATACGACGAGGAGGTGGAAGAAGAAGAGGAGAAGGAGTGGCAGGAAAGGGAGAGGAGGAGCATGTGTGAGCAGAAGGAACTGCAGCTGACCCCTGCAACATCTCCATGTAAACTCGATACACCAACGTTCGTTTGAGTCTGAGCTGTCGTATGACTCGTCAAAACGCATGCACTGTAGACTGAGACAAGGTTTTCTATATAATGATTAATATCCAGATGGCCTTGGCTGAGCAGAGAAGGACAGAGTAACGCAAATGTTCATGTACACATGCAGATGCCATTTATGTTCATAACGCCCATGGACGCCCAGTGCGGGCCCCACACTCCTCGCATGCAGCGTAAAATTAATGTTCTGAACAATAGGCTATTGTCTGTTTAAGTTGCGTCTGTGTCAGCTTAGTAGCCTAATTGTACTAAACAAAATTGATTGATTGATTGATTGATTGATTAGTTGGTTGATCAATGCATCAGTATGTGCATCAGCTAATCATGGGTATTCTGCCTGTCATTTGTTGCTTAATAACTGAGCTTTATCTATTCGTTCCTTCGTTGCTTTTGACCTATAGGCCGTATTCATGTCTTTCACCTGCATACTCATACAGTAGTCAACTACGGAAAGCAGCGGCCTGCCAACCGTGCAGAGTGATTTCTTTAAAAGGAGAAGCATGATAGAGGCCACTGAAGTAAATGAATCCAATGCTAACACTTCATTCAGCGTGGAATTGAAATCTCACTTTGAGTCGGCCAGTGTCTAATCCAGACATATTCAGGGAGGAAAGTTCCCTCCCCCTTTGAAATGACATTCCCCAAAAATTTGACAAAATGATTGTTGGTTTTAGTTGCTGTTTGCATTGTTTTGTTACGTGAACTGTTATTCTAAACCGTTATATTATCTACTATATTAAATTATTAGAATGTTGTTATTGGGAAATGCACATCCCCTCCCCAACTCCTTCCCCTCTGGCGTTACACGCTTCGGCGATAGTCCGCCGGACGCTCATTTGTCTCTCCCCAAAAACCTGGAATCCTCACCGAGGAAGAGACTATAGTTTTTAAACACTGCATGTACGAGAGGCAACGCGTCTAAGACTACTTGGTTTTCAAGAGTATAACTCCGTCAATGGTTGCATTCTGCCAGTGCCAGTCCCAAGCCTGGATAAAGTAGAAGGGCGACACTATAGTCATCTTTGAAATGGTAGTACATGTCGTTAAACAGCAAAAAGCATTGGTTTCAAGAGTCTTAAATGGCTCAGATTCGAGTATAACAAGTTTATTATTATTATTTATTTTTTTCCTCAACCAAAACAACAAACAAACATGATACAATTATGGCATTGAATAATAGGGCCTACATTAACATAATTTGGTGAAGAAGGGGAGACCCAGAAGGGATAGAAAATCCCGCTAATAGGGCCACCCATAATTCATGTAAAATATAAAAGAAAAACATGACAGAGCATTCAATTGTAGGAATAAAAAAATGATGAGGGAGAGAAAAAAAAAATTAAGCAATCGACATTTCTGTATATAACTGTAGCGTTTTGGGAAAAGCTACAAAATTATACTTATTTTTATCCATGCTGGCCATAACGGTTAATTAACTCTATGCTGCACCAGAGCGAGGCTGCAGACATTACGCCAGCGTGACGTGTGACCTTTTAGATGACGTGGCGAAGGTGTGGGCGCCGCTGATTGGCCAAGAGCGGCGCGTGATCTAAAACAGCGGTAAAAGGTCGCTCCCGATTGGCTGTTGGACCAATCTAGGTCAGTAGGACGAAGAGACGCGAAGAGGTGAAACCGACGAGAAAGACTAGGCCATCTTTTTGAATAGAAATTCGTTTAAAACTAAGTTTTCGGGCATCTAAATTAATAAGAAAGTCAACTAAAGTAATAGATAATAAAGTAAACGACCGCTGGTCGCCTCCGGTGGAAAGAGAACGTCGAAATAAGCAAAACCGCTTAGGAATCAGGGAAGTAGAAATAAATTAAAGTGTAGCGTGCTGAATCTGTAAATGAATGAATGTTTAAAATGGCCGGAACGCGTTGATATAGATTATATAGCGCATTACAGGTAGAGCGAAGGATAAATTAGCGCTTGTGTTAAGAAGCGTGAATATATTGAAAGAGTTGCTAGAAGTAGCCTTGCGATATAACTGTTGCTGTGGTCGTGGTAAATTAGTGCAAAGTGTTGATGTTAATTCGTTGCTTTCGTGTAACTGATTAATAGCGTGATTTGACCTTCTGCAGTAGTTAAGGAAATAAGAACTGAACTGATAGCCTAGTTATATGCAGGAGCATAAGAGATAGGTATCAAGTAACGCAGAGTGTGTAATAACCAGCCATAAATGCTGTGTAGTGTTAGGAATACTTTGTGTTGAACTGATAAGTATTATAGGCAGAATTGTATTTGCACAGGTTGCTGCCAATTGTATATTAATTAAGTAGTGTTGCAAGAATAAATAAAGCGTTGAATATTGAACTAGAATTGAAGGTGATTCACTGACTGACTTGCAATTAGTTGTAAAACAGAATAATCCCATGTCTCGTGTCAGCTCTTTGAGGGGGGACGCCCTAGAGGAATCGGATGATTCGGAGGGAGGGCGGACAGTTAGTAGTGATGAGAGATTGATAGAGCGCCAGATATATCCAGCCAAATACTCTCCGCCACCTCTTCAGGAGTTCGAGTCCCTTTCGCCCAAAGCTGCCGTGGGGATAACGAACTCAGACGAGCACCGGAAAGAGGGTGCTGTCGCGCGTCGACAAACCGCCGCGGAGACATGTCCTGTAGGCCCTGGTACCCATGAAAGAAGAGAATCTGGACGTTCCTCCCTGTCGTTCACACTTGAGGTTCCCGTAGGTGGTTCCCTGTCGCCCCGGCAGTACGCCGCCACACTAGGGGAGGGGGGCGAAAGTAAGCGAGTAAGTGGGGCATCCCTTGCAAGCGCTTCCGGTCCCCTAGCGGTTAGGGCGGGCGTAACAAATGGTACCAGAAGTGGGGTAGGAGTGGAACAAGGGGAACAAGTGGAACAGGTGGAACCAAGAAAATTTGGAAGGACAGAATTTCCTGGAGAGAGAGAGAAGTGGGAAGGCGAAGAAATGGCTTATTATGGCGCTAGACCCAAGCGTCCTTCGGACTACCCTGTTACCGCAGCAATTGATGCGGGTTTTGATTTTGAATTTTACATGAGAGATAAACAAGCGAGGTTGGTTAACAGAAAGCTCGGAGGAAATAATTATGAAAGTGAAGGTTCGGAGGTAACTGATCTGCGACCCTTTCATAATGTTCTGTTGCATCCTAATATGTTGAATTTGGATAAAGGTTGTGTTGGGATCTTTGCTAACTCTGAGTGTATAGTTTCAGATATGGAGGATGGGGATTCGGCGCTGCCGAGGGAACTGGGACTCCCGACTTCGGATGCACATCCCGGGCACCCAACCCTAGTCCACCCTCGGGCTACCACCTTCCCACCACCGCCTCCCTCGTCGCACCCTTTCGCCGTCCGAGCCCCTCCTGCTCCGACCCCGAACACAATCGGTGGTGTCGTCAAGTCGAATCCTTGGGTGAGAACCGTCACCCCGGTCACAGCCTCGGTGTGCAAACTGTCCGTATCCGTCGTGTCGTCGATTCAGTCAATCATGTCGACCTTGTCCTCGTCGTTGAAACCACAGGTTACACAAAGTTCCGCCTACCTGCCCTCGAACCCTGGCCCTCCCGCTCACCTGTCAGGTGGTCAACCAACAACCGCTCTGTGTCGGCCAGCTTCCGCCTACGATGAACGATTCTGGGTAACCACACGAGCAGCCCAGAACAACCTGGAAGCGAAGTTCCATGTTGTGTCTACATCCGGGAGCGAAAACAGTCAGTTCCAGTTCGAACAGTATGCTGAACCGCCTACAGCTGAACCTCAACCAACGATCCAAGGTCGTTTTCAGCCGAGTACGACTCCATCCTCGTCGGTCACTGTGCAGTCCCAATCACGCGTGAGCAGAACTGTTGATTCGAAATCCAGACAGTATATGAAATTGGACAGGTACAATGGAAAGACATCGGTCGAAGCTTTCCTAAAGAAATTCGAGATCTGTGCGAACAGTAATGGTTGGACAGATGGGGAGAAATTCGCCCAGCTGACCTGTGCCCTGACAGAGCCAGCTGATCAGCTGCTCTACGAGTTCGACTCCGAGACCATAGCATCCTGGTCTGACCTGGTTGATCGTCTACGCCTGCGGTATGGAAGCTCCGATCAAGCCGTCCTCTACCAGACCCAATTGAACACACGACGTCAAAAGATGGGTGAAGACCTCAGCTCTGTAGTACGAGACATTCGACGAATCATGATCCTGGCGTTCCCTGGTCCCACCTCGGTGCACAGTGAAGTCATAGCGATTCGTGCCTTTCTCGACGCCCTGCGAGACAGAGACTTAGCCATGAAGGTTCGTGAGAGAGAACCTACCACCTTGGACCATGCTTATAAGACTGCCATGCGTTTAGAGGGTTACCGTCAAGCAGATGATGGTAACCTCGGCCGCGATGAACATCGACCCAGTCGGGTAAAAACTGTAACGGAAGTAGACTCTGCCCCTGCTGACAGTCAGAGACAATTCCAAGAAATCGTGTTGAATAGGCTGGAGCAGATGGAAGCAAGAATAAACGCCATCTGCAGCAGCCCCTCCGGCGATGGACAATTTCGCCCCTGGCGGCCCCGAAGTCAAGTTCCACCCAGGGCGGAACCTACCTTCGGAAACCAGCGAACAGTTAACCGGTCATCCAGGGTCCCCGCGGGTGACCGTCGCTGCTTCGAGTGTCAACAACCCGGTCACTTTGCTCGAGTTTGTCCCACTCGTAACCACGACTCGACGCCGGAGGAGGAGGGAGAAGGACTGGAACACAATGAAGCACGCCAGGTTCAGCAGAAGAGCCGCCCTGCGCAGTGTCGTCGAGTCATCGTCTCAACCGCTGTCCCGGGGTCTTCGAACTGCAAAGTGAAAGAAAAGCCTTCAGTGAGGCGTTCGAATCCAAAAGTCGCTGGAAAATCCTGTGTTATCCCACGAGCATCGGTCGAAGCGGAAGCGCTACCACCGGAAGGAGTTCCTGTTCCAGCCAGTCCTGGGGGGAAGATCGACCAGCCCAAGGTGGTGGCCCGAGTCCCGCCTCGTCGGGGTGTGCATCTGCCCTCCCACTTCGCCAGCCCTACCTGCGGTGGAATGTGGCCTCTACCGACTTTCGGCGGGCTTCGTGGTGCTAACATGCATCCTTCCTCTGGTCTCGCCGCCTATCGAGACAGAGAGAGGAAACGCACCAGAGTTCCGCAGAATCGTCACTTTCTGTTGAGAGGCACCATTCCTCACCATCGCTGGCGAGATCACCAAGAAAGCTTCGTGCAGCCTTGGGGGGATAAAGAGTAGTGTAGTGTAATGTGATGGTAACGTCGCGTAATGGCGACGAGTAGAGATTGTGGCGAGAAGCCTAGGTTTTAGTTCCTTTGGATGAATAAAATGTTTATTTTATAACTTTGATCTAGGTTAGATCATTGGGGGTAGATTAGAATTGTTTACTTGTGTTTTATTGCATTGTTGCTTTTACTGCCACAGAAGAAAGGCAAAATGTTGTGCTTGCATGTTAGTTTAAGATTTGATGTGCATAACCTTGATTGCAGATTAAAGTTGAATCTAAAATGTGCTAGATTAGGAGCAAATTGCATTTGTGCATTGATTGAAAAGCAGACTGCTGGAATTTGGTGAATTATCCTGATGTATGCATTGGCCTGAGTAGTCGGTAAGTGAGTAAGTTGTAGACTAGTAGGCAGACTGATGTTGTTGCAGGCATTAAGAATTGCATGCGAAGGTGAGACTAAGGACCTGTTATTTGGTAAGAGCGGTAATCCGTCCAATCGTCGCTATTGGTTGCTCAAGTGTACTCTTTCCTGTGTGGAAATGGAGGTGTAGAGGTCATGGTGCATAGGTACGCTTCTCTAAGCGGTAAGGCCTGGTGTAGGTAGCTTCAGCCTTCATGTAATGTGTCTTGCCTGTAATAATGATTAGTGCCAATGTCTATGATTTTTATCTTACTGGGAGAGTACGGCTGTGGAAATGGTTTGACATAGGATAATAGAATTCTTAAAGAACACTGCATATATGCAAGATTGCTGTTGATACTTAGCTATTTGTCATGTTGAATAATAGTCTAAATTCTTATATAAAAGCTGTTGTAAGGATTGAGCTCCTGATTAAGCAGTAACTGGGAAACAGTAGTAATAATTGACTAGGAATCTAAGGTGGTATTGCCCTGAAGAAGTTAAGTAAACAGATCGGTGGTAAACTTGTAGGTAGACTGAAATTGTTGCAGGCATTAAGGGTTACATAGAAGAGGAGACTGGTGGTCTGTTAGTTAGATAAGCGGTAATCCGTCCAATCGTCGTTATTGGTTGCTTGAGAATTTTCCTGTGTGGGAATGAATGTAATAAGCGGTAATCCGTCCAATCGTCGTTATTGGTTGCTTGAGAGATTTTCCTGTGTGGGAATGAATGAGATGTACTCTTTCCGTTGGTGGAAATGGATGTAAACTTCTTCCTGTGTGGAAATGAATGAGATGTAATAAGCGGTAATCCGTCCAATCGTCGTTATTGGTTGCTTGAGAATTCCTGTGTGGGAATGAATGAATAAGCGGTAATCCGTCCAATCGTCGTTATTGGTTGCTTGCGAATTTTCCTGTGTGGGAATGCATGAGATGTACTCTTTCCGTTGGTGGAAATGGATGTAAACTTTTTCCTGTGTGGGAATGATGGTGATATATTCTTTCCGTTGGTGGAAATGTGTGTACTTGGTCCTGTGTAAACTTCCTGTGTGGAAAGGTGACGTAGAGGTAACAGCGTAGGTCATGGAGTCCATCCGTCCTAGTAGGCATAGGTACGCTTCACTAAGCGGTAATGCCTTATGCAGCTGGTTCAAGCCTTGTTGTAACGTGTTGTGCCTGTAATAATGTGTCAGCTACTGATGTGATGATTGTGCCTGCTGAGAGTTAACTTTGGGCTGGATACATAATGACAGAAAAATGATTCATCTTAAGTTTAGTTGCTTTTTGGATGAAAACTGCTTTAAGTCAAATTGCTTATATTTCGTGTTAGTTTAAGTTGTCGTTAATGTTGTAGCTAATAACATGTTAACTGCGCTAGGATTATCTGTAGGATTGGGAGCCGAAGCATGATTGTATGTGTTAGAGGACATTCTCTTGGTTTGTGGCTTCGAGCTGTTGCTGAAATGGATTGTAGTACATTGTTTACTGTAACTGTTGATGTGCATTACCTGAAACCTGGGGGAGAGGATAACCCGATAGCACTTGATAATGTGTAAGAGTATGGATAATATTTCTATTGGGATTTCCAACCCTGCTTTAGTTCAGAGACTTTGTGTCTGGTAGTTAGTAGTCCCGGGGTTCGTGGAAGCAGAGACTGGTGATTAAACACCAATGGCCTGTATTCCGACGAGGATTGGGTAACCAATGGACGTAGTTAGTAACCCTAGTGAGGTAAAGGCTGGCCTAGTGGTATGCTTTCTCTGAATCGCCTGATACCCTGACCTTGTGCCTTTGCTGAATTGTGGTCTGCGTGGAGTAGGGAGCGAGAGTGAGTTGGAGACCTTCAATTTAAGTAGAGGTCCCCCCCTCTTTTTGCTGGTGATTCCGAACGTATGGTTTCAGGAAGATTGCAAAGTAAGGATGTTACATGAGCGTAAACATTGCCCTGCAGTCACCTTGAGAATTTAAGCGGCTGTGTTGTTAGGGTTAGTTGTTATGAGTAAAGCCGTGATAAGATGCCGTACTTTGTATGCCTGAACTTTTGCAACAAGCGTTGCTATGAGGCTAGTTAGTTGATTTCTCCTTTTGTGAATTAGGAACCCTGTTGGTTCTTAGAGTTAAAATGAGACTTCATACAGTTGTTGATGTAGAATTGCCTGCTTACTGTTCAGACTGTTCTCAAGCAGCAATGTCTTTTAGTATAGTAGTGATGACCCTGCCTTAGCAACTCATGTACAACGGATTCAGTACGCGACCACTGCTGAATTTTCCAGTAATATGGAAAATTCGGGTTAAGGAGGGGAGAGTGTAGCGTTTTGGGAAAAGCTACAAAATTATACTTATTTTTATCCATGCTGGCCATAACGGTTAATTAACTCTATGCTGCACCAGAGCGAGGCTGCAGACATTACGCCAGCGTGACGTGTGACCTTTTAGATGACGTGGCGAAGGTGTGGGCGCCGCTGATTGGCCAAGAGCGGCGCGTGATCTAAAACAGCGGTAAAAGGTCGCTCCCGATTGGCTGTTGGACCAATCTAGGTCAGTAGGACGAAGAGACGCGAAGAGGTGAAACCGACGAGAAAGACTAGGCCATCTTTTTGAATAGAAATTCGTTTAAAACTAAGTTTTCGGGCATCTAAATTAATAAGAAAGTCAACTAAAGTAATAGATAATAAAGTAAACGACCGCTGGTCGCCTCCGGTGGAAAGAGAACGTCGAAATAAGCAAAACCGCTTAGGAATCAGGGAAGTAGAAATAAATTAAAGTGTAGCGTGCTGAATCTGTAAATGAATGAATGTTTAAAATGGCCGGAACGCGTTGATATAGATTATATAGCGCATTACAGGTAGAGCGAAGGATAAATTAGCGCTTGTGTTAAGAAGCGTGAATATATTGAAAGAGTTGCTAGAAGTAGCCTTGCGATATAACTGTTGCTGTGGTCGTGGTAAATTAGTGCAAAGTGTTGATGTTAATTCGTTGCTTTCGTGTAACTGATTAATAGCGTGATTTGACCTTCTGCAGTAGTTAAGGAAATAAGAACTGAACTGATAGCCTAGTTATATGCAGGAGCATAAGAGATAGGTATCAAGTAACGCAGAGTGTGTAATAACCAGCCATAAATGCTGTGTAGTGTTAGGAATACTTTGTGTTGAACTGATAAGTATTATAGGCAGAATTGTATTTGCACAGGTTGCTGCCAATTGTATATTAATTAAGTAGTGTTGCAAGAATAAATAAAGCGTTGAATATTGAACTAGAATTGAAGGTGATTCACTGACTGACTTGCAATTAGTTGTAAAACAGAATAATCCCATGTCTCGTGTCAGCTCTTTGAGGGGGGACGCCCTAGAGGAATCGGATGATTCGGAGGGAGGGCGGACAGTTAGTAGTGATGAGAGATTGATAGAGCGCCAGATATATCCAGCCAAATACTCTCCGCCACCTCTTCAGGAGTTCGAGTCCCTTTCGCCCAAAGCTGCCGTGGGGATAACGAACTCAGACGAGCACCGGAAAGAGGGTGCTGTCGCGCGTCGACAAACCGCCGCGGAGACATGTCCTGTAGGCCCTGGTACCCATGAAAGAAGAGAATCTGGACGTTCCTCCCTGTCGTTCACACTTGAGGTTCCCGTAGGTGGTTCCCTGTCGCCCCGGCAGTACGCCGCCACACTAGGGGAGGGGGGCGAAAGTAAGCGAGTAAGTGGGGCATCCCTTGCAAGCGCTTCCGGTCCCCTAGCGGTTAGGGCGGGCGTAACATAACGAGAAAAACAACTCTTAACTAATGACTTAACTAAAGACTTAACTAAGGGCTTGGCGAGACCACTGAGCAGAAACCTTAACCATTACATATCAGGAAGTGTTTTAAGTAGATAAAGGCGAAGTTTATGCTTAAATAATCTTGTGTTAGGTAGGGAATGAAGATGTGTAGGGAGAGAGTTCCAACATTGGGAGCCAGTATATTGTATAGAGAATCGACGAGTATTAGTATGTGCGTAGGGAAGGTCATAAACAGTTAATTTTCTAGTTGAATAAGAGTGGCGATCAGAGGTAAGGTTAAAGAAATCATTAAATACAAGTGGTAATAGGCCATGGTTATAACGGTACATAAACTCTCCTATTTGCAAGTGCCTAATTTGATCGATCTTTAATAATCCAAATTCCTTGAAATACAGAGCGGTGTGGGCTCGGCGAGGAATATTAGCTATAAAACGGATTGCATATTTTTGAAGGGTGACTAGTCTGATAAAATTAGATTTGTAAGTAGATGTCCAAATTAAATTACAGTAGGTTAAATAGGGATAAATAAGAGAATAGTATAGCATAGACCGGATAGAGACAGGAATCAGTTTAGATGAGCGAAATAGCACACCAACAGTCTTAGCAATTTTGCTAGAGATATTATTGATGTGTTCCTTCCAATTTAGATGCTGGTCAATGTAAACGCCCAAAAATTTTGTGGATGTTACTTCGGTGATAGGAGTCCCTTCAATAAGTAGAATAGGAAGTTCATTGGGATATTTTTTCTTATGGGATCTGAAGAGGATGTAGTTGGTTTTATCCAAATTTAGAGTAAGTTTATTAGATCGAAACCAATCAACGACTCGGTGAAGCTCAGAATTAACAGTGTTGAATAGGGTATCAATAGATTTATCAGAATGAAATAAGTTAGAATCATCAGCAAATAGCACAAAATACATAGAAGGCGATACATTGGGTAAATCATTAATATAGATTAAAAATAAAAGAGGTCCAAGATTAGATCCTTGAGGGACACCGTGAGAAATGAGTTGTAGATCAGAAGTACAATTGTTAACAGAAACCAGTTGAAAACGATTTTCAAGATAGCTAACAAACCATTGTAGTTGTGTCCCTCTAATTCCATAGTTATAAAGTTTTTTGATCAAAATATGATGATTTACAGAATCAAAGGCTTTAGCTACATCAAGGAAGATACCAAGGGAGTATTCGTTATTTTCAATTGCATTAGAGATTTTGTCTTGTATGCTTAGAAGGGGCATGTAGGTAGAATGACCCTGTTGGAATCCATGCTGAGACTGAAATAGTACTTTCTCTTTTGATAAAAAACTATCTAAACGTGCGTACATTAATTTTTCAAATATTTTGGCGAAGAATGGGAGTACAGAAATCGGTCTGTAGTTAGAAACATTGTCCCTCGGGCCCTTTTTATTAATGGGTATGACCTTGGCAGTTTTCAATGCGGAGGGGAATACTCCAGTGGTAAATGAGCAGTTGACAATCTCTGATAGCGGAATTGCAATTTTAGGCAATGTTAATAGGGCTATGGCAGGGTCAATTCCATCGACTCCTTTACTATGCGTAGTGCGAATGGTATGCGCAAGGTTCATTATTTCACAAGGTGTAGAAGGGATTAATGCTATAGAATGTGGAAGGGGTTGGGATAAGTAGGAGAGAAAAGAGTTAGTTGCAGCAGGTATTTTATTAACAAGAGATTGTGCAATGCCTGTGAAGAAATTATTGAATTTAGTTGCTATAGTCTGAGGGTCAGTAATTTGTTCACCATTTACATTCAATGCAGTAATTACAGTTTCTCTGTTAGTATCTCTATCCAGTATACTCCTCAGAAGACCCCAGGTTTTTTTAAGGTTATTACTATGGATTAAAAATTCGGATGCATAATAATCTTTTTCGGCTTGCAATTTAACTTTCTTAAATTTGTTTCTGTATAGGATGAATTTCCTTTTGTTGGCCTCATTTGGATTTGTTACGAATTTTTTATATAGTTTCGCTTTCTTATTACTAGATTTTACCAGTGCCCGAGTCATCCACGGCTTTTTTGGAATAGAGTTGCGAGCATAAGTCCTAGTGAAAATTGGAAAAGAATCATCGTAAAGCTTCTTATAATTGCTAAGAAATAGGTCATAGGCCTTATCAGTGTCTAGTTCTGTACAAGCTTCACGGATATTAGACCAGTCCGTAGAGTCTAAGGATTGCAAAAATTTGGCTTTATGGTCATCAGATACTAGGTTAAATGTCAGTGTTTGAGGCTTGTTAGGAGGTTTGATGGGACTAAAATCAAACCATGCTATGATTGGTAAATGATCAGAGATGTCTTCAATGAGAATAGAGGAATAAATAAGTTTGGTCCAAATGTTAGTGAATATGTTATCTAGTAATGTAGATGTATGGTCAGTGATCCTGGTAGGTCTGGTTATGAGAGGCAATAGATGATGGGCGGTTAGGCAATGGTAGAGATCAGCAGTGGCTTTGTGGCTATTAATTTTCAAGAGATCCATGTTAAAATCACCTAAAATTACTATGTCTTTTGATTTTTTTAGCATATGATCTAAAATGTTGTTAATTTCTTCAGAGAAATCTTCTAGTTTAAGCCCAGGTGGCCGATATATAACCCCAACTGTGGTTGCCCCAGTTTTATGTGCTAGGCGAATAAAAAGACCTTCAAAAAATTGAAAAGGAGAGGAATCGGATCCTATCGAGTCTAGGATTTGGTACGAGATTTCTTCTCTAATCAAGAATCCCACTCCTCCTCCGCCCTTTCCAGTTCCTCTGGAACGATGAACAAATTGATAACCAGGCACTTTTATTAGATCAGTATTGGAATCGTTCAGCCAGGTTTCTGTTAATGCAAGTATAGATACAGGTAAAGAGTTCAGCAGATCTTTGATTTCATTAATTTTGGGTAAAATGCTTCTTGCATTTACATGCATAAATGAGAGAGAACATGGAGAGGAGGCTAGCTTTGATCTGAGGGATTGAATAGACGAATATGTACTGTCACATTGCAAATCATAGAGTTCGATTATCATTTTCCTCTGTTAATACCTCTAAGGTTAAGTCTCCTAGGTCTCTTTGAAATCCTACATAACCATCAGTGGAGGTTTTTAGTATATCCTCACTGGACCCAATTTGTGCTTGGGAAAAAGGGAATAGATTAGCTGTAATAGAGTATTCATTTGTGGAAGATTGCTTCAGAGTATTAGAAATAATGGAGGTAGGGTGTTTAGATATAGAATCACAGCTGTCAATTGAATGGACAAGTTCATGCTCAGTGTTTTCGCTTAAGCTAGGGTTAAATACACCGCAGTGTATGTCTCTCAGCAAGCTGGCAGAGAGGCGTACAACAAAAATAACCTATTTACAGAAGTACATTTAAGTATAAACAGGTAAAAGTTTAAAATGTCAACAATTCAACAATTTACACACATCAAGTTAATTACTTTGCATAGGTGCATTTGAGTCCAACCATCAATCATCATTAAGGCACCAAAGTCAGAGATTAATATGCTAAAATCAACGAATAACAACAGCTTAGAACTGTACTTAAATTGTTCAATTACTTGTCAATGACATCTTGAGTGAATGTAAAACATTATTTAGGTCATATATAGTGCATGCAAATGTTTAAGTCATCCGCAGGGATAAAATAACATCATGCTAAACCTGAAGATAATTACAAAATAATTAATAGATAAAGATACACAAGTCAACAGAGAAAATCTAAGTAAGCCAAAAAGTTTTGTTTTTTTAAACATTTAAAAAAATAACAAACATGGAAGTTTAAAACTGAGAAGTTAAGATACAGGTGAGAAAAAGAGAGGAAATGCAGATGATAAAATAACAAAAAAATGTAGACTAAACTGAAAAAGAGGAAACAGTTTATGGCAACTGTGTAAAACTCTGTTAGTCTCTAGACTTTTTCATTGTTTTGTAAAAGAGTATCCACAAATTGAAATTGGAAATAAATGGATGAATTCAGCAGATATAGATTATAGATTTGTTACAAACTGCTGATGACAGTGAAATAGTGAGTTAGTCACAATCTACCTTATTGGGATAAGTCTGAGATTCGGTTCTCCAATTCGTTGAGGAAAGTGAGCGAGTCCACTCTGAAAGGCTTCTCGGTCAGATGGTCAGTTTTCTTTAGAAAGACTCTTCCTCCGGCTGTCCAGGTCGAATGGATAGCTTTTGACTTTAGGAGACTTCTTGCCTTTGCGAATATTTGGGAATTCGTTCGTGTGAGGTGCTCGTTAATGAAGATTCGAGGATTCTCTGAGCCAGTCCGTAGAAGTTTCTTCGATCCAATGACAGCATCTCGTACTTTTTTTTGGGTAAATTGGATGACTAATGGCCGGCATTTGCTTTTTCCCTGGGCTGGGATTCTGTATGTGTAGGAAATATCCTCCTCTTTAATGTTAAGCTGAAGTCGATTATTACACACGTCAATTAGGTCCAGTGTATCAGATTGTTGAGTAAGAGCCTTGGCACTCTTGTTACTCACCAGATATTTATCAGTGGATTCAGAAAGTCCATGGAAAACCAAATTGTTGAGTCTAGATTGGTTCTCCACTTCGTCAAGTTTCTGGCGGAGCAGAGTGTTTTCTTGCTCCAAAGACGATTGTTTGAGGGCGTAGGATGCATGCAGTTTTGTGCAGATATCTTTGGTAGCTTGTTCGATCGAGTTTTCTAATTTTTCAGAGAACGATGCCATGTATTTGTCGAATCTTGATTCAACAGCAGTGTCCACGAGTTTATGCAGGGTTACTTCTACGGACTGGCTC
The DNA here is from genome assembly GCA_949752735.1 of Lumbricus terrestris. Classification (NCBI taxonomy): domain Eukaryota; kingdom Metazoa; phylum Annelida; class Clitellata; order Crassiclitellata; family Lumbricidae; genus Lumbricus; species Lumbricus terrestris. The sequence goes on along the minus strand of OX457038.1, from coordinate 29,234,829 downwards.
AGAGAATCCTCGAATCTTCATTAATCTGACTGCGATTGCATCAAGAATTCGCTCGTCTTGAAAAACTTCGAGGAGGTCCTCGACTCTAATTCGGTCCTCGACTCTAATTCCTTTTTTGGACATGGTTTCGTAAAGAATATCCTCGTAGGTAGAAAGACGAGATGCACGAATAAGTTCCGTTCAATCGTGAAATCTTTATACGCGAAGTAATGTCTGTTTGTTACTAAAAATTAAGAAATTTAGGTTTCTTGTCGCACGCCTCACGTGTTGTTACTCGGCCGCCATCTTGATAATTGTTGACAACGGGGTGGTGATGTTACGTCGAATAAACTGAATAAACTGAGGTAGCCTATATAGATACGTCCTATCGATAAAATCCTATAGCTAGCACGTCTCCAGCACAAACACTTTTTATAGAAACCGCGTGTTCTCGCGCATTTTCAGAAATCTCTATATAGCACACTAAGCAGCTTGGCCGACGTATAATTATGACGTCATCATCTCTCTAGATAGCACACTGTAAGCAACATGGCAGACGTACTATGATGTCATCCTTTTCACATGAATCAAGGAGCCCAGAGTAATCATGACGCTGTCAACTCGATTTATTCACGTGATGTGCTAGCGGCTGTCTGATGAGAGTGTATCTCAATTTTCATGCTTCCAACGCTCTCTTATAGCGCCTCATAAATCAACCCAAGAGTCAGTGTTCGATCTATAGACGCCTCTGGGGAGGGGCGCGAAGGAATGACATTCCCAAGAAAAATTCCAGAAGTTTTTTACATGTATATACGTGCCATTTAAAAAAACATTTTAAAAACTTCATAACACGGATGCTGTATAAAAAAAATTTACTAGGCTTTTCCGCTGCTCCTTTGTGCTTGTTAACTGTCGCGTTATGTCGATCGGTTATTTTGTCAATAAAACGAATATATATATATTTTACCACCCCTCCACTTCGAAAAATGATACGCGTAACATCCCCTCCCAGAAAATTCGAAAGCTCTTGTTTACATGTACATCATCGAAAACGTAGGTTTGATGTGTACTGAAAAAGAGATTTCAGATTTAGAAGCAAATAGAAATTACTACCGGAATAGTTAGGATCATCGAAAATTTTGACAGAAAACCTAAAAAGGTCGTCAAAAAATGACCAAAGAAAGATGTCGCCGGTGTCTGGCCCAGCGGTTGCCGTCCCCCACAAGGCCGTAGTTAGGGGGTGTTTTGGGTGTTTGAACACCCCCGAAATGGAAAATGAAAATAAATAACTGAGTGCATTTACTAGTACATGATGTAAAAACTATTAAGCTTAAATAAAACCATGAAAACACCCCCGAAATGAGAAATTTGAAAAAATAGAAAGAATTGGTGCCATTTTTCTGAAGATTTCGGTCGGATGACTAAAAATGGTCATCAGTTTTTTCGGACGGGAAACGAAAGAAACACCCCCGAAATCAAATCCTGGCTACGGCCTTGGTCCCTAAGATGGCAGTTTTCCGCCCCCGCCTGAATCCCCCCCCCCCCAAAGCTGGGAGACTATAGGTTGAACACTGCCCATGCCTAGGTCAATAAAAGTCTATAGGCCTAGAGCCTATAGGCGCGTAATCAGGCTGCGTAAGACAAGATTTGTTACTCGATGCATGAGGTTCCTTGATTCATTTTTAACAGATGACATCATCTGTTCCCGACTTGACCTTCTAGATCCCCGAGAAAGGACTATGCCACACCGTTGCTTCCATTGCCATCGTGGGTCCTTCTATATATGTGGAATAACCCCCTCACTTCCTCCATCCTGAGATTTGGTTACCATGGCAATGCATTGTATTCGGATCTGCGCTATAATTGGCTCCGGCGGGTAGCCATGGCAGCGCATTGTGCTCGGACCTGCTCTGTGATTGGCTGCGAGCGGTTCGTTTTCGGCCTGAAACCCATAAAAAAGGAGCGGTCCCGTAGGGCACTCAGTCCGTCCTACGCTGAAAGAAGAAGATCGGAAGAACAACAAGAGGATGGAAGACTACGAAGATCTCGAACTGGTAAGTTTGACTTATATAACTTATGCTGGCCGAAGGGAAGTGGTCCTCGGACCGCCTCTCTTCGGCCAGTGTAAGAGTCAAACTTACAAGAGAACCGGGCCATAGTAGGCCTTATAGATAGGAGTAATGATAGGTCTAGTTGATTTTTAAGTGTAATGTTAATTGATGTAGGACTATAATGATCTTTATCTATATTTAGATTTATCTATATTTACATTTATCTATATTTAGATTTCTTATTCTAGTCCAGTATAATACGGACCGATGTCTAAGCGTTTAAGCTTAGACACTGGCCTCTTTTAATATAGCTTATATAGATTCAGGCGATTGTTGCCCTATAAGGCGTTCTCTTAGGGCAGGGTGTTGTTGTTCTTGATTGCGCAGGAAGAAGACCTGGGAGAGGACGTCGAAGCGAGACGGAGGGCGAGGTCTCGCAGCGCTCGGCGGGGAGCGTCGGCAGCAGCAGCGGCGGCCAAGGACGACGATGACGAGGGAGCGACTCCTTCGCGACGGAGACGGAGACGCCGCGGACGGGGAAGGAGCCGTCGCCGACGCAGCCGTCGCCGACGAAGCCACGGACGCCGCCGACGACGTCGCCGACGCCACTAGACGACGCTGCTACGATCGGGAGGGCGTCCTCCTCCTTCTACGCTGAAGACGGGAAAGACCCGAGCGACCGCAACAGATGAACTGTCGTCTGCGAACTGATTTAAAATACCAGATCGATGAAGTCTATTAATGTTCGATCAATAAAAGTTGAAAAGAAATAACTTGTCTTATTCTTCTAGGCTCTATAGCTATAGGGTTTAGTCGATTTAGGCTGCAGCCCTCAGAAGGTTAGGGTCTCCTGAATTTCTAGGCTCTCCTCCTGTAGACAGTGTTTAATCCAGACATCTACGGGGGGGGGGGGGTTCCACTCCCAGAAATGATATTCCGAGAAAAATTTGACAAAATGATAGTTATAGTTTTTACTTGCTGTTTCCATTATTTTATTAAAAGCGTGACTGAAGAAGAAGACGACGACGACGATGATGATGATGATGATGATGATGATGATGATGATGATGATGATGATGAAGAAGAAGAAGACGACGACGATGAAGAAGAAGAAGAAGAAGAAGAAGAAGAAGAAGAGGAAGAAGAAGAAGAAGAGCAGTCCCTTAAGCTAGATATATAAGGCAGCCATGAAGTAGACTTGAGTAGTTAACGGCCTTATCCTTTTCTTAACCTCGGCATATGTGAGAATGAACGTCCAGTCCCATTCATCGCCGTCACATCTTCATATATACTGATAGCGTCGGTCAGTGTATATATGTATACGCCCATCTATCATAGCAAAGTTGGCAAAGGAGTACAAATGAAACAGCAATCTATCTAACCAGAGCTTAAAGTGTGATTGCATGGACGGTCATTATCACCGTTCATGGACGACGTCCAGGCTCTTGTTTGTGAAGTTCAGATCGAAAGAAACAGTTTTCATTTTGCAAAGAAATAAAATTATACTTGGATATTCTATATTTCATTACAGAACAATAATGGGCGATAAAGATCTACACTGCTATAGAGATTCAAAGCAGCGTATACATATATATGCACTTATTTTCAATTCTGAACGCCATCCTGCCATTCATTATTATTAGGCCAATACATCTATAGCCTGGAATGCATATAGAGGCACTTCTTCCGCTGCACTTTAAGCACTGGGTCCAATTGTACAAGGAAGAGTACTATAATAATATTATAAGGCGGATAACACTATATAGAAGAATTAAACCATATATAGGCCTACTTATGCGCAGGAGCTGTGAAAAAGCTGGTTCCCGCGAATTCGCTTTTGTAGGCGCTCTAAAAGTTTCGAGTTTACGATTACGATTACGATAAAGACTAAATCTCAAAGGTTATTTCAGCTCAAAGAATCGATTTAATTAAAAGCAATCTTGCCGAGCTCTTCGAAATAAGGCTTATAGATAAGAGGCTATAGGCCTATAGATAATTCTTAACTATTCTGCATATATAAGAGGCTAAGAAGGAAAGCATAAAGCATGCAAGGCTATTATCTCTTTGAAGTTCAGCAAAATTCTAAGTTACTCGATCTCGGTGGTGTGCATGCATGCATCCATACAAAATGCAATCCATCAACAATCTAACAATCCATCAACGAATCCATCCATCCAGTTCATCCATCCATCATCCACTCACAAAAATAACAATCAATCATAATGCGCATAAAAAAATCCATCCATCCACAAATCCATCCATCAACCATATATCCGTCAATCCATCCAGAAAGCATCTATCGGTAAACCACCCATGCATCTATATATTCCACACATTCGCTCACTCAGTCGTGCCTGTTATTATCAACTGCGTCAACTACGCACTGTTGTTCGCTCGCTTACTCCTACTGCTGCTGCAACCCTTGTCCATTCATTTGTTACCACCAGACTTGACTACTGCTGCTCTCTCTATGTGCTGGCCTACCAATTGCCCGTCTGAGTTGTCTTGATCGCGTCCTGGGCTCTGCAGCCCGCCTTATTGTCGTGTACCAAAATTCAGCCACATCTCCAGTTATATGCGTGACATTCTCCACTGGCTCCCACTCAAACAACAAATTGAGTATAGGATATCTACTCTAGGCTGGCGCTACATGCTAGGCCTTGCTCCTGTCTACATAAGCTCTGAAGCCTTACTCTTAGTTCTCACCATTTCCGCTCCCTTCGTTCGACTGAACAAAGTCTGCTCTCAGTGCCTTTTGCTCGTACTTCCACCATGCAGAACCGTGCTTTCTCGGTGGTAGGACCATCTACATGGAATGGTCTTCCTCTGACCTCCGCTCTCTTTGTTAAAATCCTTCTCAGACTTTCTTCTCTCATCTTAAGACAGCGTTTTTTTGGCCGCGCTGAGGTTGGGAGCGCCTCTGAGTAGTCCTTTGAAGAGGCGCTATATAAATGCATATAGTGAATGAATGAATGAATGAATGAATGAATGAATGAATATAAATCAATCAATTCAGAGAGCAATTCATTAACCATCTATCCATAAAACCATTCAACCGATTATCCATCTATCAATCATCCATCCACAAATCCATTCAGCCATGGATCGTCACAAGACTTCACTAGAGATGCTTCAGTCTCTGCTGCTGAGTACTTTTCCATGTCCCTCCAATCGTCCGTCCTTCCGGAAGTTCCAGTTCCCTAATGAGGCTGTTTATTGTCCATCACTGTCCATCAAGTTCTCTCTGGTCAGTCAAAATCTAACGGATTTTAAACCTGATCTCAAGAGCCGAACCGTTAAACCCCCCTCCACTCACCCCTTCACTCACCCCCCCCCCCCACACTGCCACAATCATCCCCGCTGACAGCCAATCCAGTTGTCGATGACCTCTGACCTCTGTGACCTCTGTGACCTCTCCTCTCGTTTGATGTCGACCTCTGCTGACGCCTGCCAGCGCCATCCTCACAACAGGTGAGATGCTGATGCTGCTGCTGCTGCTGCTTGCAGCGCAAACCAGATTCAGCGCCAATCTAATACGCGACTCACCTTCGAATGCAGCAGAACATACACGAGTATACATATATATATAATATATATATAATATACATATATATAATATATATATAAAATTATAAGCATGTATAATATATATACTAGTATATATACCATATATGAATATATATGTGTGCAATTATGTGCATGTATATATATATAATATATATAGCCCATTAGCGCATCCCTCTTGTGTATAGGAGGTACACACCTGATGTATATACACATAATTATGTGAACTCTGTATACGTGTGTATATATATATACATACAAATATATACAACATAATATGCTGCGCAAGAGTCAGAAGATCCCTGCGATTTATAATTACCATATATTCTGGCCATGCATCGTCGTAGTGGTTGGCTTGAAAGGTGGCACTGCTGGAGGCAAATTTAAAATCAGAGAATGTGGATAAGTGAGATGGCGTAAGAAAATCCGTTGGTACATACAGTGTATAGGCCCCATCTGAAGACTGATGGAGCATGCATGGGGCACTCAGTAATGCCACGCCGTATATAATGCCGTGCACACACGATAATGCCAACGAGGAATAGATGGTCTTCTGAAAACTTGCACGTAACGACCCCATGCACCGCTAGTCAGTTATAAATTATCAGATTGCAGTCATAGAGCAGACCACTTTTGTAGTTTTAAATTTCATGTGATACAAAATAGCACAAAAAATTAATTATAATCTACTATATGTATGACCCATAAAGCTTCTAAAGTCTACTCTATAATAAAAATTTCAGAGATTGTGTCGAGGTTGGTGGTCTAAAGTGAAGAAGATCGATCGATAGGTGTCAAGCATACAATCAACTACCGGTAGCCTATATATCAAAATCAATCCACACACGAGATTTGACTGATTGATTGATTGGCTGATCTTTTTTTGATTCACTGATTGATTGATCGATTGATTTATTGACTGATTGATTGATTGACTGACTGACTGACACTGACTAATTGATAGATAGATAGATGGATGGATGGATGGATGGGTGGATAGACAGACAGACAGACAGACAGACAGACAGACAGACAGACAGACAGACAGACAGACAGACAGACTGTAACGTCTCCGTTTTTATGCTTATTTTAGCGGGTAATTGAAAATGTACTGCATTTAAATGATCTGTTCAAAGAGACACCAATTCTTTATAAATGTATGATATAATTGAAACTATTAAATACACAATACAATTACGCAATATTCCTATTTACTTATTTGGCGTATCACTAATTATAATTATCTTTTAGCTTATCTGTGCTCCACAGTTGAGATATATGACATGTCGTTTCTGTAGTGTAAACGGTCTTGAAATAGTTCTGTAGATTCTCTGTTGATTCACTGAATGAAGATAAGCAACCCCGTGCTATATTTGAAGAAATAGTTCTGCTGATTCTCCGTAGATTCACTGAATGAAGATAAGCAACCTCGTGCTATATTTGAAGAAGGATAATGAGATACTGTCAAGCTGTGGAATCCAGATCGAATACCAGACAAGACAATATTCAATACTTCCGTAGCATCAAATTATCACACTCCAACCAATGAGAATTTCCTTCCCAATTGAAAATGACCTTGAAATGTCAACCAGAGACAACGAGCCCAAAATCGTTTCTCAACACACGAATATCGTCTCACCAACCGTCACGATCACAATGTAGACTTCACGGACGTTAGAGTTCGCAACTTCGAATTTCTAAATCGCCTCTACTCTCACACGAATGCCTCATACTGTTTTACGACCAGATACGAGCATAATCATCATCCTCACCATTGAATAAACTTCAAATGAATTGCCAGCCACAACTGAACAACCATCTTTCTCAATGTTCAAGCAAGGAATCAACCGTTTATGTCGAATTTCAATGACGTGGCTGTTTCCATTCAATTCCCACCGTTACGCTCATTTCGATGCTTTTTATTGGTTGCGCGTCGATGCAAATGTTTTCACTTGCGTAGCGTCCGTAGTAACCGTTTGACGTCACCATGACTGCCTCACTCATAATACGCAAGATTCGTGGTCTCCTAGTTACTAATCCACTAGACGCCAAATTATTAATCTAGACACGCCAACTAAATTATCTAGCTTAACTCCTACTTAGAATTAACATATAATATCAGACAAGTTAGTTTGATAGATAATAGCGATTTAATACGCTACAAATACCCCTCCTTCAAAAGTCTGTAATCAGGCTTTACAATCTCACCTAATTATCTATCAACTAAATTTCTATGAACTTTCTTATTCTATCTTACACAACAATACAACATTACTGAACTTCTTATCTACATTATTATAATACATTACTGATATATTTAAGTACTATGTAATTCCTCTACTCAAATAATCAGACATAACATTATTGCTTCCCTTGATATATCGTATCGTAAAGCAATAATTTTGAAGTGCTAGACTCCACCTCATGACTCTCGCATTTCTCATTCTCCCTTCTTTCATGTACTGTAGTCCGCAGTGGTCTGTCTCAATCACAAACTGCTTTCCACACAAGTACCTGTCAAACCGACTAATCCCCCACATTATCGCTAGACATTCTCTCTCCTCAACTGAATATCTCGTCTCTCTTTCCAATAGTTTCCTACTCGCATATGCAATCGGGTGGTTTATCCCTTCATACTGCTGTATCAGGACGCAACCTATTCCTCTTCCCGAAGCATCAGTTTGAATCACGAATTCCTTCTCCAAGTTTGGTAACTTTAGAATCGGTGTTTTAGCAAGTGCTGCTTTCAGCTTACTAAAACTCTCTTCTAATTCTTCGTTCCAATCAACATTATTAGCTGCTGACTTCTTTGTCAAATCACTTAATGGTGCCATCAGTTCAGCACAATGGGGAATAAATTTTCTGTAATAGTTTATTGCTCCCAAAAAGCTTCTTATTTGTTTCTTCGTTTTCGGTTGTGGCATCTCCACAATCTTATCTATCGATTCTCCTTTAGGACTAATGTCGTCGTTGTTTAACGTATGACCCAAGAAATCTATACGTCCATAGCCTAATGAACATTTCTTTGGTTTCAAAGTCAGGTGAGCATCTCTCACTCTTTGAAAAAATTCTCGTAAAATCTTCATATGTTTAGTCCATCCTTTTGTATGAGCTAGTATGTCATCAACATAACTCTCCAGATTCTCGGTTCCATGCAAAATCTTCCTTATAAGTCTGTTGTAGCTTGAAGCACTGTTTACCAATCCAAATGGTAGTACATTAAACTTATATAATCCACTTGCACAAATGAAAGTCGTATAATCTTTTGATTCTTCGCTCATTGGTATTTGCCAATACCTTTGCAAAAATCAAACTTGCTATATATTTTGCTGCCACTCAGTTTATTGAAGATATCCTCGTTTGACATCATCGGCTCTGGATCAAAAACTGTCACTTTGTTCAATTGTTTATAGTTGCAGCAAAGTCTATTGCTTCCATCAGCCTTCTTAACAACAACAAGCGGTGCTGCGTAAGCTGCTTCTGATCTTTCTATTATTCCATTCTCTAACATTATCTCAATTTCCTTATCAATTTCAGATTGTAGATGATACGGTGTTGGATATGCTTTCATCCTAACAGGTTCATCACTCGTAAGATGAATCTCGTGTTTCACCATGTCAGTTCTTCCTGGTTTATCTGTAAATATGTCTTGGTATTCTCTCAGTAATTTCTCTAATTCACCTCTCTGTTCATCTTCTAATTGTGGATTAATATCAACATCCTTGTACGTCTCAGTTTGCTTACTGACATACAGGTTTAATATCTCCTCCTCTTCGTCTTCACCTTCTCTACCATCATGTACAATAGCTGACACATATGCTATTGTCTCAGAACCTGACAACTCTTCTTCATCCCTCTCGTAATATTTCTTTAGTATGTTGATGTGGTATGTTTTTAGTTTTCCACCATCAACCTCAACTTTATAATCGTAATCTCCGATTTTTCCTCTGACAACAAATGGTCCTTGCCATTTAACAAGCATCTTATTATTACAACTCGGCAGTAACAATAGGACTTTATCACCTATCTCCAGTTTTCTATATCGTGCCTTTTTATCGTAGTATTTCTTGTTCTTCGCATTGGCTTTGTGAATTGCTTTCTGCGCCATGTTACACGTTTCCTCTATACGTTCTCGTAGATCTGTCATATATGTGTACACATCCTTCACCTCGTCTTCCACTTTTTCATTCGTCCACAGTTCCTTCAATATCTGTATCGGACCTCTACACGATCTTCCGAAGATTAATTCGAAAGGTGTGTATCCGTGGCTCTCGTGTACAGTATCTCGTAATGCGAAAAGTAGTGGTGCCAAGTACCTGTCCCACTCTTTTACTTGTTCACCTATCAATTTTCTCAGTGTCGTCTTAATTGTTCCATTCAGACGTTCTACACAACCATTTCCCATCGCGTGGTATGGACTTGTCATCGTATGCTTGATTAATAACATCTTGTTTACTTCGGCCATTAGTTCTGACGTAAACTGGCTCCATCTATCTGTATGAATTCTTTCTGGTACGCCCATCCGACAGTAAAAGTTAAACAAGGCTTCCGCCACTTCCTCGGTACTTATTCCTTTCAACGGTATCGCTTCAGGATACCTGGTGCTTAAGTCGATAATCGTTAATACATAACGATATCCTCTCATAGACATTGGCTCTATGGCTCCTATGATGTCCACACAGACATGCTTGAACGGCACATCCAGCACTGGAAGATGTCCCATCGGTGCCTTGTAGTTCACTTTCTTATCCACTGCTTTCTGGCATACATCACAACTTAATATGTATCGCCGAACTTCTTGATTTATCCCTGGCCAATAAAATTCATTCACAATTTTATCGTGAGTCTTTTTCATGCCTAGATGAGCTGACAGTAGCGAGTTATGTGCTACAGCTAGAACTTTGTTTCTCAACTGTTTCGGTACCATCAACTGCCACTTCGCTTCATCTTTCAATACTTCTTTCCATCTCCGGTACAACAGTCCATCTTTCTTTACGTACAGCACTTTTTCTGTACTCTTCTCATCGCCATTCCACTCAGATGCTTTATCCCAGTAACTCTTCAATGTTTCATCTGTCTTCTGTAATTCCTTTATTTCTTTTGTGGTTATATTCAGGTCGGGCATTTCTGTGACCTTGAGTGGTTTATATTTCACCACCTTCTTCGACTCAGCTCTCGTTTCTATCGCTGCTGTCGTTTGATGTGCGTCACTGTTCATGACGTCATCACTTCCAACTTTCTCTATTACGTCATCATATTCCGTGCTCATTTCATCACTCTCGAATCTTACTTTCTTCTTGGCATCTTGCCAACGTGAATTAGCATTCACAATTCCCTTGAGTATTCCTTTATACTCAACTTTTTCTTGTTTCTCACTCATAATCGTCCCATCCACTTTCTCTCCTTTGTCACAATTAATCACATTTTCATCCGTGTTCTCATTCGTTACTGTATATTTCAACCCTCTCACGCGTCCAATAATTATCGGCTTTACTGGTTCATCCATAACCATTGCCTCAACTTTACCAGTAAAATACTCGCTCTCAATGTTTACATTGGCTGTAGGAAAACACCTTAAGCTCCCATCAACTAGGATGCAGTGCGTTTCCTTCCCAGTCAAATCACTATCCTTGATTAGCGATCTCCTCACGATACATGTACTCGCTCCAGAATCGTAAAGACAATTGGCGTCTACGCCATTGACCTTCGCTTGACATTCGTCTATACTTTCAATGTCAATGCAACCATCTTTCCGTTCCGTAACTACCGTACTTGCTGCCATATGTTTCGGTACTTCTTCTTTACCTTTCCTATCCTGGCGTTCTACTGTTCTGTCAATTTCATTCGATTTCGTATTTTCATTTGTCTGTACAGCCCTGTACGCCCTATTCTCGTAAATCTGTACTGCTGCAGCTGTGTGTTTAACAAACCCTTTAGTTTTGTTCACACAATCATATGCTTTATGACCTACCTTACCGCATGCAAAACAAGTTATCTTGTGTTCCGCTGCCTGCTCTCTATCTCTACTAAATCCTCTATTCACATTTCCACTGTGATTTGTCTCTTTGTTCTGTCGCGTTTCGACTCTTCCTCTGTTCATGTTTCCTTGGAATTTCTCTCTCGATTTCTCTTCAAATGGCTTTCCATTACCTCTGTCATTATTGAATCTCCCTTGAGGTTTTACAGAATTCTCTGCATATCTGTACCCATGAGCTTCGATGTAAGATTCTGCACACGTCAATGTGTCTTTTAAGCTCATTTTCCTTTCTCTTTAATGAACATCCTCAACTCGTTACTGCAAGTGAGGAAAAATTGATCTTTTAGCAGTAGATCCTCGATTCCTTCGTAGGTCTGCTCAAATCCAGCTTGTAGCAACCATTGCTGCAAATATCGTTGTAATCTGTAAATGAAATTTGAAGGAGTCTCTCCTTGTTCCATCTTGCTAGTCTTAAACTTGTTACGATACCCTCCTTCTGTTAATTGGAATCTTTTCAGGAGATGCTTCTTTAAACAATCGTAGTCTTGTGTTTCTTCAGCTGACAAACGCTGGTACACTTCTAATGCTTTCGACTCTAGATGTCGCGCTAGCATCAGCGACCATACATCTCTTGGTATCTCATACGTCGTACACGTACGCTCAAATCTAAGTAGGTACGCATCAAGACAATCTTTAGCCTCGTTAAATATTGGGAATTTAATATTTTTCATTCCCTTATGACTTTGGTTTCCTTGGTGGTTGTCACCCATCGTCATATAAGAATCTCCATCATCTCTGTTTCGTCCATCTCTCGATTCCATTTCTCTCAGTCTCATTTGAATTTCAAGCCTCTTATGCTCTAAAGCTTCATTCGCTTCTCTTGCAAGCCTCGCCTCGTTCATCTCTGCTTCACGCATAAGCCTAGCGTCAGCCATCCTCGCTATTTCTATTTCTTTTTCTCTAACTGCTGATTCTGCCTCTCTTTTAGCCTTAGCTTCAGCTAATCTAGTCGCCTCTCGCGCTAGCTCCAATTCATTTTCTCTGGCTGCTTTTGCTTCTGCAGCTGCACGTAGCTCACTTTCCTTTTTCTCTTCTCGTTCATCCGCCCTCTGCTGTCTGAATTCGTTCTGTCTGTCTCTGACAAACGCCTTCAGCTCTTCACCTTCCAATGAGAATGAACGTCCCATATCCAACCACTGTTGCCACTCTGTGATTGACATTCTTACTTACTCACTTTTGGTTAAGTAGTAGTAAATTTAACGCTCTAATATGCGCTATACAATTTCACACTCGCTTATAATAATTATTAAAATTATTAAGCGTCGCACTAATGCTCCCTCTTAACGTGATACAATCTCTGGTGTATGTTACTCAATAAGGATTATCGCACCGACTCTAATGCTTAATATCTATACATGCGCTGCGCTGACGTTGCGCTATGCTTAACAATTTCCAAATAGATCTGCATTTTAATCAGTTTTGTCTCTTCAAAATAAATGTCAGTAAAGTTCAATCTAATCAACAATAATATTGTCAATTGTTATCCCGACGCGAGCATCCCATTTGTAACGTCTCCGTTTTTATGCTTATTTTAGCGGGTAATTGAAAATGTACTGCATTTAAATGATCTGTTCAAAGAGACACCAATTCTTTATAAATGTATGATATAATTGAAACTATTAAATACACAATACAATTACGCAATATTCCTATTTACTTATTTGGCGTATCACTAATTATAATTATCTTTTAGCTTATCTGTGCTCCACAGTTGAGATATATGACATGTCGTTTCTGTAGTGTAAACGGTCTTGAAATAGTTCTGTAGATTCTCTGTTGATTCACTGAATGAAGATAAGCAACCCCGTGCTATATTTGAAGAAATAGTTCTGCTGATTCTCCGTAGATTCACTGAATGAAGATAAGCAACCTCGTGCTATATTTGAAGAAGGATAATGAGATACTGTCAAGCTGTGGAATCCAGATCGAATACCAGACAAGACAATATTCAATACTTCCGTAGCATCAAATTATCACACTCCAACCAATGAGAATTTCCTTCCCAATTGAAAATGACCTTGAAATGTCAACCAGAGACAACGAGCCCAAAATCGTTTCTCAACACACGAATATCGTCTCACCAACCGTCACGATCACAATGTAGACTTCACGGACGTTAGAGTTCGCAACTTCGAATTTCTAAATCGCCTCTACTCTCACACGAATGCCTCATACTGTTTTACGACCAGATACGAGCATAATCATCATCCTCACCATTGAATAAACTTCAAATGAATTGCCAGCCACAACTGAACAACCATCTTTCTCAATGTTCAAGCAAGGAATCAACCGTTTATGTCGAATTTCAATGACGTGGCTGTTTCCATTCAATTCCCACCGTTACGCTCATTTCGATGCTTTTTATTGGTTGCGCGTCGATGCAAATGTTTTCACTTGCGTAGCGTCCGTAGTAACCGTTTGACGTCACCATGACTGCCTCACTCATAATACGCAAGATTCGTGGTCTCCTAGTTACTAATCCACTAGACGCCAAATTATTAATCTAGACACGCCAACTAAATTATCTAGCTTAACTCCTACTTAGAATTAACATATAATATCAGACAAGTTAGTTTGATAGATAATAGCGATTTAATACGCTACACAGACAGACAGACAGACAGACAGACAGACAGACAGACAGACAGACAGACAGACAGACAGACAGACAGATAGATAGATAGATAGATAGATAGATAGATAGATAGATAGATAGATAGATAGACAGACAGATAGATAGATAGATAGATAGATAGATAGATAGATAGATAGATAGATAGATAGATAGATAGATAGATAGACAGACAGACGGATCGATCGATCGATCGATCGATTGATTGCCCGATTGACCGACTAATTAATTGATTGATTGATTAATTGATTGATTGATTGATTGATTGATTGATTGATTGATTGATTGATTATGCCTACCTGTCTTTCAGTGAGGTCGAGAGAAACTGCAATCTCGTATCGACGCAATCTCGTCAGATAGTTCTGTGCGCTGAAGTTCTTTTCCAGTTCTCTGATCTGATGCTTCGTGAAAGCCGTTCTTTCTTTCCGAGGCTTACCACTACCACTACCACTTCCACCACCGCTGCCTGTGGTGGTGGTGGTGGTGGTGGACGCTGACGTCTTGCTGCTTCCGCTTCCTGTTCCGTCCAATGGATGCAGGTAATAGCTGTCTTCCGCAGACTCTGAAAAGCGACCAATCGATTTAGGGAATGATGAGTTCCACACACTGCTATATGCATGGCTAAGCCAATGAAATGTGGTTTAACATAGGCTATAATATTATTATTATGTCTGTATAAGAAACCTAATGTTAAACAATCAATTCAGTAATTCATTCACCGTCATGCAGTCAGGGCTGAAAGTGGTTTGGAAAAGTTGCCGGACAGTTCTGGAACTTTCGCGAGATTTTCGGCTGAGTGTCGCCGAAATTTTTTCCCATCTTTTGCCAGCCAAAAATTCTGATGACTTTTTTAATCATCCGACCTAAATGTCGATGAAAAAAGTGTTTTTTTTCTCTGCCAAAAACGTTAATGACCTTTGTTGGTCTGATTTTTGGTAAACAAGCGACCTGGCTGAGACCCGGCAACTGCGGGTCTCGAAAATCGATGCCGGGTCCCAGATCCGGACCGACCTGGCTCACTTTCAGCCCTGTATGCAGTAGACCTATAAGTAGACAAAAACGTGAATGATTCTCATCTGAGTACAATGGAGAAATCTTTTGAAGAAATCGATTCATGCAGTCGCTGAACCTTAGTTTAGACATCGGATTTATTCAATGGAATCTCACTCAAATTAATTATTACGTGATATACCAGATTACAAGAGAAGCAAATTTAAGATGACTGAGTAAGCTTTTTAAAGTTGGCAGCTGGTAAAGACATTTGGGGCTTTGCAAGTCAGTAAAAGGTGCATCATTTCGTGGATAAGACTTTCTTGTGCATGTTGTGCGCATGTATGATTGTGTGGGTGAAATATCATCACGTGCACCATGCATGGCACTTTGTAGCCTATACTGTATATCTTTAAGATCGCATGACACAAGACCCATGTGACTGCTTAGTTTGTTTATATGGAGCCATTATCCATAACCTAACATCTGTATACAGCAGCACCTAAAGCAGTAACTTTAGACATAGGCCACAGAGTCCAGACAGACAGACAGACAGACCGACAGACAGACAGACAGACAGACAGACAGACAGACAGACAGACAGACATAAAAACACGCAAAAAGACAGACAGGCAGCATCAATAAGATGACAGTAGGTGAGAAACTATAGGGACTGACGATGACATGTGTTCTCACTTGACCATTTCTCAAGGTGGTTGTTACTACGGCTGCAGACGTGAAGTTGTTTAGCAAGTTTCTCATGCTCTTGAGTCAAGGAAGATGTTGAACCCTGCAGGTGCAACGGGGTCTTGTCCGACACGATCCCCGCTGACTGCTGCAGTGACGGCGATCGCTTGCTGCTCTTGCTATAGCCAACCCCGGAAAAGTAGTCCGAAGACGGTATGTACTGTGGCCCCCTACCGACGACGTACGGCTTCTTCGCCGAATGTGCCCCGAGTGACGTCACTTCCGACTGGTTGCCTAGGAACGACGCCAGGTCATCCGTCATCGTTGCCAGGCTACTGCCGCTTAATCCTGCAGCGTCCGATTCCAGGTCCATGACGGATCCACCAGGATTATGCTGGAGACTCTGGTAGACGTATTTACGGATGTGCGGATAGGTACCGAAGGGATTGGTGGCTGATTGGGCGTAGGGATATGGTGCACCGGCGGACGTGGTCGATCCAGTGGCCAGGTAGAGGTTCGAAAAGTCCAGTTCAGCACATGGCGACGCAATGTATCCGGAATCATCGTGGCCCGTCGGTCCGTAGAAGCATCCGGTTGGACCAGGCTGCAGGGATGGGAAGCCGGTGGAGCCGTGGTAGGAGGCGCCGCGGGTGTAGCCGATCGAAGGGGACGCAGGAATGACTGTCGTACTTCGCATCTTCTGAACGGAAAACAACAACATGCAAATTACAATGGACTCTCTTCCGCTGCAGTCGTATACATATTGTATTGCTTTATAATGTATTGTATTGCATCTGTAAATTTGTATAACGCATCTCACAGTGCACACCAATCAGAGGCACTCGCAGTGCGAAAGACGAAGAGAAAAATGTGGTAATTGAGACATCCGAATGAAGGGGTGCCATGGCAGTTAATAGCGAAGAACTTGTCGATGCATGACAATTTGCATGTTCATTGCCAGGATTGCCTCATTCCAAAGTGCACGACCAATAAGCTTAGAGGCAAAAGCTCGAATTTTGGCCAAAAGTCGTCCGTGCTCGCGAGCCAAGGAGATCTGGTCTGCAGTCATGTGAGAGTATAGGGTATACACACGGTGTCCCGATAAAAAATAGACACCAACAAAAAGTGTCATGACACGGTGAAAACTTTAAGTATTTCACTGACATTTTTTAAGCAACAACATTAGTCATATAACGAGCTCCTCTCTTTTTACATGCACATTTATAATCTGCGCTAGGATTAGGTGGCAATATGGTCACTGTTATTGTTGTTGAAATTGCAGGCAAATGCTAAATGTTTTGACCGAATAAGGATACTTTTTGCTGGAGTCTACTTTTCATCGGGACACCGTGCATGTAGGCTATAAAGAGAGGAGGCTGAAGTCGACAGAGAATGAAATGTATACAAATATAGCCTACATATATAAACAAATATACAGATATACGGTGTCGTCATAAATTGCAAACTAATTAGTACCACTCCCTGCACGTCACATCCCAATTTCTGCTTTCGAAATAGCAATTACACAGATCACTGCATGCGAGCAGAATGATTTCAATCGTTGAAGAAAAAGATACGTAGGCTATATAGGCTAAACGCATATACTACATATTCTATAAGTTCAGCTCACGTATACAGAGTGGGCCAAAAAGTAATCTACTACGGGTTTTTGACTTTTTGCCCATATCTTGGCCAAAAATAAGAATTTTTTCAAATCACGTTTTGTACGGGCTTAAAGGTAATTCATATATGCGTATAATAGCCAAATTTCATCGAAATATAGTCATTCATTCATTCACTCATTCATTCCAAACACTTATATAGCGCCCCTCAAGAAGCCTACTCAGAGGCGCTCCCAGCGCAGCACGGAATATATGAATATATGAAACAGAACTGTATTGTTGGAGGAACTGAATTACTGAAATTAAATATACTCCGTTTCAACGGAGGCAACTCCGAACAAAAGAGTGCATGCACGCATAGGCCTACACAACAATGCAGGAATGAGCTCATGAACGACTCACGAGATCTTTGAGTATTAGTATCATCATCGTCATCGTTATCGTCATCGTCATCCTTTTGTTGTTGTTGTTGTTCTTCTTCTTCTTCTTCTTCTTTATTATTAGTATTATCATTAGCATTGATGTTGCTGCTGCTGCTATTGTTGTTATTAATAGGTCTAGATAAATTTGTAGCGCTTGCAAAAGTGTGTTGACACTGAGGTATTATCAAATCCGACAGGCATTTACATCTACATAAATAAAGAGAAGATTCTGTGTGTCTGTCACACTTTATTTGACCGGGATGCATTTCAAGAGTTGTTGACCTTTTCACTCCAAACCTTCACCTCTCTGTCGGTCTCGGCATGGGACACCCCGTGGAGGGTTGGCGAATCTCTACCACCATGGGACCAGGGTGGGGGGGTGAAAACTCTATTTTTACTATAAATTTCTCTTTGACCGGAATGCATTCTCATAGTCTTTCACCTTTTCACTCCAAACCTTCACTACACTGTCAGTGTGAGCATGGGACAACCGGTGGAGGGGTCGGCGAATATCTACGACCATGGGGACCAGAGTGGGGGGACGAAAACCCAAGACCGCAAATTTTGTCCCCCCCCCTTGAAAATGTATGTTTCCGCCCTTGATTAAGAGGATAATTATTCGTGTTTGTAAAGCGTAACCGTGAACTAAAAGTTCAAGAAAACATCTACGTGTTAAAGGTTCAAGAAAATATTTTAATGTTAGTGATAGCGTATACATAGACGCAACCACCCTATGGGACCCACGGGACGCGTCCCCCAACTTTTGAGTGGTCCCCTAACTTTATTATTATGGTCTTCCCAACTTTTAGGACGTGATTCATTTGCCACCCCCCCCCCCAACTTTTAGGACGCGATTGCACCTATGATAGTGTACTCTGTACTGAGTTCATTTAGCTTAAGCAGCCTATATAGTATACATCGACATTCACGACACCTCTTCCACTCCGTCTTCTCCGAACTGTCCTTCTCAGTGCGCGTGCGCAGCAGACGACCCTTTTCGCTGACGTTCGTTGCTATTGATCGTAACGAACTGCCTCTGAATTAATATATTTTTGCCCCTATAGTACTTTTCAAAAGTAGGCCTATACTGGTCAATTAATTAAACAACACGATGCAATAATTCTCATCAGAATTACTAACTAGGGCCTCTCCCTAACTTAACATGTGTAATTATCAATCAACAACATATAACAGGGTAAGAATGTATGGGTAGGACCAAGGACATCATTACAAGATTATATATGCACGCGACGTCTCTAAGGATTTCTGCACATGTGCTGTATGTAAGCTTATATTCTATGGCATGACAAAGGATTATTAATATGTCTATACCTCACGGTCCTCACCATTTATACATTGCCTTACGTAATTCATTCGTTCATTCATTATATGCATTTATACAGCGCCTCTTCAAGGGGACTACTCAGAGGCGCTCCCAACCTCAGCTCGACCATATAAAACTGTCTTAAGATGAGTAAGGAAAGCCTGAGAAGGATTTTTACAAAGAGAGCTGAGGGTCAGAGGAAGGCCATTCCAGGTTGAGGATCCTATACCACCGAGAAAGCACGGTTCTGCATGGTGGAAGTATACGAGCAAAAGGGACTGAGTCTAAGATAAGGCTTTGTTCAGTCGAACGAAGGGAGCGGAAATGGTGAGAACTAAGAGTAGGTCTACAGAGTTCACAAAGGTATTCGCAGGAGCAAGACCTAGCTTGCAGCGCCAGACTGGAGTAGATATCCTATACTCAATTCGTTGCTTGAGTGGGAGCCAATGGAGAACGTCACGCATATATATCTGGAGATGTGGCTGAATTTTGGTACACGCGTCCAACAAGGCGGGCTGCAGAGCGCAGGACGCGATCAAGACAACTCAGACGGTAAATTGGTAGGCCAGCACAAAGAGAGCAGCACTACAGCATGGCCGTACTCAAGCCTGGTAGTAATAAATGAATGGACAAGGGTTGCAGCAGCAGTAGGAGTAAGCGAGCGAGTAACAGTGCGTAGTTGACGCAGTTGATAATAACAGGCGCGACTGAGTGAGTGAATGTGTGAAGCAAAAGTGAGCTCTTGGTCCAGAGTAACACCAAGGTCACTGGACTCTGGTTGAGAAGACAAAATTACAGTTATGTACCGTATACTTTCGCCTAATAATGTAGAATTGTAGATCATTGTCTGTCTAATGGTGCATGCAGTGCGAAAATTTGTTTCGAAATTATTCCAATCTACTTGCGCCCTCTAGCGAACTCAGTAAGAGATGAGTGCAATGACTGTACTATATATATATACGGATATATATATATATATATATATATATATATATATATATATATATATAGCAACGACTGTATAGAAAGTCTCTCTCCTCTATAGCCTACAGAGTCTGAGACCTGGGACTATAATTATAATATCGAACAGACTGAAACTATATTATAACTGAAACTATAACCAAATGTGTATATATGCACTTATATATAAATATACGTAGGCTATGGACAGTGGCGGATTTAGGTTTTATTGCATGGAGGGGCGAGGAGAATTTCAAGAGGGCGCCTCTACTTACATAGTTAAAAACAGTAAATTAATTTTAATTCGTCCGATTTAGCCGAATACATCAAACAGAATCAAGAATCTAAAACAGAAACTTTTTAAACTTGTGCACCTGACTACTTTCAAGGTTTACATAAATTTATGTTTAGGCTATATATAACAAATATTATTTTATTTATGCTATTTATTGGATATTGATCCAGGTAAACGTGTATTTTAGCGTCGTAAATTATTCGCTATTGCATGGGTTTCAGCACAGAATAGATAAAGCGTATACCTACGCTTTATCTATTCTGTGGTTTCAGCATGGTTCGAGTGTAAGTCGCATTGAGGCGGCCCGTGTAAAAATCTAGCTGTCTAAAGTTCTGTGACACTAGGCTATGGCAAGGGAATGAAAATTTATAGTGAAAAAAATGGTTTTCGCCCCCCGCCCACCAGTTATGCTCCTGCTGTTTTTCCTCTATAGTCTATTCGTCATTACTCATTAGGCTACCTAATCTTAATTAATAATAAATTAAGTATGATTAATTGATTATTAATAATTAGGCTATTGTTAATTACTAATTATTAGTCTATCTACTCAGATTTATTTATTCATAATCCCAAATTTTCATGTTAAATTCCTACAAAAATTCTTAATCTCCGAGTAGCGATTACCTTTCAATTATAAAAATCAGATGTCAAATTTAGATCGTTGAAAGAATTAAAATATTCAACCAAACCTCTGCAGAAAATCAACACATGACTAGGAACTGCCAAGAACAGCAAGCAGACGATAGGTCAGGGTTGCTTACGATATCCGGTTTAATAAAACATCATTTATTTAATATAAATTTGTATAACGGCAAGTTGAATTTTTTCATATAGGGCTACGCAATGCGGCAATGGACCATAGCCTAGTAATAAATAAACATAAGCAATGGCAGCCATAGAAATAAATAAAAATACGTAATTATGTAAAGAGTGTTAAATTCATGGTGTGATTGAATGTGTAAAGTGGTTAAAAAATTATAATATTATAATTAACTGTAAAAGTATGATAATTTAGTTTCCATGAAGGACATTTTAGGTTTAAGTAATAAGTACAGACCGGGCCCGAGGGGGCGCCATTTCTTACCCAACAGGGGCACGGGGGGGGCGACCAGACCCCCAGGCCTGGACTAAATCCGCCACTGGCTATGGAATGTGTATATATATATATAATTACTAGCTGGGGTACCCGGCGTTGCCCGGGAAATTTAGGATTCGACCTGCTCCGGCCACAACCCCACTACACAACACCCCACGACACAACGGCCTCTACCGGTACGCCACCCGAGAAATTTGGGTTTCAGTACAATTTCCACCCCATTCCACCCCACCCCCAACCCAGCCTTCCACCCCATCATCCTCCCAACCCCACCACCCCTCCTCCACCCCAACCCAACTCCCACCCCATCCCAAAACACCCCATCTCTCACCCATCCACTCCCACCCCACCCTCACCCCTCCACCCCAACCCCACCCCATCCCCCACCCTCCACCCACCCCTCACCCCCTTCACCCCAACCCCCACCCCTCCACCCCCTCAACTCCACCCCACCCACCCTACCATCCCCCACCCCACAACACCCCACCGCTCTCCGACCCCCCACTGGTACGCCACCCGTAAAATTTTGGTTTGGGGACAAATTCCCCCACCCCACCCGTTCCCACACCCGCTATCCCACCCAACCACAGTACGACCTCCACCAGTAGGCCACCCGTGAAATTAGGATTTTCGTGAAATTGCATTAGTTTCTCTCGCCATTTATAATTATAATGACCATGTAAGCGTTTAAGAAGGTGTTTAACTGTCTTAATGTTTTCGCCCCCACTCTGGCCCCCCTTGGTGGCAGAGATTCACCAACTATTGATCCGGGTGGTTCTGATGGCCGTCTATCTAGGAAAAAATTTCATATGAATGGCTAAATTTTTTTGAAAAAAAATTGGGGGTTTCGCTCCCCACCCTGGCCCCCATGGTGGTAGAGAATCGCCAACCCCTCGACTTTGTGTCTCGCGCTGAGACCTACACAATAGTGAAGGTTTGGAGTGAAAAGCTCAAAAACTGTGGAAATGCATCCCGGACAAACAGACAGACACACGTTACAGAATCTTCTCTTTATTTATATAGATATGATAGCGCTAACACGTCCCATGCATATATCCATATGGCAATCTGCATCTCGATCGGAATACCTTATATATATATATACATGTATAGGGTGCACCAAAAAGACCCTCTATAAGTTTTTTGCCGATATCTTGGCCAAAAGCAAGAATTTTGAAACCTAGGGGGGTCTTTTTTGCGCGCCCTGTATATAGCCTACATGCATGAGACTGCTCTTATAATTATAAGTTCTTTGGTATACATGGCAACATGGTTGTATATCTGTGAGGTCTCTTTGAACTTTGTAAGACTGAATCAGCTGCATCAAGGCACTTTTCAAGCAAATATCGTAACAGACTCCAATTCTCTATATACCATGGATGTATAGGCCTATATAACTATACCTCAGTGGTTCCCAACCCGTGGTCCGCGGGCTAAAAGTGGCCCGCAAGTCCTAACAAAATGGCCCTCATCTCTCAAAGAAATAACAAAAATAGACTATATGAAAAATTGACAATTTAGACCGGATAGAACACATAATTATTTTCTATTACAAATTATTTAATTTTGACGTCTATAAACAGCATCAAACATGCTATTTTGATTCAATTATAATAATTTTATATGCTTTTAGTTAATTAAATTTTAGCCTTGCGGCTCCTAACGTCTTTCAATTATAAGAAAAAGTGGCCCTCGTGTACTCCAACTTAGAAAAAGTAGCCCTAAAGTAAAAAAGGTTGGGAACTATATATATGCACTTAACTATACAACTTCACAGTTGACACGCTCATGTTATAATCACCTGAGGCGTCTGAGAGCCATGTATCAGAAGATCTGTTTCCTCTTCTCTATATGCTATATATCTAAAACCATTGTTCATGTTATCTGCAACTCACTGTTTGCTGGGCTTCCCAAAGTGCGCTTATCCTCCCTTCAGTCAGTTATGCTCGTCTACCTGGCTACTCACACATTTCTATATGTATAGCCTACATGACTGATGTTCTTCACTGGCTTCCTGCATGCTGCCTTTCGTATCCAATTCAAGGTACTGCTCTATATAGTTTCAAAACTCTAACTGGACAAGCTCCTAAATGTCTTTGTGACTTGATGCACAAGTCTCTGCAGTCTCTTCCCGCCCTCTCCGGTCTGCTGATCGACTTGATCTCTTGGTTCCAAGGGCAAGGACAGCCATGGCCCAACACCGCGTCTTTGCCATTGTGCATGGGCCCTTCTATATGGGAAAATAACCTTCCCCACTATCCGTCTTAATCAGCCCTTCGCTGCTTGAAGTCTTTCTTATTTTCTCGGGGCTGTCACGCTGAGACCGCCTCTGAATAGCTAGACTGTAAGAGGTGCTTTAAAAATGCTTATATACAATACAATACAATACAATACAAAAAAGCCTTATAGCCATTTATATATATATACCTGTATATAAATTGGCTATAATGTTTATAGTGGCACATAATTATATTAATATTTTAGTCACAATCCCAATTAAAAGTCCATAATTATATATGACACATGAATGTCGATTGCAATCATGAGTGCCCATTGCATACATACAATGTATTTGGGCAAACGGGGGCACTTGCCCCTGGATAATTGATATTTATTTTTAACGACTACATTTCGGTTTTCAGAAAATTTCTTCACACTATGAAGAACTAATAGCAATTCCACAAAGTGAAACTGAGTGCATGCAGCTACGTTTATAAGCATGCTTAAAGTGTGCCTGGACGCTCATGGACGGCGTTCATGCACTTGTTTTAAAATATGAACGCCGTCCAGCCACTTATTGGCGAGCACAGACTATAGGTGTACAGGGGCGTCCATGCACTTCTTTTGGAGAGGTATAAGGGGCGTCCATGCACTTATTTTTCCACACTTTAGGCACTGTTTATAAGTCACTGTTAAAAACATGTAGGCCTATAGATGTTGTTACTTCTTGTTTTCAAATTTTCAAGTTCGTGCACGCTATAGCATATTTAACCGTGAAGATTATGCGTTGCCCCTCCCCGCAAAAATATATGCCGGTGCCTGATGCCCATGCATGTATATGCGAAATTCTTCGCATGTATACACGGCAAAGTCTATAACGGTTATAGAGCCGATATATAGCCTATATATAGGCCTATTATATAGGCCCATACACCGTTGGACCACACATGCAATCTACATACATTTGATGTCATTGGAAATGTCGCTGAATTCGATTCAATAATGAATTCCACATCATAACTATTACATATATAATTATGGCCTATGCAAAGTATATGCATGCTAACTGACATATTATGCCAAAGCGTAGGCCTGTTGTATATATAGGCCCATATCCCAGCAAGCAAAGACGTTTAGCCTACTATAGTGAAAGACTTAACTGCAAAAGTAGGCCCATATAGGCCATATATAAATCAATGCATCTTATATATATATATATATATATACATATAATATAAATATATGCTATATATATGTATATACATGCTCTCAGAAGCAATGCTCTACGGACCTATATTCCGCATCTGAAACCAATTTCGTGAGCGAAGATGAGCGCGAAGAGCTTTACCTTTTGTTGACATACGAAACAAAATGGCGACGATTCGCAGTCAAGTATCCAAGTCCCAGCTGGGCAGCAAGTATAGCGCGCTTCCCTTTTATATTGACTACGTCAGTTAATCAAGAGCACTCTACTGACGCACTTGTGGCCGAAGGGAAAAGGCGAGTGCGTATACCTCAGTTGGAGAAGGCAGGCTCAAGCTGCTGTCAATCAGACGGAAGGACGGTTCCCATTGGTACGACGGATAACGAGATTGACAGATAGGCTGGACTTCCGCGAATCCCGAAACCTAACGTCCATGGTCGCATCCCGCGGCTGCAATGGGATCCGGATCTTTGAGCCACGTATACGTATATATACGTTGACGAGTGTTTTGAGGTTAATCGAGACAAATATGCAAAACTACCCCTTTGGCTGTGCCTGCACGGTCTGGAGCGTCTGTGAATAGTGTAGGGGCGCTATATAAATTTCATAGCTACAGATGTATACCAACGACTCTGCATGGGAGGCCCGTGAGTACCCATGAAGCACCACCAGAAACGGGCAATGCGAGACCCGCCTATACATGGCACCAGTGCACCACCAGAAATCAGCCATGCAGCAAGATGTGCTTTTTAAGAGATTATTACTCTGTTCTGTTGGCACTGCTAATGCTTATCTATAAAAAATTCCGTCTTTTATATATTTTTCAAATATCAGCTATGGACATAGTCTACCTTAGGGTAGGGTGGGGCATAGCGCCTACTGTGGGGAAGACGCCCCAGCTGAATATCTTTGCAGTTGGCGACTTTTGATTATTATTATGGTATATAGGCTACCATTTTATAAGATGTACTTAGCCTTTGCCTATGTTGAAATCTGAAATCACTCTTTTTTATCAGCACGGAAGTAATAGAGTAATTTTTGCTACGTACTTCTCTGAAATTTTAAATTAAAATCTATGGCTATCAGCATTGAAAATGAGCAATTTTATTAAGATGACAGCTTAAAACCCTACCATTACAGTATGGAAATTAAAAAATAAAACAATGGGGAGGGACATTGAAATCATGATAAATCATGATAAATTTCGCTAAACTGACACCCTAAAATAATACAACTGCAGTGTGGAAATAAAAAATCTTTGTTGGGGAGGAGGCACATCCCCCTCTGCCCAAACCCATTTCCCTAGCTGCTATATATAGCAGAGAAATGGGTTTGGGCATAATATTCTGAAATATAAAGTCTCAGGGGCAAAGAAAATCTCCTCCATCTATACGAAATAAAGTCTCCCCGTTCAGCGTGCATGCACATTGAAATTAATGGGGTATATATCCTACAATCGCATAAAACTTAGTCTAGGCTATATAGATGAGCAGATTTAACGGTTATGGTCTATATAGTATATATCTATATTTGTTGCAAAATTATTTGACAAGATTAACGTATGCAATTTTTATACATACTTTTATTTCAGAAAATTGCTTCCAATACAGAGTCTTAGCCAGAGGGAGACTTTGTTTCGGAGGGAGACTTTGAATCGGGGCAGACTTTATTTCATGACACCGGCCCTGGGGAAGGTTGCGGGTTCGAATCCACCTCGAGCCGCTGCATATAGAGTTCTTGAGCAAGTCCTTAATTCACTTGCAATTATTGCTCGTGCATGCACTTCGGCGTGAAACTCTGATGCAATGTCCGCACTGTATAGTCGGGAGCGCCTCTGAGTAGAGAGCTTGATTGATCGCAACTTAGACATTATTGGTCGGGCATAACAAAGGCAATTGCAGCGCAAAGATAAAATATATGACCTACAGGGTTGTCCCAAAAAAGACCCCCTATAAGGTTTTTTGCCAATATCTTAGCCAGAAGTAAGAATTTCCAAATGAAATTGTACAGCTTAAAGACAATATTCATATTAATTTTACACACCATGGCCAGAATTCATCAAAATATTTTAAACAGAACAAAAGTTATATCACTTTTAGTGATACCACATACCGTTTTTTATGAATATTATTGCCTTGTCATGATATACACCAGGTCTATATCTATAGGCTATAATTATTGTGTCCTAAGTTGATTCCAGTGTAATAAAGTAGGCAGGGATTTTTTAAACGTGCAGTTCTACACAAAATGTGCAGTTGTAAATGGATTTGTGCAGTTGTATATAGAAGCACTTCTGTGCAGTTAAAACTCGTGAAAAAGGTAATTGTCCATCAATTGAAAGTAATTTGCCATGGAGGATGGGAAGAAAAAGAAGAGGTTGTGCAGTTCTAAAAATTCCTTTAAAACAGCCCTGAGGCTAAGTAGCGTACCAGTAACCTATAGACATATAATTCAATCGGGAAAGTTATATCAAAGTTGAACCAAAAATTTATGAATCGTGTTTTCAGTCCGAGGATGAATTAATGTGCTCATAGTATAGGCCTAGTCCACGTTGAAATTAAATTTCTTGTATTGTAATATGATATAATGCGCTATTTATATAGATAGGCCTTATAAGTAGAATAGCGACATCAAAGTTGTCGGGTTTACTCGGGTACTTATACTACACCCGATTGTCTTTTTCACATTATATGCCTAAGTCGCTTGATGTTATAATCCCCTGATTATTATGACATCATCGCAAAATGACGCAATTTTCATTTGTTCATTCGATTCAGCCGATGACTGCGCTGAAGTATAGACGCAGACGACGACGAAATATGTCAACGAAAATGACAAAAACGACGACAAAAGGCGACGAAAGACAATAAAGATGAGAGAGCAGATGACGAACAACAGTTGCTGAACTGAGCGGCAGACGATCAACGAAGTGAAAAAGAAATTATTCGTATCGTATGACAGAAATATCATCGAATTTCAAAGACCAAAAAATAATCGACAAGTAAGTTTCAAGGGCGTTACTATAGCAACAAAATGGCCGACGGTCAGATTGTAGACTAGAGGGACGAGTTGAGGACAAGCGGAAACAGAACATAAGCAGATCTATATATATAGTCGATGCATGTATAATTTTATATAATATATATGCCGCGGAGTGGGAGCGGGGTCAGCGTGGCTGGGAACTAAAAATCGAAATTTCCCGGGCAACGCCGGGTAATTCAGCTAGTAATATATATGCCTAAGCTATATAGGACGACAGCCAAATGCAGACATAGACCTACAGTATTATAATAATACTTATCCGGCCTCTTTTTCACTTCTACGTGTCTGTCTATAATCTTCTGTATACAAGTCTAAAGAGCGCAGATAGCAAAGTTATATAATTTCATAGATGTTCAATTTGACATCATAACTATTTTGAACCATTGTAAAAGAAGAATGAAGTGGAATATGAGGTATTTTACTATATTTACTGTATTTTACTTACTAGATTCCGCAGAATAATAATGCATGGATGTTTTGTGACAATCTGCAGGCGTTGCTTATTTTAATATATTTTATTTAAATTTAGAAACTACTCTGAAGCAATACGAAAAATAATCGAAGACGAATGAATGTCGGTTGTGAAGTTGTTTGAAGTGGAAGAACGAAGACACAAATGTAAGTGATTCAGAATTATGCTTCATTTGTGGATTCATTGGTCTCAAAATTATGGCCTCAAGAGGCTTACAACTTTTTTAGATTGTGTTGGACCAATTAGCCAAAAAACGAGGTACGCCAGCAGGATAATGAACATTAATTATTTATGGCTTTTCCCTATAATTGCAGTTTCAGGGACCAGCAAATACAGTATCTTTGAACAGTGTCTAATAACACTAATCCTATAACACTAATCCTAACCTTATAAGTTATAACCGACCCTCACGACGCCTAACCTGACCCTGCCAACAATCACGACACTTAGCCTGACCTTAGCCGACACTTGAGTCCCCTATACTGCAATTGAATGTTACTAAATAGGCTTATACCTATCATAACGTGTATTAGGCTAATTATCTTCGTGGATTTCTGTGTTGCTTCAGGAACCGCTGCACTGCTGCATGCATGAAGGGCCTGAGATATAGGGGAATGGCATGAGGGGAATGCAATGAGTGACGGTTGTGTGGCTCTGTGTTGTTGTTATTGTGTGTTTGTAGTTTATTTGTATTAGCACCTGCCGGGCCTCTGGCGTGGTGTAAAACCCCGTAAGCTCCTCGCAAAGGCAGGAGGGCCTCTGGCGCGGATCAGCCCAATATCCCGCAAGCCCACTATTATTAATTTTAAATTTGTTATTTTATTTATGTGCTGTACGTTGTTGAGCCAAAGAATGAGAAGGGGGGATGAAGGGGTGGATTGATTGGAAGGAAGTGGTGGACGATGGAGGAGCCAGATCGCAGTGGATCGACCGTCGAAACACAGCCTCAAGTGATTCGAAAGACATCCTCAGCTCGATCAATCGACAACGAGGCGGAAAAACTCTTCGTTACGAGACTTAAACAGCTAGACTTGTTGTTGCAAATAGAATCAGTTAACAACGTGGGAGTTGAAACATCCTTCACTCGATCAGTGGACTTTATAATAAATTAACAGTTATTTTTTAAATTAGGGCCTAATTGTCTTTTCTGTGTCGCCGCTGTTGTGTCTTTCTGAATATATTCTCGACTTTAGCTGTCGCCCTGTCACCGTATATTACCCTAACTATATTCTATCCCAAAGTTGGTAAGCAAGTTCATAATAAGAATTAGGAACCTCAGATCTCATCTGTCCATTTTATCCCCGCATCAGGGCTTTTTTAGTGTGCAGTTGTACACAAATGCGCAGTTGTAGAAACATTTCTGTACAGTTAAAACTAGCAAAAGAGGTCATTGTCCGCCTATTGGAAGTAATTTACCATGGACGATGGGAAAGCAAAGAAGGATCGAGTTGTGCAGTTCTAAAAATTCCTTTAAAACAGTCCTGAAAGTAGGCCTACAGGCATAGCCTATATCTATACTAAAAATCTGAGGTCTGTATGTATGCATGTCCGTCCCAAGAAACGCTCAGAAACAGCTTCATTTCGCAACACGAAACTTTTTTTAGCTTCTCATGCGAATTTGTAAGTCATCGCGACTATTTTCCGCTCTCGACACACCTTAAAACCCGAGATATCAACATTTTAATTCTAGGGGCATTTAGCCTATTATAGCGCGTATACACAGATTAATTAGGCATGTTGCCGTTGGCCGTTGCACATAATCATCAGACGACAGTTCGCATGAGTTCACCATGTCTTGACGTCATTCTCGCCTCTCGCACGTATAGAAATAATTTTCGTTTATTCAACGATCCGGTTGACAAGCCGCAACCGGTTACTTTGTACAATTATACAGCTGAAACAATAATATTCACAAGAACGCAGATCCCATGGAGAAATCTTAACTATATATAGGCCTACTAACAGAACTGACAGCCTCCAATAATATTGTATTAACCAAGTTATATGCACTCTCATGCAGTGCATGTTTGTTTGTATGTGCACTTGTTGTAGCGCCATTTCAAGCTCCCTACTCAGAGGCGCTCCCGAATGCAGCGCGGACACTGCATCGGAGTTTCACGCCGAAGCGCACGAGCAATTGCGAGTGAAGGACTTGCCCAAGGTCCCTACGCGGCGACTTGAGGTGGATTCGAACCGGCAACCATTCGGCTGCAAGGCGACGAACCCACCCACTATACACCACAAATATTAACCACAGAGAAAGAAGAATGTGGATGTGTGTGTGTGTGTGCGTGCGCGCGCGCGCTTATATTATACGCATACAATTTCGCAGCTATATAGGCTATTGACCACCAGAACAACCCACTGGAGAGTTTGTGAATCTTTATAACCTCGGGGGCCTTCGCAGGGATGAAAAACCGAAATTTCGCTATTTTTATATATTCGCGCA
This sequence comes from Lumbricus terrestris, assembly GCA_949752735.1. Classification (NCBI taxonomy): domain Eukaryota; kingdom Metazoa; phylum Annelida; class Clitellata; order Crassiclitellata; family Lumbricidae; genus Lumbricus; species Lumbricus terrestris. Next base: position 29,203,783 of record OX457038.1, on the reverse strand, counting down.
GTTTCGCATCTTTACACCTCAAACCTAGCAGCTAGAGAGATAGAGAGCGGCCAGGGCCACTATACCCACAGTCAGCACACACTCGCCCCGCAGGTGCGGGTCATGTTTGGCTTTTTGGGAGAAGCGGGGTCGGGTGGATGGTTGGCGAAAACCCCAAATTTAGCGGTCAACGCCGGATACCCCAGAGGACTCTGAGAGGAGTGGAGTCGAAAAACCCAAATTTTCCGGGCAACGCCGGGTCCTACATCTAGTAAATTATAATTATACTCTCGTCTGCAGTTATTCATTAGAATAGTCCAGCAGCGGCAGAACTGCGTTGCTGACCTTGATAAATAACTAAATTATTGTTGTAGGCCGCCTAGGCCTATATTTGTTGAAATCTTAAGCCGCTCTTATTTATCAGCACCGAAACAATAGAATAATTTTCTTAACATGACATCTTAAAGTGCTGCCATTGCAATGTGGAATTTCTAACCCATACAGAGTATAGGGATCGAACGACTTGTAGGCCTAGCTATTAAGCTATTAAGCTTATAGCCGACCTAAACACTGATTCTCCACCAGCAATTATTTTACTCTGCAGACATAGTTCTTCTGAATCGTTGCTACGGTTCTTAATCGATTACTTACGAACGAATGGCGATTTAATCTGTACATTTTAGTTAGGCCTATTCATTGGATTTCTTCCTCAAATACATAATAATATATTATTCCTGATATGACTGCAATCACAGAATAGATAAAGCGCTTTATCTATTCTGTGCTGCAATGCATTTGTCAGATATCGAAACCTCCCTGTCCGCCAGAGGGATGCTGCCACACAGCCGTAGACGTCATTTCGAGAACTTTCTAATTCTGGGATCGTAGCTCCCTAGCAGGGTTGCCAAGTCGTCGCGAAAAGTGCGATTTGGGCTACTTTTTAATATACGGCTTGTCAACCGGTCGCAATTAATTTAGTTATAGCGATTACACGTAATTGGGCCCCTTTTGAGTTGTCTCCTCGCGGTCGTCACGGCGACATTTCGAATTCTCATAAATTGACCGCAACACTTTTATTAGCCATTGTTCATATGCGGTGTTCAGGGGCTTCTATCCCTATACATGGCGGGCGCAGCTTGCGCCCAGTGAAAAATAGGGGGGGAAATCAAAAGACAGCCAAAATTCACGTCGGTTGGGGGGGGAAAGGTCGGACATGGAGGGCATGCAGCGTTCAATCTAGGCATCACTAAAGGAAGATAGTAAAGGAAGATCGGCCCACAAAATGCTTCCCCTCCATATAAATTTGGACAAAATGGTAGGCCTAATAGTTTTTAGCAAAATGTATACACTTTATACACTTTGAGGTTTTAGTTAGGCTACTATCTGCATTTTTGAATTACATAAACTGCTATAACAGAGCACTGATCTTCCCTACAATATTATATGGCTGCGAGACATGGACAAAGACAAAGAATATGGAGAAAAAGATTAACGCATGCGAAATGTGGATTTGGAGGAAGATGTTGAGAATATCTTGGACAGAGAAAAGAACGAACGAATCTATAAGAATGGAGATAGGATTGGAAAACGAAGAGTCGTTAAAACAACTTGCGACAAGATTGAAGCTAAGATTCTTCGGGCATATGTAATGCGATCTGATGGTTTGGAGAAGGAAATGATGCTGGCTTGCGGTGAGGGAAGGAGAAGACTCGGCAGACCAAGGACGAAATGGATGGACGAGATACACTACATAACTGGCATGAATTTGGAAGAACTGAGGGACTTATCTGCGAACAGAGAACAATGGAGATCGAATGTGTGTCAGGAAAATCGCTAGAGCTCTACGAGCTGACAGCACAAAGTGACAATTAAGGTGGCTATAACAGCTAAAATATACTATAAAAATTTCCTATTACATGATTATAATTATGTTTTTACTATTTTAATAAATAATACCATCATAATATTATTAGGCCTATAATTGAAAAAAATAATGTTAGGCTAATACAAATACTATTTTGCACAACTAAATGGTTTCCATCCAATGTTATCTTTCAAATTTCAGACATGCAAATTTGTTCCATGAACACTTAGTAAAGCAACATCATTATTACGTGGGTTTACAATGTAGGACCTACGTTGTATTTTATTGTGTTGCATTGTGCTCTAAAAATTTATGTAACGCCTCTCGAGTGCACACTGACCAGAGGCGCAAAACATATCGCTGCCCAATTTTGGCAGCAATTCCTCCACTGAAACAGTAGAGTAATTTTGCTAAGAGGGCAGCTTAAAATGCTGAAATTGCAATGCGGAAATCGCAAAAATTTCTTATGGGGAGGGGCACATCCCCCCATATACCATGTCCCTTCTCGGCGCTACACATGCTTCGGCGATCGTCTGCTGGATGTTCGTTTGTCCCTCTCCAAACAACCTTAATTCCCACACTAGAGGAGGGCATGCGCTAGATTGCATTATATTGCATAGGCCTACATAGAGGAAGGCCGGTCCAGAAAAGGGGGGGGGGGAAGAAAATGGATTGCGCCCTGTTGCTTAGGGGGGGGATAGAAGCCCCTGGCGGTGTTACTTCTATTCGATTCAATTCAGTTTTCGACTTTTCGGTTAATCTAGACTTCAGGCTGGCAGAACGCAGTCTGTTACATTGGCTATAGGTTAATTAAAGGTAATCGTAGGCCTAATCGTAATCGTAATCTCGAGACTAATCTCGAGACCAAGACTAATCTCTCGAGGTAACCTACAAAGGTTTTATTCAAGTTCATTTCGTATGCAAAACAAATAAATACCAGTAGGCCTTATTAGGTTTGATTTAATATAGATGGTTTTGATGTGAGTTTGTTGTAGCTACTTAAGTTGTAGGATTTGATCGGCTAAACAAGTTTTGGAAAGTACTCTAGAGAAGGCTATACATGGTAATGAAAAAAATACATGCTCTGCGGCATGCGGACTAGTCTACAGCAAAAATGCTGGCAGTTAGCTACAATTCTAATGGTGCCTTGATGCATTTAATTATTTTTTTAAATATAGGCTAGGCTATTCTATTTTGTGATTTTACCGAGCACAATATTGCTTTGTTTGGGACATTCAGCACTAGATATAGGCCTACAATAATTTCAAGCTAGAAATGCCATTAGGATTTACTATTTAGACCCTACTCACGATGTGAATTATTGTTATTAAACCTAGCTTACAGTCGTTAAATGGGGGCATTTTGCCCAGGGCTCTACTCTGCGGCTGCCTTGTAAAAACCGAGCACATTTACGTTTTACATTTTAAGGAACAAAGCAGTTTCCATCTAAATTTTTACTTCGATAGTTTCATCGCTTGTTTTGTAACGTGACTAATGATCAACCAATGAAGTATGTGTATGAACAAATTGTATTAACGTCCTCATTTAACAGTTCACCTCGCGACCTTTGGGCTACTTTTTGATGTGAGCTCGCGACCTATCAATTTCACAATCTAGCAACCCTGCTCCTTAAGTGGGAATTTACTACAATTAATTTTTTTGAGGACGACCGCACTAATACGGAGTTGTTGTGAATGATTAATAATGTTATACGTTTAATTTATGATCTGAAGAAAACCCTATGTCGAGATGGCATTTTTTGGGTTTACGTTTTATAAAGTAGCGCTAGCTTCGCTGAATATATTGTATCTTGTGAGTAATTGTTTACAAAATTCCCGTTTACTGAGCTTTATCATCTGCTGCGAATATATCGACCCATTCTGGTTTCCTTTTCTCAGATATAGTACTCTTTTGTCTTACTATACCTGAACTTAACCGTTGTGGGCGATGGGTGGGTGACAAACCAAGTAAGGGATTGCCTGGTGAGGCTATGCTATCAGGGTTAAAAGCTATCGGCCGAAGGAGTTCGGATGGACCATCTAGTTAGTACGATACGCGGCTTACATTTACTATCGGATGGGGGAGGGGGACGAACATTATTTACTTATTTGTACGGCGCTATCATTGCTTATTATTTTATCAATGAGTAAAAGGTAAAACTTCAGTTTAGGTGCGTAAATTATTTCTCACGATTTCAAACTGGATAGTTGTCTGAAATTATCGTTAACACTGTAAGAAACATGTCCTCATCACAAAAAAATAAATTCTTGCACCGTATTTTAGGCTGATAAATTATTTGGACATTATCCGAGGCTGCAAAATGTATAGGCCTATATAATAAGGTGACCATACGTCCCGGTTTTCCGGGACATGTCCCGGTTTTTTGTGGTGCGTCCCGGTGTCCCGAAGACTTAAGGAAAAGTGCCAAATTGTCCCGGTTTTTTTACAAGAAGGAAACTTGGATTATTGAAGACATCAGTTTTAAGTAAATCACAGAACAAAGTGTAGATTGTAGGTCTAACCCTAAAAAGTCATTGCGAAAGAGAAATCGTCAATTTATATGGAATATTATTATTAGGCTACATCTTTAGTAGACTAGTGAGTTTAGTTAATAGATTAAAAAAATTAACAAGGTGTAACAAACAAGTTTCTTTAGCTTAATAGAAAAAATCCAGGCACTAGCGCTGCCTTTGAAATTGTAGGTCCCCGATGGACCTATCGACTTCGGTAGGTCGCACCAGGGTCGCTCATGACAGCACATACCCTACAGCAATTTCTTTCGACAACTTAAAATGCTGTAATTGCAATCTAGAAATTTTGTTTAAAAATCGGGTGAGCAGAGGCACATTCCCTCCCAAAAACCCCTTTCCCTGCTCGCAGCTGCACTCCTCGGCGATCGTTCGCCCAATGCTTCTGTGCGCCCCAGAAAACCTTAAATCTTCGTCTTGACTAGATTAGGCCTTCCCACTGTGCACCGATTGAAAGAGTGTTCTGAGTTGTTCTCAATTAGAAAAGTGTAGGCTGCTGCACTAAGTGCACAGAGGACTAAAGCAGGTTGCAGATTATTACGCTGTAGTCTCTGCTCAGCATTAAATTTAACTAAGCCTATAAGGGTTAATTTAGGCCTTCGATCGTAAGCCTATAGCTGTGTAGTTAAGGAATTAGACCTGCAATTGATTTTTTCCAAAAGTGTCCCGGTTTTTGATGGCCAGAAAATGGTCACCCTACTATATAAGTAATTTCTGGATCACCAGGTTCAATCCAGCTTTCATTTCAACTATAAAAATGCCTTTATCCAGCTTCCATTTCTCTTGCGTTTTTCGTCAATCCAGCTTCTATTTCACCTGTAGAAGGTCTTCATCCAGCTCCCATTTCTCAAGCGTTTTTTCGTCAATCCAGCTTCTATTTCACCTGTAGAAGAACCTTCATCCAGCTCCCATTTCTCAAGCGTTTTTTCGTCAATCCAGCTTCTATTTCACCTGTAGAAGAACCTTCATCCAGCTCCCATTTCTCAAGCATTTTTTCGTCAATCCAGCTTCTATTTCACCTGTAGAAGAACCTTCATCCAGCTCCCATTTCTCAAGCGTTTTTTCGTCAATCCAGCTTCTATTTCACCAGTAGAAGAACCTTCATCCAGCTTCCGTTACTTAAACGTTTTTTTCGTCAACAGGAAACGGAAGTAATTAGAGTAAGTAAGGAAGTAAGTAAGTCAGTACAGTGAGTAAGTGTATACATTGAAAAATAATTTACGCACCTAAACTGAAGTTTTACCGAGTAAAAATCATAGGTATTTTGCAGTTCAAAGTAATTTGGAATTGCCGTGTGGTTCACTACACTTGTTTCCAGTCTTGTAATTGAATTTGTTTAACACTCTTGTTCACCCAAGTGCACGAGGTCTTACTCATTGTCAAAAAGATTCAAGCAGGATACACATGACCATGGGCGCCAGCAAATATTTTTACAGGAGCAGGCAAAACAATGTTCACAGTTAAATTTTTTAAGCAAAAGCTTGACTTTCTAAGCAGGCAATTAAGAACATTGTGAGACTCATTATGTCAATATTTCTTTGGTGAAAATGTTTGTTTCTGAAACACAAACCTACCAGGTGACCTTGCAATGCAAGCACTTGTAAAAGCACTTGCTGTTTGCACTTGGCATGAGTAAAATGGTGGGCACTGCATGGCTGTCAAATACTATTGTAAACAATAAAAAACTTATGTTTATTTATTTCAGCATTCAGAGCTAAGAGAAAATATTTACATCGACATCTATTATTATTGCTGATACAGAGTATTCCGATTGTTCCACTGCTTGACCTGATTATAACACACCATTCATGAATCTTTAAACCTGGACTCTTCGTGATGTCTTAAATGACTTTTTAATTAAGTGTATGTAAACTAATGGCAAATAAAGCTCAAATTGTAGGGATAATCTTTACATTCGAGCTCAGATATATGCTTGTAAAAACAAAACAAAAAATTTTTTCACGTAATTTAAAGATGACAGGTTCAGAGCTTCCTGGCCATCATAAACTGAGGCAAGGACTGGTTACAGTTAAAATGAAGCAATCACAGAACACATGGTTCTGCATTGCAACTGAAGCTATGTTCACTGAAACGGTGAATACGAATGCCATTTTGCTTTTCTGAATATTTCTTGTGGCATAGTCCACTCTGCAATCTGGAGAATTTCTCAGTAGTAAACGATCGTTGAACCATAAAGACTGCTCTGTAATGGTCAGTCAATGTCACTCTTCTGTGTGAAATTCCGATGCAGTGTTCGGGCTGCAGTCGGGAGCGCCTCTGAGTAGTGAGCTTGAAGGGGCGCAATAACAAGTGCACATACAAACAAACTCCAAAGACCTGTATGTATCACCACTGCTTCTGAAAATCGTGTCTTTTCAGTCACACATGATGTATGAAACGGAACAAGGTGAAACTGTTTACTATCAAGTCTAGAGGCATTTGACCAAATGCTGTAATTACTCCAGTGAATTGGCATGCCAATTAATAGCATCTGTATCCTGTATCTGCCTTTCATAATTGACGTGGGCATCATTAAGCAGTTCCAAATACAATTTATTTAGATTATAATGTCCATTTAGGTCAAATTAGATATTCTAGGTCAAATATTTACTGTGCATTTCTGTATTTTCTTTATTGATTTTGGTTCTAGCCTGTTATACTCTGGTGAAAATGTAGTTCCACTAAATATTCAGCATTATGTATAAAACGGTTTTTTTCTGAATGGTTAAGGCACATTCTTCCTCTGCTAGTCTGGCATCTGAATCTGAGTTTCTGAAAAATTAGTAGATTTAATTGTTTGTGTAATCCATTAGGATTAGTCTGTTTAATTACCAGTATTGCTGCGTTTGTGTCAATGAAGACCTTTGAAGACCTTCATAAGTGCAACAAATTATGACTAAATCACGATCATCTTATTCAACTTCATTCAGACCTGAGATTTTGGACTGAGGTGGTGTTGTGGTTGTGTAGTATAGTTACTGGAAAACATAAAAAAATTGATATTTGTTGTAGCACTGAAAATCAGGCCACCCTTCGTGTGTTGTAGGCTTCGTGACTCAGGAGCTTGTAGATAAATTATCTGACCTGAAACTTTGCACAACCTTCATGATGCTCATTTACCTATATGTATCCTGAGCAAAATTATGAACATGTAAAAGTGAAGTGTGTGCCAAGTTGTTTAAGTTGGCATGGAATGATCCACTGCTACCTGAACTATGCTACCTAACGTAGGAGGGAGGAGATCCATTGTCTAAAGAGGGAGTCCGCATTGTTCTGAAAATGAGGATAAAGAAATAGTAAAACCAGTTACAATGATTGCCAATGTGTCCATTTTAAAAATATTGTATGTTTTATTAATTTTCCTGAATAATGAGTAGCATGGTCATTGGTCACCAGCTAAGTTTTGCTTAGATTTGCAGAAACTTGGAGATCCACCACCTCTGGATAAGTGATATTACGTTATGAGAAAGGCTACATTTAACAGTATAGTACTGTGACAAAGTTCTGTTGAATTTTTGCAGGTGGTTTCCTTTGTTCTTATTGCCCTTGCTGCGATTGGAAAAGCAGTGGCTTCCATCGAAACGTTTTCCATCATGGGTGGAGTCATCGCCTGCGGTATCTTCCTCCTCCTTATCGCGATCATTGGCCTTGTTGGTGCGTTTCAGCATCATCAGGTCCTTCTCTTTTTTGTATCCTTTGAACTGCGGATGATTGTGGTAGTATTGTCACACTCAGTTTACAAGTAATAATTTATTCTGAATACAGTTTAATTGCATTTTTGAATGTCACTTACTGCTCTTTTTGGTGACCACTATGTGAAACTTTTCGCTTTATTTTGCCATGTATAATTTGTCTGACAAATTGTAGTAATAATTAGAAATAATAAAAGTGATAATTTTTCTTAGCTTGTCACTGGTGGTGTTGGTAGTTTTCAACTTTTGTGTCATTTTGGTGGATGATCTTGTTTAAATGCAGAAGTTCATGGGGTAATTTCTGACATGTTGCAAGTGTGCATATAAATGAGACTTATTTTCAGTTCTACAGTGGGTTCTATACATTTTTTATGTGTCATCTTGGTGTACATAACTGAACAATGAAGGACTTTCTCCAGTTGAGTCTGAAAGCTAAGAGCTTTTTATGGCGTCTGCAACTGGGTCATTTTCGTTTTGGCAGAGGAGAAGTTACGTGGGTCTTTGGACTCAGTTTGGAGTAGTTATGACAGTCAGTTACTGAACGGCAATGTACAGATACATACTTAATGCGTAATGGACGCACATTCTAGTTGGGCTTATTGAATCTCTCACTAATCATCTCCACTCATGGATGTCTTCTAATCGCCTTTCTCTTAATACTTCAAAGACTCAATTTATCTGGTTAGGTACTCCTCAGCAGCTCCATAAGCTTGATCTTATGCTTCTCTCTGCAAAATTCCCATTGTTTTCCTTCTCTTCAAGTGTGCGGGATCTGGGTGTAGTACTTGATAGCTCACTTACCTTTACTGAGCATATTTCCAATCTGACACGCTCATCATATTTTCACTTAAGACGCCTCAGAGTCATTCGTCGCTCTGTCTCCTCCTCCATCTTCACTACCTTAGTTCATGCTTTCATATGTTCTCGTATTGACTATTGCAATTCTCTTCTCATTGGTCTTCCTAAAGTTCGTCTTTCACCGATTCAGTCAGTTCTCAACTCAGCTGCTAGATTAATTGCCCGCCTTCCCAAGTACTCTCACATCTCTACCTTTATGTTTGATGAACTTCATTGGCTTCCTCTACGTGCTCGCACACAGTTCAAGATCCTCACTCTGATCCTAAAGTCTCAACGGGGTCTTGCCCCAAAATATCTGACTAAAACCTTACTTCGTCCTCACTCAGCTTCCTCCCATCGTCCACTTCGCTCATCCAACAGACTTGACCTATTGGTTCCCCGGTCTAGAACTGCTATGGCTCAGTCTCGATCTTTTGTCTCAATTGGTCCTTCTCTCTGGAACTCTCTGTCTCCTTCTGTTCGCTCAACTCTTCTGTCTGTCAGTCTCTCCTCTGCTCTGTCTCTTCTCAAAACCTGCTTCTTCTCGCGGGGCCTTGCGCACTGGGAGCGCCTCTGAACGGTTTACCCTACTAGAGGCGCTTTATAAATGTTTAAATACAATACAATACAATACATTCAGATTAACTGTAGTGCGTAAAATCCTAGTCACTGTGGGGCATGGACCCAAGGGCGGATACAGAAATTTTCGAAGGGGGGCCAAAGTCCTACGGAACTACTCATGGGGGGGGCACGTCTACTTTCCGAGCAAAATAGCTGGTCAAAAATAAACAAATTTCTAAATGGGGGGGCCATGGCCGGATTGGCCCCCCTGGATCCACCCCTGGGCATGGTGATGTAGGGGTATGTTCGGTGCCTTGGGGCCAGAAGGTTGCAGGTTCGAATCCATCTCAAGCCGCATCGTAGGGACCCTGAGCAAGTCCTTTGCTTGCAGTTTCTCATGCGCTTTGGCGTGAAACTCCAATTCAGTGTGTGCGCTTTAGTCATGAGTGCCTCTGAGTAGTAATCTGAATGTAGCACTATGACAAGTGCTCATACATAGGCCTACATATGATTGATGAACAGAACACTTACTTACATGTGTGTTGGATGTTTTCCTTAATGTCTTCCAGTACATGGTGATCCTGTTCATGCTCTTCTTTGTCCAGTTCGCACTTGCTTGTGCTTGCCTAGCGCTGACTTCTGCACAGCAGAAGAAACTTTTTCAGGCTAGTTGGAAGATTTCCTCTCCGCAGCAGAAAGCGGATTTGCAGAAGATGTTCGACTGCTGTGGCTTCGACGGTAGTACCAGCAACGATACAGGAACCGCTAGTCAGCCGTGTGAACAGGTATGTAGTTTTATTGAACTCGTGATTTATGTTTTGTGGTAGTTTGATAGAGCATCTATAGTGGTTAGACTGTCTGTTGAAGGAACAGCGGTTCAAATCGCAGCTAAGGCAGAAATTTGGTTTGAGATTTATGCTGCACATGTGGTCACCTAGCAAACTCGGCTCAATGAGTGCACTGTTATCTTAAGGGACTGATCCATGCTCTCATCTCTAGTTTTTGATGTTAACATAGAGTTGGTGGCGCATTGGTTAGCTGGATAGATGTGAATCCTACATAGCTTAGAATAAGATTGTTTTGGAGAGAAGCAGAGAGACATACGTACAAACTGTGCAGTTGTCTGAAGATACAACCATTCACGTAAAAAACTGGTAACTGCTTGGTTTGAGGAATTTCTATGAGCCTTTAGCCTTGTGCTGGATGATACCAAATTGCTGCCTTGTTGGACACAATCGCAGCTACCCTTGTAGCATTATATACACATGTGGTGATTTTAAGCTTGTGAAAGAACATTTTCCCCTGCTGTACAGCCTGTGCTCGACATGTGTCTTGGATGAAGCCTCTACAACTGAGCTTTCATTTACATTATAAATATATTATTGCCTTTGACTGTGCAGCAATGCATTAGCGCACATGTGCAGACTGTCTTAAAATGCACTTGCTTATATCTGTTGCATAGTGAAATGCTTTTGTCAAGTCCTTACAATGCACTATTTTAAGTGTCTTCACATATATGCATAAGTACAATATTGGTTGTGTGCGTGTGTGTGTTTTTAAGCTACACTTGAAGTGTTGCAGTGGTACAGACAATGACGGTCAGCTAAGCACAGCTGGTGGTGGTGCATGCTCGTCATGCCGACCATGTTGGGATGTCGTCTCTGATCCAGTTGATCATATGGTTAAAGCTGTCGGAGCAGTAAGCCTGCTGTTCAGTTTTACAGAGGTGAGTTCAACTGATTCTGAAGGTTTACCAGAATTGCACAGAATCATTTAATGCTGTAGTTAACTAGCCAGCCATGAAATAGTCTCTTCATAAACCATTCAGTGTGTTAACATTTCATAATTCAGCATCTGCAAGCCAGAAAATGGTCCATAGGCTAGTTCTTGGACACATGTGTTTTGGCATTTGACAGGTTTCAGTTGATTTTTTTGAGTATATCTAGCATCTGAATAACAATGCCAGTTGTTTGACTTCTGTTCAGCTTTTCTTGACTTAACGAGCTATACAAAGTTTGACCTCTCTTGCACCTTAATGCCACCTGGAGAGCTGCTTATCACCCAAACTATGAACTGAGTGTGGTTGCATTGTGGATGTCCATATGGTCCGCACTAGCATATGATTCGTCAACGACACCCACGTATACAGTTTATTCCCACAAAGTTCCTTGCAGATGTTGTAGTTTAAAGTTGACTTATTTATAATGGCAATTGCTGATTCCCAAACTTCCGACTGCTTTAGTGAGCATACTTATTGGTGGCAATTTTGTGCCCGTGGCAAGCATGCGAAGGGTTAATATGGACAGACATCTTACGAGTACCATGTTATGAACTTTGTTTTCATTACAGATCATTGGTGTCTGGTTGACGATGCGTTATCGCAATCAAAAGGATCCGTACGCCAATCCAAATGCTTTCTTATGAATCGATTGTATGCTTTGTTACCAAAAGCGTGTCAGTTACAGATCTATATAGTATTTTTTTATTTTAAGAGAACATATACCAAGAGCAGCTTTGTACATTAAAATCTCATCAAAATGCTCTCTATCCTATTCTCGTATGCACCTACACACCTGAATAGAAACATTGAAGTTAAATAGATATGCCAAGAAGTCACATTTTTATTCTGTTCACTCCTCATGTTGGCACAATATAGTCCATTGTGCAGAAGTATACTTGTATTGGACGGATATGGCAGTACTTACAGGATTTATTTTCTTTTTGTGAACACTTTTGTTTTAAGTCGACATTCCTGTTTCTGACATTTTGTACTGTTTTGCAAATGTTTACTACATGCATAATTTGTTTACAATATACAGTCTAAAATTAATAAGTTTGTCGCTGAATAAGTTGCGTTTTTGATAAACTTATAAATTTACCTCATTGAGCATTTTGTGCAAGTAGTAGGCTACTTATCATTTATATGTAACTGACTTAGCAGTGGGGAAGCCTCTCTAAAAGTTGTGGGCTTCAGATTTCAAATGACTGCATCCATGCATTTTGCAGTCTCAAAACAAGTAACTAAAGTATATCTCAATGTCATGTAATGTGTAATATACATAGCACGTGAGATGCATCAGTGCACCATTATTACATATTAAAGCTTTACAATGAAATTTCAGACACGAGACAAAAGAAAATACATGCAACTGCAGCAAGCAATGCTGTAACAAGTACTGTGTAAATTTTGCATGTAACCGATATAATTCTATCTAATCCATTACGATTCTTAATACAAATAAGCAAACATTGACAAAACATGGCACCAGCAGTCCATTCAATACATTCTATAAACCTTTAACATAGTCCAAAATACGACTTGCATACATACATTGTACAGGTATGTTTTTATTGTGTAAAAGCTCAAAATTCAGTTCTAGAATGATGAAGCAAAATGGAAAACTGGAATAAAACTTTCAAAACCATGTAGTAAAAATCAGCTGAGATGGAAACCTGACCATTTACTCTAGATAGGACTAGTACCGTTTATTGGACGTAATTCGGTTGACACGGTCAATGTTTTTGTTGCTAAATTGATTGCAACTTGTATTTTTTTAGATCACCTACGTAATGCATAATTTAATCTATACATTAAGTAGCTAGTTTTTAACTACTAACAGTTTGCATAAAAAGCTCTGCAGCCACTTATCACTGCTCCAATAATGGTAAAAAGCAAAAATTGACAATTGAATAAAAATTAGATAAATGGCACACCAAGTGAACATAACTGAAACCAGTGCTATGATAGGAAGCATATGCTTGTAGTGTAAAAAAATTTGCATAATAAAATTATGTTGATCTGTAAAAGCAACAAATTAAGAAATGAATTGTTATGAAAAGTCAGAAGTATAAAATTTTTAACAAAAGTCCATAGCTTCACAGCAGTTATTTACTCTTCCCATTTCAAGCATGATATCGGTTATTGAAATTAATTCTTTGATATAAATAATTCACAAATTAACCTTATTTTTTCCAAAAGACAAAATAGTATGAACAATAAACCCGTCACAATATGGTACAATCGCATCAGTGAAATAATTAAATATTTAAGCTGAACAATCTTACTGTTTGAAAATCAACACGTGTAGTTTATGTAGTCATTTGTGATCATGAAGATATTTAATAACATGTAATGTACGATTCCGTGTACAAAGTAAAGAAACTTACATTACCAAAAATTACATTGTATTACTACAACCAACATTGCTTAATTAGAAAATTAACTACTGTAGATTACAACACAAACTATGATCTGAAATTACACAAATTCGATATTCTACTTCAATGTGAAAATTTTACAGTAGAATAGCCAGGGTATGTAATAACATGAGCATTGATTGAGCAGTCAGGTGTGTCGTTTAAAGAACATGCAATAACATTCCTAGTGGCAAAAATTGGTTCAAGGCAGAATTTTTTGTTTCAGGTTGGTTTTGACTGTTCCAGTGCAGACATAACTTCCCAATATTCTTAAATTCATTACTACATTTCTCTGTATACATGCCTGACTAACAACTTACACAAGTGACTACAATTTACAACATTTCGTGGCACAAAATGCATCTACAAATGTTAACAATGCCTATACTCAAAATGTTATTGGTCCACAAGAAGAAGAAAAATAGGCCTACGCTACTTTTCTATTGATATTCAAAGCAACTGCTTAAATATTATTTGAACAGTTTAAAGTCACATAATATATCTGAATAATCTTCCCATAGTACTCTAAATTTATGCCCTTACAGTGTTACACAAACACTGACCATTGCTTTCCACATAAAATATTTTATTGCTTCCATGGTTCTTATCACTCTGGCCAGAAAAAGACATAAAACACATATTACATACAAATGTATTTATCAAACAAATAAATAAACCATTTGAAATTTGTAAAAAATACCGTTTGCCTAATAAATAGATTTCTGCAAATAATATATTAGATTCCAAGCAAACGTACTGATTCACAGTGATGTTATACCTGGTGATTTTCCTTGATAGAGTACATGCCAAGTATGGTTTTAAGTATTCATACTGGAGACCAAAGTACTTGAGACTTTACATGTGTGACAAAAAAAGTTCTTTAAAATAGAAATGTATAAACAATGAAAATAGAGTTTTAAAGGCACTCGGATATTAATAACTCTTATGGTTTGGACATTACGTCAGTTCTTTTTTGAGACCAGTGTTTAGCTGGACGTCAGCTTGACCAGAATTTCACTCGGTCTTGTGAAACTTGTACCCTGTCTTGAAACCAAAATGCTCTTACTCGTACTTGAGACTGAACGTCCATAAACATCTCTGCTGATATCATTCCAGTCATTGCTACACTCTCGTATCTACAGATTTGTATATAGTTCCTCTTGCAGAATGACTATTCAGAGATGTTCCCAGCACAGAAGCACTTGGAAAAGAAATGCCTTTAAAAATGAGAGGGTCTAAGGAAAAGCGCTGATCCTTAGCAAGGGAGGAAGGTAATTCCTAATGGCTGGACCAGCTACAGCAAATATATATATATATATTTGTTTAATTCAAAGTAAGACAAATCCAGGTGACAAACCGCACCAGGTTACAGGTCAGAAATCATGTTAAAATAACACACAGAAGTAATAATAAAGTTTAGTAATATTAATAATGTAATAAAGTTGCAGCACCCATGAGCTGGCACCCATCCATCATGTTGATGTTTAATAAAAGGTGAATTACTGTCATTGAAATGCCCAATGTTGAGCAACAGCAGTCCCAATACTGGGAACAAAAAAGTTCAGAGAACAGCAGAATGCAATGAGTGAGACAAAAGATGCGTAATTGCGTATATATCTACTTTTGCATACAGTTTGAAAGGCATTTAAGGACATTTCCCAGCTGTGCTTTAGACATCCGAAAGATGTTGTGGTGGATGCGTGCAGTGATAGGAAGCCACTAACAATGTTCACGTTAAAATATAATATTTCTAAAGTCGTGAAGTTTGGCTATGATCATTATTTTATTGTCAAGGGCGATATAATTTCTCTTTAGATAAATTTTATCATGAGAAACTATTGCGTCTACGATGAAGGCAACTGTTTGGAAATTCATCAAAGCTGTTAATTAATCGGAAACTGCATTAACCAATATTTAAAGCATTGTGCCTGCTTCTTGTACCCTGCTGAAAACATGTTTATTTATAGCAATTTCATATTAAAATCACATCGACAGAGCTGCTGTGACAAGATGCTCACATTTCAAGACACGTCTCTTTTAGATATTACAGATCTCACCATGTTACAGCACCTTTACAAGGTTCTTAAAATTTGCTAGACAAGTCTTCAGATATATAGGAATACATAGGCCTACATATTTGGTAAATATTCTTCAAGAGCAATTCTTGATGATTATGTTCTTGATGTGTGTATGTGTCTAGGACATTATTCAATGAACATACATCATTGATTTTAACCTTCATTCTTAACCCTTTAATGCCAAGATGGTAGTAAATGGTATGGGAAATCCTATACCCTCCGGCATTAAAGGGTTAAAGAAATAAATATCTCCTTGTTCTTGACACAGTCAAGTGCACTTAAATTATAACCTAAGTATGTGTAATTGAAACCAGAGTACTCAACTTGTACTGGTACTTTGAACCAAAGTTCTTTTACTGGTACTTGAGACCTATTATATGAAACCTAAGTACTTCAAACATCTCTGGTGAATGCTGATATCACACCAATTGTCAATGCTACAAAAGAAACCATACTTCAGTTGAAGAAATACAATGTGGCTACTTCCTGTAACAATCGTCTCCTGTTAACTTAATACTTTTTCACGGTTTCGACACAGACAAACTAATATCAATACTGCCATTATGCATTCCTCAAATTATTCAAACTTATTCTACCAGCAGATACTACTCGTGTAGCAGACAAACTTCCAACCATCAATTGCCTACAACCAAACAATAACATGGCCTATGATAGTGAAGCGGCAATGGAGACTTTCCACTGTGCCCGCCATCTAATCATATACTCAATCATATACTGTCTTGGATGTATAATAAATTTAAATGTACATGAAGCACAACATAATGCGACTTAATAATTATAGAACGACATAATTTTCGGAATCAATCAATAATATAATTACATTTAGATCTAAATATAATTTATGACATTCAAACTTTTGCAGACACTGCACAGTAATACCTATAAAAAATTATTTAAAAATGCAAACCAAAATGTACTTGCGCATATTTGCATGCAGGCATATTTGTGCATATTTTTTGCATAGTTGTATGTTATGAGATTAATATCTACATATAGTTTATGACATTTTGACCTTTTGTAGACATTGCAAAACAATACCTCTACAAAATAAAAAAATGCAAACTAAATTGTACTGGCACATATTTGTATGTGGGCAGGCACATAACTGGAAATAAATATTGCACAAGAGCTTTTCAGAATCAGTGTTATAAAATGTGCAATCAAACAATATCATTGGTCTTGGTTTGCAACATTATTATGCTTGCAATATCATAAATATTTGAATAACCATACAAGTATATATATATACTCATTGCCAGGGTATAAGTAGTCTAAGATTGGCATATGATGCTTTAAAAACCAGCTGATGCTTATTGTATAGTAAAAGTGCTGACACTCACAATGAAACCAACCTGCATTTCCATTTCATGCCAAAGATGGAAAGAATTCTAGACATTGAACGCGAGAAAGTTTCTACAGACGTTCGAGTTTTAAGCAACGGTGTTCAAACAGATGGACGGAAAGAGTGCAGGCATTTTGCTTTAGCGATTTCCCGATTTCCAAGCCACTAGTAGAACACATTTGTCTATATAATCAATCCATATACCTGTGGAATACTTCATAATAATAATATGCACTTCGTTTAAGCATAGCGTTTGTTCATCTTGTCAATGCTTTGAAGAATTCGACTTTGATGCTCGGGATTAGCGATTCCAAGGCGTATCAGATCCTCCGCTGTCATGTCTGTTAGAAAGTCAACCAGATCCCAACCATTGTCCATAAACTTTGACGCATATTGGATCAAACCAAGGCCTGTTAGCCATTCGTTGATGGTACCTGGTAATGGTGTCCGAGAAATGCTTGACTCAAGTCTCTGTCAAAAATCACAATTAACAACATTGATCAGTTCATAAAATACTTAAAAGTGCTACCAGTCAATCAATTAATTAAACACTGAATCTATGTTGACACACTCACACTTCAGCCCAGTAAAGGGACCACTTGTTGCTTTCTAGATCAGCTGGAAAATGGATTTTTACCAAAAACCATGATTATCAATTTTTAAAAAAGATTAATGCAACTGCCCATTTGGCCCGCTGTTTTACAAACTATATTATGCCACATGACACACTAAGGTAAAAAAGAGGTAAATACTGCAAATTTTGGACCAAATGTTCTGAAGTTTTCTCTTATGATATCAGTGTATGCAAACTCTTTATTAGTCTTTAACAAGTCCATTCCCGACACATGATCCCTGCTCTCGGCCGAGGTCGCACATGTTGAATGTACAGCCTATTTCACTGGCTCTGCCAGATTTTAAACTGCTTTCTCTGGCTCATTTACCATTATTATTATTATTATTATTAAATAAATTTGTAACACGCGCAAGGTCACACCGAATGTGAATCTGACGTGTGGATAGTCAGCCATAATGCCAACTTATTACTTGATCCTTCCATGCAAGTCTGCACATCAAGCAACGCATCTCCTCCACTTGTCTCTGTCCATCATTTACCTTCAGAAAGTCTAAATGCTTGCACTGCATTGTGTACAATATCTATGGTGGTTGAATGTAACACCATCCAGTCATTTGGTTTCCTGAATCCTGATGATATCCTTGACGTTCGCTCCTTCACATACGGATCGCTCCTTTCGACATAGATCAATTGGTGGAGATGAGAAAAGCACAATTATTTTCAGCTTTTAACCTTAAAATAATAAATTTTGACACTTAATCTTACACAACTTATCACATTTCTCTACTCGATAAGTGCTACCTGCAGTAAGAAACAAAGCTACTATATACTTATGTAAGTTGATCGGTCCATCCAAGCGTTAGTCCATTTGCCAATCTGACTGTGTCAGTCCATCCATCTGCCTGTTCGTTCGACCAACATACGGGATCATGTCCATCTGATAGTCCATTTGTCCAGTAATAAGGCCGAGCCAAACTCCATTCGTCCAACCTTCCATCCAATGGTCCGTTCATCTATCTGACGATACGTCCATTCATCCATTATCCATCCGATTGTCCATTCATCATTCATTCAACTGTCCATTCATCCAGAGTGTCAAGTTAATAGCCTTGGGGCAAAAACATACAACTAATTAACATTGCCAGAACAGCGTGTTATTCGGGAGCACATTAACAAGTGCATGCCGTAGCAAGTACACAAATACATAAGAATCACCTTTGGTATCCTTTCAGCCGTCTGTGTTGCTGGCAGTGGGAGTGGAGGTCGATCCAATATGGCGGCTGATGAATCACAGTTTGAATAAACGTTGGTAGCAACATATGACGACGTTTTTCCCTGAGACTTGGCTGTTGTTGTTGAGACGGATTCACCAGTATGCTCGGAACGTCTCATGCCGAGGGCTGCGTGTGGCTGCACACTCTGCTGCGCTAAACCGCACGAAGATCCAACTCCAGGAGATGTCTGAGTGAACGGCGGAATCAGCCGACCCTTGCGCGGCGGAAGATTGGGCGGTCCAGTTGTCGGAACATCTTCGTAGACATTACCATCGTCTTGTGTGAGGTCGACGAGTGCATTGGCAGGTCGCAGAACAGCGTCTGGAAAGCTGGCTAGACACGGGGTTGAAGCCGAGACCAGATTTGCACTGGACATCATCCCTCCCGATTTGACGCCTTCACCATAACAAGCCCCACCCACGGGCAGTGTGTCCCCAGCAGCTACTCGATCACCAGACCGCCGTTGCTGCTGTTGTTGAGATGGTTGCAGCTGCTGCTGCGGTGGTTGTGGCAGCGGCTGTTGCTGCTGAGTTGCAATGACGAGGTCTGGCCTCTCCTGGTAAATTCCGGATGGATCGTCTTCCTGATGCAGGCATTCCAGATCGGTATAGATCAGATCTAAACAAGCACATACGCACTTATAATAATCACACCACAGAAGAAGCGTTTTATTTCAAATAGCATAACGTCGAAATAGCACTCTTTATTAGTTTCAGTCTCTTAGAAGCATTGTATAGAGTTAATATTTTTGTCTGAGTAATATAAAAACCTGGTTCAAATCTTTGTACCTTGAAAAAATGATCAATTGGGATATCTATACATCAGCCTTTTCTCTTCTGTCAAGACTTTCTTCAAATCCAAAGAGGACTGGCTGACTACAGCATAAACAAAGGAGTAAACGTTTTAAGGAAACAGTTTTACCTCAATTCACAAAAATTTCTTCACATTCTTCTGATTTTCAAGTGCAGAAAAACAAAGGACATTAAATTCTAACCGAGCATAGTTTTGTTTATGTATGTCAGACAAGATTGGATGGAAAAGTAATTACCAAATTTATGCATTACCTTGTGGTTATAAATACAGCAATGCATGATACAAACAACAAACATCGGAAACAATACTTGCCGTAGATTCTGTGTGATCTCTGATTCTGAAGTGAAGACGGTGTATTCTCTTTGGCTTTCACGTGCATCAGACCCCTTAAGTAAAACAAAACGCCATCAGTATGGAGTTCATTCATGAAGCTGTGTGCAGCTGATACACACAGCCACACATCAAGTTCCTGTCTTCTATCATGTCTGAACGCATCAAGACTGCATGTTAAATAGGCCATATTGGTTGGGTACCAGGGTGTACTCACTTCCTTAATGGAAGTGAAATAAATGGAAGTGCATATACTTGTAGGTTCTCCATTCCATGGTGCAGCAGAACCTCAGTATTTTTAACATCGGTATTTCAAACTTCCAGATAGGCTATATCAAATAATGGTCAGAAGTACGGCCAAAACCAAAGCAAATGTAAACAAAATTTGTCTACATTTGCTTTGGTTTTAAAGCACAGTTTAACATTTAATGTTAAACTGTGCTTTATCGAAATTGCTTATATATCAAAGTTTTACTGTGAAGATGTTCTGTGATCCTTAATGAACTGTTGACTGGCAGATACATCAAAATTACAAGCCTTTACAGTCTGCAACACGACACTATTGGTCTAGTTGTAGCCAACTGTTGAATAATTATCATTGTTTTGTTTTCCCAATCGTACACTTTCACCTTTGTACCTTGTCCGTTTTATTTACATAAATCCTAGACCATCTGAATGGTGAAGGGACAAAAATGAGTGGGTTTTCATGATGTCACCATTTGCATCTGAAGCATTGAAAGAATGAAAGGGTCAATAATCATCTAATACCAGGAAAGTGAAAATGGACCAATGATTTGCTACACTGGTTAGAGCATAAGCTACAATTTGTCAGAATGCAGATTCCCCTATCAAAAGCAGATTCAGAGATTGGAAAACCGTGAGAGCATCATCCATAAAAGGGAACTTTGAAAGCCACAACTTCAATTTTAAAAAAGACAATGGTGGTTGAGCAGATTGAGGTCAAACAATTGCCATATGAGAACATACTTACATTTGTTAAGGGTCCGATAGAGCCTGACGTGAATATCTATTTTGTTACTTCGAACTTTGGATATATAGGACCGTTAGCAAAGATCCCTCAAACTTCAATATAATGAAGTTCTGCTGTATATAATAAATATAAGGATATGAATATGTTCACTAGCAAACTGCTTATTAAGCCTACCTGATGAAGCCAGTTTCTTCACCAAAATGTGTAAGTGTGCTGTAGAACTTCTGAGGTTTTATGGCAAACATTGACTTCAAAGCGAGAACACATTCACCTGTAATGTATCACTGCTTACTAGATGTTAGGAAAATTTGACGATATATAAAAAACAGAGCTAAAAATTTCCCTCATAACTGTGAATCCCTGATTCATTTGACCATAACAATAGAAAGTTATAAAACTTATAATCACAAAATCTCATTCATTTTACATCATTTCAAGATAATTTATGAAATCTCATTCAGTATTTATAAACACAAAACAAACACTCTGCCTTTTCCAGAAAGAGGTAGCAAAAGTCATTGTCCTGCACATCACAATGATAATAAACTACCGTAATAAAAAATACCTGTCAAGTACTCCAAAAGCATAATTTAAAACGCATGCATTGAACTTCTGTCGTTAAACCGCTGACATGTCGCACTCACAAGCAGTTTTATCATGACAACAAAAGTACTTTCCAAATTAATGCATGCTTTCTAAACTAACTGTCTAACAGTTCTACAAAAATGTAATGAGTTTCTGAATGACAACGTCTTGATGTGAAAGTCCAAAACACACTCAAGGCTAGGTCATTGTGCAGAAGAGAAAGATTCTTCATACATCTTTAAGGAAAAAATTAACTTAAAGGAAAAGAAAAACAAAGATAGACTTTAAAATCAGCAATGTCACATTGCCAAAAAATCCATAACACTAAACTGCAGGGTTTTAAAGCTGCCTCAACACAACCTCGTTGTAGTATGGTACTTGCTATAACTACAAAATATGGCATTAAATGAAGGTTCCAGCACATTTCAGTGGAACAACAATATGCATCTTTACATTTTGAACATTAAGTACACTTACCATATGACTCCATTCCATCAGCAGTCTTAACGGCTACCAATAAATGCTGGTCTTCTAAGTAGTCACGATCATCAAATATTGGCTGCAGCTACAAAATCAGACATTCAAAACAGTACAATTCCATTATTGGCTACTGTGGCTAGTGTCTGCATACACATGTGCTGCAGCAGCAGTGACAAAGAGTCTGAGAGAGAGCATTAAATGGCCAATCTGAACGAGTGCAGCAAATATATTTCAACATTTCAACAATGAGCTACATTGGTTTCTCAGTCAAGTTTAGTACACACTCATTGAAATCCATTGCCTTAGTATCGGCCACTTCTGCACATTCCTCATATAAATAAGAATATTCTTTTCTTCTTTTTTAAAAAATGCATTAAATGCATTCTGTCTTCCTAGATACAACAACACTTTCCACTCATACCATCATGATTCGATTTATAAGTAAATACTTGTCAAAGCATTTATTTTTTTAAAAGCATACAGTTTTTAAATTAACAATTTAAAAAGTGAACACGAATCCTCTCACAAGTAAGCATAAATTTACGTTTCAGATGAGATGAGAAAAGTTTACTTGAGGCAGTTGAGTAGACGTCCATTTCGGACAGCAGTAGTTCTCTTTCTTGACGCTGTCGTAAACAGAGTTCTGCTTAGTTGAAACAGGGGCTGAAATTAACAAGAAACGTCCCAGCAAATCTCTTGAAATCTTGATGACATGCACCATATAAATTGTCACTACTACTGCTATTGCCACTACCACCGCTACCACTACTACTACTACTATTATTATTATTATTATTACAGTAACTTGAGCAGTGCAAGCAAGCTGTGAGGCATATATATGGCAAAAGTCATCGAGTTCATATCAGAAGTTAATAACAAAAATTAATCAAACCTTTATATGACTGGTCAGTACACAGGTGAATAACAAATGAACTGGTAATAACTATGACCTTGATGGACTTAGGAACAAAATAGAAAATGAAACAACAGAAACAACCAATTCCAGCTGTACGAGAAAACTGACAACCTGGTTCTGAAGTGAAGAGCATGAGCACTAAGCTCTAAGCTTCGAAGTCATCAGAATCAGCTGCTCTGAATTGATCTAAATTTAACCTGCTGACATTGAATCTAATATAATAACTCCCATAGCAGCATGATCCTAATGTCCGTCAGCGGCTGCTTGCAGTAAAGCAGACCAAAGGATGCAGCTCAGCAAACCTCAAGAGTGACCTGCAGTCTTTTCACAGGACCGAGTTTACAACTCTTCAAGAAAGAAAGAGGCATTAAAAAAGCTCTGAAAAGAAGAACGGGACCTCGGAGCACATGAAAACTATGACTGAAACTAAAGCTTGAAATATAATTGCTGAAAAGCAACGTGTTTTGCTATGTCAACTAAAACGGAAACTAAAACTCACATGATAACTAACTAATTACAAAGTCTAGACTGAGTAAATCTTTAAGTATAAAACTCAAAGTTTGTCCTTCTGTGTGTGGGATGCACCAATTTTGCCCGGAGGCCTACTCGAAAATTACAGCGATTCGTTTAAAAAAAAATTTTGCAATCGATTCTTACCCACATTTGGAGTTAAACGCCACTATTTTCGGCTGCCAATTCACTTTATAAGTCCCGAGATGTCAACATTTAAACTTGCACGCGATAAGCGATTCAAAATCCATTCACGTTGATCGCCTCCACAAGGCCTCCATTGACTACCAGAGAACTACAGCCAATGGCATGACGGTTTGAGGTCACGTGATATTTACTTCTATCGACAATATTTGCGAGGATTATTCTCGGCTTTTTTCTTCTGATCCACACGAGAAAATCATAAAGATCGCCATCCAAAAATCTTTCCATATTTTAAATTTCGCTGTTATAAAAACGATATATTAGACACGGCATAATTATGTTCACTAAACTCATGACGTCATTATTTTGAGCTCAAATCTTAACGTCACATCTCGCCAAACCGCGTAGCAAAAATGTTGTGGACGTAAATAATGCGAATATAACTGCAAATAATCGGAATAAAAAAGCGTAGATTTAAAAAACTTCCTTTATCTAAGTGGCAAAGAACAATTTATGAAAAAAGCACGTTGCGCTGAATGGTACGGTAGTATCTTTTCAGAAAAAGTCGTTTTTCTCAGTTACGTGTCGAATGGACTTAACGGGTTTTGCTCTTCGATTATCGACCAGACCTGTACACCTAGCGGAGAGGTTCGTTACTTCTCCTTAACGCGGGGGTCGATGGAAGGCGGGGTCAGAATGGTGAAGTCGGAACGGGGTCAGGCGTGGCTGGGGACAAAAACTTATATTTCCCGGGCAACGCCGGGTTATTCAGCTAGTACATAAATAACTCAAACTAAAGCGACAACCAAAACTTCACAAGTTTCCAGTGCCGGTGCAACCTATCCCCAATGATGGAATCACATATACAGAAATACTCTCGCACTGCATTTGAAGGTAAAGTTTTGAATAGTTATCGGCATTTCTACAGACCTTCTAGGCACGATGAATGGAATTCAATTTTGAAGTTGTCTTGTCTGCTAGTTTTTACCTGTGAAACATAACGAAATATCATTGAGATTGCTTCATTAAACATCAGACAATTCGGACATATTGAAATATTTTTAGATATGTAGCGTTTCAAGACAATGCCTTTTTTGTTATACAATTCTCCCCTATAGAGCTGTTTTGTTGTGCACGCAGTGGCCTACTGTAACATTTTGGTTTGTCTCTGTGGTCATCCAAAACTTATATATTTTCAACCCCCCCTCCCTGTATGCATATGAAATTAATCTCTGACCAGCCATCTTACAGATGCCTGCCCTACAATAACATGTCAATGGTGACATTAGGATACCCTGTATTCTTTATAATGAAGCTTTTTATCGAAAACAAACCTCTGCGCTAATTTCTTCAAAAATGACTTTCATGTCGCCGCTGAGTGCACATCCTCCCTTGGCAGACGTAAACTGGGTTGTGACGCCAATGTCAAATGTGGCAAATACCGGTTTATGGTCGCTTGAACATATTCGGTCAGTACAACCTATTTAACAGCCATATATGCAAAAACATTTACTAATGATTGGACGGATGCTGAATAACTATGTTAATTTGACATCTCGCTGAATAATGAGATAATTTAAAAATTCATATTGAAGAAAGACATATTTACAACATTCAAAATCAAATATATCAACACTTTTACGAACAACACAATGACCTTAACTGAATTCTATGATGACCACAGTTTTCCCAATAAGTTACTGACATAATTGGACAAGAGGCATGCTTACAAAGCCTTACATGTACCCCAGAAAACTTAATATTACTAGCTGGCTTGGTTTACTAATTAAGTTATGGACATTGGTAGCTTCTCACTATGCTGCACGGGCTTAGGTAAACTCAGGTATTTGGTACATCTCTATTGACGGTATCACTAAACACAGCATTGACAACTCAGTAGACAGCAGCTACCCTTTATCCTATTTTTAGGTAAATTTATATGGGGTGAACATCAATTAAAACTTTCAATTGAAAGTACACAATCAAACAAAAGCCAATTTTAAA
Organism: Lumbricus terrestris; assembly: GCA_949752735.1. Taxonomy (NCBI): domain Eukaryota; kingdom Metazoa; phylum Annelida; class Clitellata; order Crassiclitellata; family Lumbricidae; genus Lumbricus; species Lumbricus terrestris. Next base: position 29,178,063 of record OX457038.1, on the reverse strand, counting down.
TGGATTGATTGATCATCTAAGGCATGAAGAAAATGAACTCTGACTAGAATGTTGCAATGTGATAAGAATTTGCAGTAACTTTATTTACTAAATCATTTAATTTCATTTAAAAAACAATGACACTAAATTTTATCATAAATATCTAAAATTGTTAGCAGTATTAAAGCTACTCAAAAGAGAACTAAATCATTCAAGATTACCAAAGAGTTCTGACGTTCCTAAAAGTACCGGTAGATATCGACACATACAATTAGGTAACAAAAGAAGCATTACCATAAGAAGTGTTGAAAATAGGAGTCTCAGGGTAACTGTGCCACAAAATACGGTCACAGTATGAAGGCGCGTTGATTCTTGTCTAAAAATTCAAACCAAAAAAATTCAAAATAATGTTCACAAGACAGAAAAATAATAATTTTACAGAACAAATAAGACTTAAAGTTCCAACAGAGTTAAATTTCATATTATCTCTTTGTAAACTTAATAATTAAATATTCTGTTTACACTCTAATTATAATGTCTCAGAGGGTGAGAAAACAAACATCTCAGTATGTTCCAAATCTTCTCTAACAGAACCATTGAACTTCACAAATCTAAATTTACGACAATCATTTAAAATGGATGTAGTTGAAAAACTGAAGAAACATATCAAGAGGGAGAATCCGAGAGTGACAGATTTAGACAAACAGACATAAATGCTCAGAATTGGAATTGAAAATTTAAAGTCTGTTATGGGAAAATAAAAACCATCAAGAGCATTTAAAGCTGGATGAGTTCAAGAACTGAAGAAAAAAGCTAGTGAGAGTATACGACATAAGCAATCATCTTACACCAGTAGTTTTGAACTTTTGCCAAACATATCTGTCTCGTGTTCCTTTTTTAAACCGGTAAGTAGGAGGGAAAGAGACTTCTTCTTCTCCTGAAAAATAATTCCGTAATGCTTTAACGAAATCGAAATGAACAGGAAGGACAAAAACGAATTAAAAATAACGACATGTTGTGATTTTCTCTTCTGCTGAAAAAAAATCAGTAATGCTTTAATAAAGACAAATGACAGGAAAGGAAACAAAAAGGAAAAAATGTTTTACAACACCACACTGTGCTGTAATTGTGTAACAACAAAACAAATATAAAAGTACTTTATACGTGTCAGTTGCAGCTACAACATAAGTACTTAGTAATTAAATTCTTTATTTAGACAAATCGAGTTTGCATTTTAATTGCTTTGCAAGCTTTAACATAATTTATTACTAAATTTACAGCAAGAGAGGCAAAAGAACGAAATAATCTAAAAACAAAAGCTTTAGATCATGAGTAGAAACTTTATGACCTTAACGATGTCAAACAGTGTATTAACTTCAAACTCAAAAGCTTTATGATGTGAATTATTGACAGAATAATTAATTTCAAAGTCATAATTTCTACCACTAAGTGTTAATTTCTCGCATAAACTTACAGTAATTTCAAGCTCTATTCAGTCAGTAAGCAGCCACGAAGGATTTAAGAGACTCACGGAATTCAATGAAAGCCTCTTTATTCTGCTGCGTACGTCGAAGTTGATCATACTCGAGAAGTGCTGTGTAATTGGTTGATTCCTTTATCTTTTTGATAATAACCTGTATAATCAGCATATTTCAACACATCAGCAAAGAAAACTTCTTAAATAACGTCCAATTACTTGTCAAATTGAATTTAGGTAAATTCTGCCTGGTTTTACTAACTGTCACGAACTTTAATACTTCTACAAAACTCCAACCACAATCTAGCTATAAATCCAAAAGGTGACAAGTCAAATGTATTGATGGATATAACCAATTTCAAATGAAAAAACCAGGATTTCAACAATAAAAACAACGTCCCCATTATCATATACATTAATTTTTTATATATCAACCAGACTCACACATTCCAGATTTCAACACAACTTTACTTAGAAAGTGACCATTGATTTACGTTTTCATTATAAAATTTCGTAGACTGCATGAAAAACATCTCGTGGGGCGACCTGTTAGTAACCCCTCCGTATGGAGGGGTGAACGAACGGGCACGGACGGCAAACGGGGGGAAGGCAATGGCAAACCACCCCTTATCTTTGCCAAGAAAATTCATGATGTATCCAAGAAAGAAATCAACGATAGTCACCAAGGGTGAGACCCTCAGGCCTGAGGGTGACTTAATGGCTACTGAGGAAGAGCACATTGACGAGTCGGGAGCTACGGGTTCGAATGAAGCCACAGGACCAAAGCCGAAAGGACGTCCAGCGGTGGATATGGCCATGAAGCAAAGACTTGACATGAGCTGCAAAAAATCTATGAAGGTCGGAACGTGGAACGTCAGAAGCATGCAGAGTGGGAAGATGGACATCATTCAAAAAGAGATGGGAAGGATGGATATAGCGATACTGGGATTATGTGAGACCAGATGGAAGGGAAAAGGACACTTCAGATGGAACGGTTTTAAGATAGTAATGTCGGGGCAGGAGGAGAGGGGGAGGAATGGAGTTGCAATCATGTGCGATAGGAAGAGCGCTGATGCGATAATGGGGTATAATACAGTGAGTGACAGAGTACTGAGTGTAAGATTTAGGGGAGGAAGGATCAATACGACAATCATACAGGTTTATGCCCCTACAGCGATGGCGGCAGAGGAGGAACAAGAAGCTTTCTACTTAGACCTGCAAGGGACAATTGACACAACACCGAGGGGAGACATACTGGTGATTATGGGTGACTTCAACGCGAAAGTTGGTGAGGACAGAAGTGGATGGGAAGAAGTAGTGGGTAAGTACGGACTGGGTGTACGAAACGAGGCAGGGGAGAGAATGCTGGAGTTCTGCGATTCCAATGAACTACGAATAATGAACACATGGTTCGAACAACCGAAAAGAAGACTTTATACATGGACGACGCCGGATGGAAAACACAGGAATCAGATCGACTACGTGTTGGTGAACAAAAGATGGAAGAGCACGATAAAAGATGTAAGAACAAGACCGGGGGCGGATTGCGGAACAGACCACGAGATAATAGTGGCTACATTACAGCTAAAGTTGAAGAAGTTGAAGAGAGGCAAAAGACTGACCAGTTTCGATTGCAAAGGCATAACACCAGAATACAGGGTGGAGATAATGAATAGGTTTGAGATCTTAGAGAGAGACGATACAACGGAAGAGGAGGATGCAAACAAGCTATGGACAAAGATGAAAACTGCGATTCAGGAGGCGGCGGAGAAACATGTACCAAAGAAAACGTCAAGGAAAATTACACCATGGCTATCCAAAGAGGCCATTGAGGTGGCAATGGAAAGGAGAGTAGCAAAAAAGGAAGGGAATAGGGATAGGGTAAAAACATTGAATAAGGCCTTCCAAAGGAAGGCAAGGGAGGATAAGGAAAACCATCTCAAGGAAATGTGCAAGGAGATGGAGGAAGAAGGGAAGAAAGGAAGAACTAAAGAACTGTTCGCAAAGATAAAGGAAATAACAAAGACAGCAGGCCCTAGAATGGGATCACTCAAGACAAAGGATGGGAAGATAATAGGAGACGAGGAGGAGATGAAGGCAAGGTGGAGAGAGTATACGGAAGAGCTGTACAAGGAGGACGAACGTGTCGTGAAGGAAAACATCAAAATAGAGGAAGTTGAAAACGAACCAGAGATATTGGAGGCAGAGGTGGAGTGGGCGATAAAACAGTTAAAGAACAACAAAGCGCCAGGACACGATGGAATACCTATAGAACTGGTAAAAGCGGGAGATGAAACAGTGGTGAGGACTATTACAAAGCTATGCAATCAAATCTGGAGAACTGGGGAGTGGCCGGAGGATTGGAAAAGGTCAGTGTTCATACCAATATTCAAGAAAGGAGACGCGAGAGAGTGTGGAAATTATCGAACGATAGCGATGATATCGCACACGAGCAAAATACTACTCAAAATAATCCACAAAAGAATGGAGAAGACAATTGAAAGAGAATTACCAGCCAACCAAGCGGGATTCAGGAAGGCGCGTGGAACGCGTGATCACATCGCCAATATAAGGTGGATTATGGAGAGACAGAGGGAGTACGGGCAAGAGGTGCATATGTGTTTTATAGACTACAGCAAGGCGTTTGATTGCATAGACCATACACTACTGTGGAGGACACTAATCGAGATGGGAATTCCGAAGCATCTGGTTAAACTACTGAAAGGCCTTTACGTGGATCAAGAGGCGGTTATAAGAACTGAATATGGAGACACAGAGAAATTTAAAATAAGGAAAGGAGTGAGGCAGGGGTGCATTTTGTCCCCTTTCCTGTTCAATCTGTATGCCGAGAGAATTATGAGGAGGGCTGGATTGGAGGAGGCAACAGAGGGGGTAAGGATAGCGGGGAAAATACTGAATAATTTGAGGTACGCTGATGATACGACATTATTGGCGGGTAAGAAGGACGACCTGGCCGAGTTAATAAGAAGAGTCAGGATGGAAAGCGAAAAGGCGGGACTATACTTCAATGTAAAGAAAACAAAAGTTATGACAACTGCAACATGGGAAAACTTTGAGGTGGATGGAGAAACGATAGAGGTAGTATCGAGCTTCACATTCCTGGGATCTATGTTAGAGAAGGAGGGAAGATGTGATATGGAAATAAGGCGGAGGGTATCAATGGGAAAAACGGCAATGAACGGTCTGGGAAATATTTGGAAAGATAAATATGTGAGCAGGGAAACAAAGAAAAGACTGGTAAGAGCACTGATCTTCCCGGTCGTCCTATATGGATGCGAAACATGGACAAAGACACTGGATATGGAAAAGAAAATCAACGCGTGCGAGATGTGGATTTGGAGAAAAATGTTAAGGATTTCATGGACGGAGAAGAGAACTAACGAATCGGTGCGTGAGGAGCTCGGAATAGAGAGAGATGAGACACTACAGCAAACAGCGACTTGGAGGAAATTGAGCTACTTCGGCCATGTGATGAGATCTAACGGTTTGGAGAAGGAGCTGATGACGGCATGCGGTGAGGGAAGGAGGAGACGCGGAAGACCAAGGAAGAGATGGTTGGATGAGGTACAGGAAAAGTCTGGCATGAACTTGGAGGAGCTGAGAGAGGCAACAAGAGAGAGGGGACACTGGAGAGGATACATCAAGAATATCGCCAGAGCTCCAAGAGCTGACGGCACCAGGTGACCAGGTGGCATGAAAAAAATTAGCACATCTAAAAATCAGTACATCTTGACAGATACATAGATAAGTTTTACTGCTGAAACGCAGTCAACAGCAAATGCAGAACATGAGAGGATATATAACTATAGTAAAACAAGTTAATTAAAACAAACAAGTAAAAATTTATGGCTACAAACCAGTGAATCCAATTCCTCAATTCGATAGTTAAGATCACCGAAGAAGAATAGATGATGGAAGTGCTTAGTAATGTCAAATGGACCAATTTTCTTCGGAACTAGGTCCAGGCCTTTCAGAATATCGTGAAAATTCTGGTTTCGCCTGAAAACATCAAATTTCTATCAAACTATCTTTCTACTATCGTCCCATCCACTGCCACCCAAAAATACATAATTTTTCTCCCTTAAAATCAACTTTAATTTGACTCAAAGACTTGAAAATCAACTGCCACATTCTGTCTTTATTCACCACAGTGGTCGTAGGACATGACTGGCAAAACTAAACAGACTGTGGAGTGGACTTTCTTGCTTGATGTCTTTGCAACTATCCTATGTGTGTATAAATAACCAATGGAAACATCACGGCTTATTCATTGTCCTAATTAAAGGTCAACTTATTTATACAGAACATATGTTGGCTCCTAAACTTCAAACTGCATTAATTAGTAATTCTGCACCTGCGGTAAGTGTGGAAAGTTTTCTGATCTTGCAATTTTGCACCCTTGGGATGCAAAAGTTTAAGTAGATGTCAGTCAAGCTTTCAGATCTTGTCAACCCCAAAATTGGGATTGCCCTATTCTTCAATAATATTATGCTATTCCAGAATAACAGAAAAATTCATAGATAAAATCTAATAAACTTTCCATTACAGTAATTTCTAAATTAAGCACGTGTCAAACAGAACAGAATCGAAGAAACGTTTCGAGCAAAGTACCTCTTGTTTTTCTCGTGACCAGATGTCAGATGAGCGCATATGAAGCAGAAAGACGTCCGACTGAAGTTGAAGGAAACGCCGACTGCACCCTTGTTGCCTAGACATTAGAAAAGTCTGACCAATGACATTTCAGCAGCAGCACTGTTCAGTCCAATAAAACCCCAGCTGAAACCCCTTTTATTATCATCATTATACTATTTAATAAAAATAATTATTACCCCATTTTTTGTATGTATAAAGATCACACGAATCTGACATGTGGTTAGTAAGTTAGCATTAAAGACCATTGATTATATTTATTATAGTTACTTAACTATAATAGTTCAACAAAATGTTTGAATTTTACCGGAGTTCCACCTAGGAACGTAAAATTGACAAAAGTATTCTGCAAAGACTGTCATCCCTTTTGCATTGTTTCTATCATGTCATTATTACAGTTGAACAAAAATTCCAGCACAAAACCTCTACAAACTAAAACATCTTAGATAATAACAATGTGCCCACCATACTTAATTCCCATTGAAACGCAGAACAAGGCAATTTGAAGACGTTTCTCATGACTGCCAAAAAGTGTTTTTGATGTCATTAAAAGAAAACAACGAAACGGTTCAATTTACCAAGAGCATTCGCAAGACCCGTTTTCACCGTTGATTGCTGGACGTGACTGATCTTGTTCTTGTGTTCTTGTTTGGCAAATATAACCAAACGTATGCCCCACAGAGTTGACAAGGCTACCTGCAAAATAGCACAACAATATATAAATTTTTGAAAAATGTATTAATAAAATTTGCAGTTTACCAACAACATAGACAAATTCTTTCAAAAATAAAATGTAGCACTACAAATAAAAATTATTTGAGACAACAATGACTATAATAACTGCAAATATCATTAGCCAAAATCCTATGCTCCACTTAGCAATCTAGTAGCTGGAAAGCAATGATAAAAAATACAACTATCCGCATTAACAGAAAATACGAACTCTCCACTTTTAAAGACAGCTCTTTATGCTGATTTCTTCTTTAGATTAAGACCCATGTCACGCTAGTAAAACAGTTTTCTCCGCTCATCCTATTCGAACCTGATAGAACTCTTCTCCAAATGTCTCCATGAGGAGAATTTTCAGTCGATTCGTCCATTCCTTGTCTGAAAGAACCGATTCCTGAGTTCCGAAGACGTAAATGTCATGAGGTATCATTGCCAGGGTAGTGTTGCGCTTCTTACCCAAACCATCGGACTTAATCCACTGCAGTAGACTATACATCGGCACTTCATCACCTACGTCGTCACACAAAAAACACGTCCACACTGGCAAGTGAACAAAAGTGTTTCACACAAGAACGATGACATGGCTAGCACACTGCATGACATAAGAACACATAAACACTGGTACAAACATTCAGTGTCTTGTTCTCAATGTCATATCTCCTAAACACTAGTACTATACTAACATTCAGTAATCTTTTTCTCACCTTCAGATCTCTTTGTCTCAAACCCTTACTACAGTATCTATCTACAGATAACCAACTCAATTACCTGTCAATTCATCCACTGAAACCCTCCATATTATAGTCACGCCAATGCACTATCTGATCGGATTTGATCAATCTTTTCAACCACAACAAGAACCTTACCTAACGTAACGTAAGATGCAAATGTGTACGATGTAATGTAAAATGTAATATAAGAGATGCAATGCAGTGCAATGCGTTTATGGAATCTTAGGCACAGATGCTGAATGTCAAATCATTATCTTATATGATACAACCATGCGTTCAAAAATTACACCGGCAGTACATAAGATAACATCTTTTCGTGTGGACAGACCCATAATTACACCAGCAGTACATAAGATAACATCTTTTCGTGTGGACAGACCCATAATTACACCAGCAGTACATAAGATAACATCTTTTCGTGTGGACAGACCCATAATTACACCAGCAGTACATAAGATAACATCTTTTCGTGTGGACAGACCCATAATTACACCAGCAGTACATAAGATAACATCTTTTCGTGTGGACAAACCCATATTCCAGGTTCCAACGTAAAACGAGATCTTCTTCACTTCTCGATGCATGCTATGCATGTTCTTCAGCTGCTGGACCAGTTGGCAGAAGTTCTCTCGCTGTCGGACGTCTTCGAACAGGTAGGTCTTGAGGCCCAATCCCGTCACTCTCACATCAAGACGAGAGTTGTTAGCGGTACTTAGTACCAGCTGCTCAACTTCATAACAAAAGAAAAAAGCATTCTCAATCCACAGCCTCTGCATTTTTTCTAGCCATTTAATGAGGCAAACAAACAAAAGACAGTTGATTTTCAAGCTGCAGTGATCTTGATTACATTTTCATATATATAAATGAGGATTGTGGAACTTCAACCGCGTGCTGTTCGCTAATAAACACTCACTTTCATAAATGAGCCTTCTACAAGTCGCACAAGCCTAGAGAATAGACGTACATAGACAGCATTCATCTTATACTGACTATTCATTCAATTCTGAGATTTATATAGTGTTACCTCAAAAGCAGCTACTCAGAAGTGCTCCATGACCCAACCTGGCTAACGAGAAGAGTCTTAAGAGCAGAGTAGAATGTGGTCTCAAAGACTCTAGCCATTAGACATAGTTCCACAAGAAGTCCATTCCAGATTGCAGGGCCAGCGACAGAAAAGGCACAGCACTGCATAATAGAAGTGCTCTAATTGGAGGACAAAAAGTCCAGTTTGTTTAGAAGAGCGGAGAGAGCCATGGCACTGGAAGCTCATGGCTGGTGAAGCAGCAAAGCTCCTGTAAACAAACAGGGGCCATACGTGCGAGACAGCGATAAACCAAGGAAGAGATCCTTTAAGTGATCCCTGTGGACAGGGAGCCGATGCAAGACATCCCGCATACAATGGGCTTCTTGTGGGACTGCGTCTAATCTTGGGATGCGACCAATAAGGCATGCCATGATGCGCAATACCCAATCCAAACACTCAACCTGAGTCGCTGGAAGACTAAAAAGACTAAATCCAGATCAACCGTAATTTCCCTCAAACAGAATACTAAATAGATTTGCTACGCAATTCAGCAAGAAATTAATAAAATCATTAAAGATATTAAACTGACTTCGGTCATGAGTGAAAACGTTTTTTTCGTTGAGGCAATCTTTGTTGGGCTTGATTGCCAACAGTTTGCCAGCCTGTATGTCAACCGTAAGCTTAATTTTAGCTTGGATGCCTCGTGACAAGACTTTTGCCTACACAGATGAAAACAAACAAACATTCAAGCCAAATGAAGATAATAATGCAAAGTCTGTAAGCATGTATATGTAATGAGTGATATAGATAAAATGATGGCTACCATCTGCTCACTGCTCTATCTAGTGTTCTTCTTTCACACTAGGCCAAGGCATTTATCCTGGATCAAGGAAAGGTTGCTATTCAAATTGCAATGAGACTACTGAGATATGTCCATAAATTGTATATTCTTTGTAATTGATTGAAAATCAGTAATAAGATAGATCAACATAAACAACTGCAAAAGAAATTTTACCTGCTGACGCAGACTTAAACAACTAGCCATTGGGAGAGCCATTTCCTTGACAGCAGTTGACAAAGCATTCCAGACAATAAGCGTGAAGTTGCAAAAGCCCCAAGTACCAAATGTGGTGCAAATCCCTGGGACTATTAGGTTTCCATAGGGTGCCAAACTCAGGAAGGGTCCACCAGCAACTGGTATGCACAACCTGGAAAGATGGGGAGGTAAGTCCATGCCGGCATATGTATGCAAGCATAGCCAGCTTGTACCTGACTCTTTGTGGGAAACACAGTCAATGTAGTTGTTGTATCAATGCCCCTGGTACATTGGTGAAACTGAACAAAAAGATCAAAAGTTGTGCAGCAGTTTGGAAAATGAATTGAAGTTTTCCATGGATACAGATACTTAAAGACAAATGTGCAAACGGATGTCACTTAATCATGCAGCTTATATAGGCACCCATATATCAATCCAGGATTGCAATATGAAGAATGGCAAGCTAGGTATTTCATGGTTAGTCACCCATCCAAGAACCAACCAAACGTCATAATATTGCCCTATTTGCAAGCATCAAAGTCAACCACAGTTTCAAAATACCACCTAATTTATATCTGCAAATTTAAATACAGAGCTTCATGCATTACAGTGAATGTGGCAAAAAAAATTAAAAATTAATAAAAGTTCAAGTTCATGATGATATATTCATAGCATTGAGTTCTTGCTGACATACTGCAGTCAGTTACAAATAAGAAGTGAAAAAGAAAATCATAATAATTCAATCAATTGGGTGGAAGTCAGAAAAAGGGGCAATGGTCAAGTGTCTGCAAAGTACTTTAGAAATGTAATTTCCTCAGTCCTTAATCGGGAGTTCAAAACTGTGAGGGCTCAAGGAGTATTGTAGAACACTATTAATCAATGCTATACCACATTACATTCTGCAAAACTTTACGTTAACCATGTCCTGTTAACATAGGCGTACGGGAGATTTCGGCAGTGGGGGGCAAACAAAATTTTTTTGCCCGAAAAATCTGACCACCTTTTTTTTTTTAAGTCATTCACCCAAAATTCTTAAGATTTTTCCCGTCCGAAAAATCTGACGACCTTTTTTTTTAGTCATTCGCCCAAAATTCTAAAATCTTACGACCTTTTTACCCCTGTGTGCCCGAAAAATCCCTCCCGTACCTGTTTTGCCCGAAAAAAATCTCCGAAATTTTTATGCCCGTCCAAGCCTCTTTTGCCCGAAAAACACATTTGCCCAAAATTTGGGGGGCACTTGCCCCCCCTGGACCACCGCCTCGTACGCCTATGCCTGTTAATGTATGTTATGCAAATGGAACATGAAGCTATCCGTGTCCTTCACCTCGAAGGATGTAGCTGGAATCATTGGTTTAGTTGGAACTCTTCCAAGTGGTTGTCTTGTTCCATCCAACATCTGCACGCCTCCTTCTTTCCACATCGTTGTCAGGTCAGTGAATTTTAGTTTAGCCTGCAGCACAATTGAATTTCATACTCATAAAAGGAGCGGTAAACAATTAGCACTCACACAGCAAAGTGAAATCAAAAGTGCAAAGCACACACACTGTCAATGCAAATTGGTCCATATAATTATTATCTGAGTACATTCAAGCATTTTGAGAATACAATGACTAAGCAAATGTAAACAAGCCGACGCCATTACTTTCACTGACCCTCTTGGAATAACAACAGCTATGCAAAGTTGGCTCAGCAAAGGTAAGTAAACTCAGTGTTATGAAGTTCACAATATATGACATATAAGCACCTAGAGCAAAGTGAAATCAAAGCACAGCCAGGAAACAACTTTGGGAGTTTCCATTTGGGGAAAGGTTTCCATTTTATATGGTCACAGTGCATGGGGTCAGTTTTGAAATTCTATTTGACCATAATTTATATGGTGTGGGGTGTTTTAAACCCGTAAACCCCTAAATAACGACCATGTACCAAGATACATTTATAATGCAAACACTTATTACATACATATTTCAGTAGCAGCCTACACAGGTCAGCATTGTTGAAGGATTCTTTGGTTTACATCCAGGCATGAGAGAAATTTTCAACCATCAAATACTAGCCCAGCCAAGCTTACACATTCAAAAAACAACTACAATGACAGCTCTAAATGAGAAAGAGAAGTTCAGATTCCTAAGCCACAAGCCACAGCAGGCAGTTGAAGTGTTAGCAACATCACTTTATTAGCATCAGCATTCGCTAGTTCTCTCCCTTGTCATCTCATTCTCATGTTGACAGTGTACAGGTTATTTGCATTCACTTTGCCATTGAACACACAAACTTTGCCATAGAACACACAAACTTTGCCATTGAATACACAAACTTTGCCATTGAATACACAAACTTTGCCATTGAACACACAAAATTTGCCATTGAACGCACAAACTCTGCCATTGAACACACAAACTTTGCCATTGAACACACAAACTTTATAACATCTTCTGACAGTCCAGCATTCTAACTGCTAGACGCAAATTTGCCCTGCATACAACCGTCAAAATAGAATTTTTAAAAAGCTGAAGCAAGCACTTTAGCAACAGAAATTCTTCATCCAAGTTAAAAATATTGAGTATGAACACTCAAAAGCACGAGCGCAATGCGAACATTGATAGCAAAAGAATTGTACTGACTTTTTTCTCAAGATTTTGAACGGCAGATTTGCAGCGCAATATTCTCTCAAAAACACTCGCCATGTCATGTTCATGAGTTTGCTGAAACAAGTCAACAACGCTAAAAAATTACGCAAGCGGACCAAACATAAAAAATAGATAGCAGCCAAACATACTCACAACCTATAAATGCTAATAGGCACAACAATGCAAATATTGCAAAGGCTTCATAGTCAGCTAGATTACAAAAAAAAACCACATAATTCGGCTTCCTGAACCAGATTTCAGTTATATCCTAATTAAATAATAGAAATGAAGAAATAAGATTAGCTGGACTAAAAACAACTTAAGGAGCAATGGATCTGACAAAGGACAAGAAAGATCATTTATCCATCACCACCAAACGGCTGGCATCAAGAACAGATGATGATGATGATGATGAAGATGGTGAAGATAAACTATCATATATGATAATTTTTTCAGATATTTTAACTATATGCCTATATAGTTACAATTGCAGATTTGTAATTATGCATGCAAAAACATATATATCTATATTTAATATAATTCATTTTTCCCAAAAACAAAAATTATATAATGCATGTGTACAAACATATTTCAGAGTCACAAAAGCAGACACTGAAGGTAAAAAACCCTGCTTATTATAGATCTGATAACGAGTTGGTTTGAAATGACAAGTGATTAACATAATGGTGTTATAATGCTTTAACACAACAGGATAAAAGGAACCAGAACCTTTGTAGGCATGTGCATGTATTTATGCATGCAAATTTATGCAAATGTGTAATTGTGTGAACACAATTTACTCGAGTACGTATGCATGCATTGCGCATACACATTCAAGTGCACATACAGTGGGTGTATGGCAGCCTCAATGCTATATATCGAATTTCCGTAAAATTACACATTAAGCCCAGTCGCTCAAAAACGCATACTGGTATGTTTGCTAAGATAAAATAATTATTGTCATTACTGTTTTTTCAGTGTCAACAAGAGGTGCTGTGGTAATTGGTCCAAACAACTGACGACAAAGGTCAATCTTCACCATCAAATTCTCCACGTGTCTTAAATGAAAAAAAACAACGTTCATTTATCCTCTGATTAAAGTCACGCATTACTAGCAAAAAGGAAAGCAAATTACTAGAGGCAGACCACGAGATTTCCGGTGGTACAAAAACCCTATACTACTCGCCCACTGAAGGCAAGCACATGGATTAAACAACCTGAAATAAATTTCATTAAGTATTGGCATTCTCTAAATGGCAGCAGCATTAGATTCTAGCTGTGGTTCATCTCATACCTCTCAACAGAGCTAAATTGCCTATTTGGCCAGAGTTAATTGCTGGATATCCCTGCTAATAGCACTTGTGACAGTATCAGATAACCAACCAATCCTATATCACAACAGTTAACTAGCTATATCTTTGTCAGGTGACAGGCACTCGCTCTGGCTTCATCTGAATCACATATCACAACCACACAGATGCAACAAGACCTTAGAAGAAAACAGCGCAACGAAAGTCATTTCTATGGAAAGGAAATTAATGTCCTTCAGAGAAGTCAAGCAGTCCAGTAAACCAATGAACCCATAAAGATTGGAAAAGCATTGGTCCATGTTCAATCCAGTCATCATACTATAAAAGCAGGGTGACTTAGCTGCCATGCAACAGAGCAGACAGACTAAGAATGACGGTGTCTAGACAGATAGGCAAAATATGCACCCTTCCACATTTCTGAAGATGTAGACTTTGCATTCATGACTAAGTTGAAACAAGCAATCAATGCTTTTCCATCCCCTATGGATATAATCAATTCCAAGGGTGGAAGACCATGACATGCACTTCCCTCATCATCAAGGCTTCAAATCCCTACATGGACACCAAGAGAATATAGCTAAGAGATCTCTAATCTCAGGTAATTTTGGTAATATGTGGCACCGCACACCGAAATCAGCATTATGGTGATTTTCAAACATATTGCATTTGATGCATCATTTCAAAGGCCTTGTCTCAGGCATCAAAATGACACAAAAATTATTGCTCTAGAGCTAAATTAAATTAATTAAAAATAATAATTTGCATATCAAGAGCATTAAGATAGCTTGGCTACTTGTCTTTTGAAAAAAGTTTTTAAAAATTTGAAATTTAAAAAAAATTAAATCTCACTTTCACCTAAACTTTAGATTGAGGTTCTCATTCCATTTACTTTTTGGCTCATTTCTTAGTTAAGATAAATGTTTGTTCATAGTTATCTCCCAGTTTGTGATTTTTTCCTTTATTAGGGTCCAGTCTTGTGACCCTTTAGATCCCATTTAGTTGTTGCCTTATTAAGGTAATTTTACAGCATATTTTGCACATAGCTTCGATGGATACAAAAATAGTCAACCAACAGTGATCACCAGTTGAAGGCACATTGTATGTATACATACACTATACAACCTGACGAGAATGCAATATGATTACATTCATAGTATGTGTATAGTATACACATACTATGAATGTAATCATATTGCATTCTCGTCAGTTTGAAATAATAAAGATTATTATTACTATTTATTTTCTCCAAGGTACATATGATCCCTTGGGATTGCAAACATTTTGGGAGATGTTCTGGAATGACTAGCCTTCGCAGATGGGAAAAGTGTTGCAGAAAGCGACTACTCTGAAGCACTATTAGTCATAGAGAAGTGCTGAAACAGAGAAATTATTTCTCTGCTATTTTTGATATTTGTGCAAGACGGTAGCCGAGGAAGTTGATCAATGCAAGGCCAGATTGACTTGTTGGATTATTACTATTATAACTATTATTATTGTTATTTAATTTTAAAAAAGGTGATAACAGAGGTCAAACCATTCAGCCCATAAGTCTCACTTAGGATCATGAGGAAACAATTAAAACCATAAATATTTTAAGTCAATTATATCTTGAGCAAACATAAAATCTGCAAAAATAATTGTTCAAACTGTCCAAATTCACAAGGAAAAGACTTGGTGACATCTCCCAGATGTCAAAACTACCCAAAACTGAGTTTCGACGCTGAATATTCTACAGAAAAAACCGTATGCTTGCAAGCTGATCGGGAGTATGTCTATGCCAGTGTCTGTTTGAACGCATACATGTGTATACTAGTTAGCCACGCCTGCACAAAGTACTACCACCAGGATGAGGATACTAACAGGAAACGGAACACTACCAGCTAAACGATCTGTAAACAACAACATTGTTTCAACTGCAGCACCAACAAAACAGTGTTTGCTGCCAGATCAGTCGCTCCTCCACATACCCGCATGCAGAAAGGTCAGATGACTCAGATTAGATCCTGTTTGCTCTCGGCAAATCTGCGACCATTTTATATCACTATCAAATATAAAGTGTTGGGGCTGATTATCTCACTACTCCAAATAATATGATAATGCTTCCAACAGCAATCTGTAATTGTTAAGGTTTTTCAAACTCCAAACATTATAAATTTTCAGCATGTAAACTTTTATATAATATAAGGCTGGCTAGCTAACATTATATCCAAATATTTTCCAAAAACTCTCCAAAAATCATGATTTTCTTATGTATTCTGTTTGAACTTCAATGCAGAAAGAGCTCGATAGTCCACCTGTCTATGTCCTTTGCAGTTTCATCCATGACATGGCGCAGCTGAGCCAAAGTTTCGCCACCAGCAGCAGTGGTTTGGGCATCTACATTAGCCCCGTGTTCAATGTAATTTTGAAGAACATTGATGAACGGTCCGTCACATCTGAAACAGAATAAATTGTGTAACTATTGATGTGAAAAAAACCAAGCCAACACTTTGGATATTCTGCAGTAAGTTGTAAGTAGTTAACTAGTTACCCTGCCTTCAGATTAAATGTTTGTCTTCTGTTTTATACCGTTGCCTTCTGCCTCTTGCAGGTGTCACTCCAATTGCGAGTGAAGGACTTGTTCAAGGTCCCTACGCGGCAACTTGAGGTGGATTCGAACCTCGAACCTTCCGGCTCCAAGGCAACGAACATACCCACTACACCACCGCGTCCCACTCATAAGCTCATGAAATTCTTTGGCAAAACAAGGTGAAATGAAATAATTTCTTTCGATTCCAAAAGACTAACAACTTTTTAATCTGTGCGCCTCAATAGTTGAAACTAATAACAATAATGACAACTCTTATGGCACCATAACGTGGCCATACTGCTACAAGGGTGCCTCACAAATAACCAACTAGTGGGATAGTTCATAGGAAACACTCAAGATCTAATCTATGAAGGAGTCTAATGAGTTGGCCAATCTAATATCGAGTGTAGGATTGTTCCAGCATCTGGGACCAGCAGCAAAGAATGCACAATCACTTAAACGTTCACAGAAGCTGGTCTTCTTAAAGTGACCTAAATCGCAGCCTGGATGCATAGGAATCACGTTCGGAGCAGTAGCAACATATATACTCGTACAGCCTCGTGAAGCGATTTGAATTTCTTTGGAATGAAGTTTCAACTCAATGCGGAATGAGACAGGTAGCCAATGCAGGACATCGCGTAGGAGTTGCATAACGTGATCATATTATCCAACGTCATTCTTTACTTTATGTTTCAAAATACCCTACCACTGGCTTGCACAGACATATATAAAAAAAGTATAACGACTAATCACATGTACCTTGACAGATTTAAGCTTCGGAACCGCTGTAGGAAATATTGATACAGGAAGTCGTTGATGCTGCTCTGTGCTGCATTTCCATCAGACATTGAACCGGGCTCCGTATCAATGGATGGAGGAACGATTTCAAACTGAAGGCCATCAGCCTCATCTTCCACTTTCTCCTCATCTGGAAAAAATTACATCTATAGATGTTTCAGATAGCTATTCTCGGCAAAGTCTGAAAACTAATTCTGTGATTGCAGTATTTAAACGTAGCCACAGACATCACTAAGCAAACTTCATTCCAAAGAAATTAGAGCCTAAGAGTGATCCCTCATATTCTCCGAGGAAACCAGACCCCTGTAGGTGTGACTAATTAAGATCTGCTTGACAAAGAGCATCTGTTTTTAAGCAATTAATTATCAGAAGTCAAAGGTCATATAAAGCAGTGGACCACTTAAACTAAACTGACATCTACAATTCTAGCATTCAAGTGACAGCTTAATAAGAAGGCAGACAAAACAGGCAACGACAATTGACAGATTTACAGACGTAACTTTTTAAAACAACGCACCTGCAGAGTCTTCGTCATCCGACACGCTATCAGAGGCTATAGGATAGACGAGTGGACCAGCCATGCCATTCTTTGGTCCTCGTTGCATGTATTCGTGAATCAATTGTGTGAGATCAACATACTTTCGACACACAACACCGGCTTCACTCTGGACAACAGACACATATACGCATAGCCAGCTTAATGGTCATTGCAGGTGTCACGAAACGGAGTATCCCCCCTGAAAGCTATCCGGGGGATGAATTAATCTATCCCTCCGGATAGAATTAACTGGTCTAGACTATCCGGGGGGATGAACCAGTCTATCCCCTTTTTTTAAAATGCTTATAATTGAAAAATTTGTGCTCTAATTAAAATTTGAAGTGACTCTAATTGTTTTAAGTGTCCTAAGCAATGTTCAGAGAAATGCAACTCGAATTTGTTTAGTGCTTTTAAGTGTTTTAAAAGTTTTAAGTGCTCTAAAACCAAAACAAAAAATATCTTGTAGGAATAGACATACCTGTTAGTGTCATTGTTCAAAACAAAGCAAATGAAAATTAATTTGCAAAAATAAATACACGTGGAAGTGACTTTTTCGACTTTTCTTCATTTGGGGGGATACGATTAATACGGGGGATACTCTATTTCGTGACACAGGCATACAAGTAAATTATAATCTGGGTACAATCTTGCAAAAGTATTAGAACATTATGCATAATTTGCATATGCCCCACGGCACTATAGTCATCAAGTGCACATCACAGCTACAATTCAGCACAGGCCGCAAGAGCTTGACAACAGCACAATAAACACGTTTTCACTTTAAAGTAATTTCCACTTAAAAATAGCAAAGTATTGCACTCTCTAAAGAGAAGAGACAAGAAAGCATGGTAAAGAAAAACAAGTGCTAATCATAACAACAGATATAAAACCATTGATATGAATATATATATATATATATATATATATATACCATATGTTCAAAGACAGACCTGAATTGCAAGTCTTCCTTCGCCATCTGGGAGAATTCTGTACTGGTGAACACGTTTCTCAAAACTGAAAAAAAAACATAAGCTAGCAATTGCAAATCCAATGTTTCATCTATATGAAGCAGCTGTTTTATTGTTTTGGGACACTATTTAGTCATAATCTGCAAATGTGTGTTTCATTATGTTTTAAGCTTCCCGTTCGTGGCGAAATAAAGTTTATTTATAACAACCACTTTATCCTCCTTATTACAAATGGCGGATGAAGGTCAACTGGTTTAAAAACACAACAGAATAGTGTCAACACTGGGTGCTGTTTTAATGTTTTTGGGTACTAGCTAGTTAATCGCAATCAGCACAATATCCGCAAAAGATATCATCAGTTGTGACAGCAGTAAGATTGTATTCTTTATTTGCTGAGGCACCCTTGTAACGGCATGTGCTGTGTTACGGCACCATAGAAATTGTCGTTATTATCATTATTATTATTATTAAGATGTTTCAAAGCACTCACAGAATGCACAACGTGTAGGCACCAGGAATGGTCTCACTCTCTCGAACAAGAAAACTGCCATCCTGTTTGGCGTTCAGCAGAATCTCCTCGGCCCTCAGTCGGCTGATGCCACGATGAACACAGTTAAACACGGACACACTGGAAGATTTGTTCGAGGAAGTCATGGCTCCGTTATTCGACTAGATTATTATCTGCACCTAAAGGCAAAAATTTGTAAGAGAAAAACCTGCAGCAATGTATTCGTTTAATAGCAAAATTAACCAATTTAAAATCACTTATCAGAAACTCTGTCACAGGCTACCCCTATGCCACAGGCATGTGACAGTCCCAAGCCAGGATAAAGGAGGAGGGTTCTGCAAATGGCTTGAATCACACCCACGTAAAACAACAGAAACAGTGCACAAAAGCTATGTTGCCCGATGTGCAGCCCTACACTGGAAGGACTAAGGTCTAAGGTAAGGTAGCCTATTAGAAATTATGTTTTTCATAAAAAGGGCTAAGGACTGCAGAAGGCATGTAAGGACTGCAGAAGGCATGTAATTTTAACAGCAATACATGTAATTAACTGTCAGCTTTTCAACTAAACAGCAGGACAGCTAGATGACCCGCATCCATGATCGTGACTACCACAGATCTATGCAAACTAGCATTATGACTCCAAAATTACTACAAGGATATTGAGCACTATTATTAAAAATTACCAGTATTCATCAATCAATTACCAGTAAGTTCTGAATTATTAAATAAATTACACTCAAATTTCAGCAGTGTGCAAACAGGTAACTTCTGTAAGACAGGAAACATGCATGTCAATCTACACCAGCGGTTCTCAACCTTTTTAGTGCGGCGACCCCTTGGCAACATTTCAAAAGTTATGGCGACCCCCAACAGCAAAATTGATTGAATCCCCCCTTCACTGCATTTTGTTACCATTGTCCATTGTTATGCATTTTCACCCTTGTACCTCGAAAACTGGTTTTGACAATTGAGGCTTCCTGGCTCTTGCGATTCTGAGAGCTAATCCTTACCCATTCGGTAATTTGAAGTCGAAATGTCACAAGTTTATTCGGCTTGTGAAACCTAACAACAGTACTATTAAACAATTGGCTAAGTACTCTAAAAATTGGTCAATAGTTCTTCATTTCTTAACACTCATTTCACCTACGCTGATTCATTTTGGTTGGCAACCAATTTAATGAACTTAGGCCACAGGCCTACGTGTGTTCTTTATCAATGCGCCGAACATGGAGAGGGGTTTGGGAGGGAATGTGTCTCTCCCAATTGTCAAAATATTTCTGGATCTCCACACACTACAATGGCAGCATTTGGGGCTGTAATGTCAACGAAGTTGTTCATCATTTCAGTGTTGATAGTCGTGGTGTAAGACTTAAAAAGCGTCCCATCCCCTTGTTTGCTATTTTTCAACTAAGAAAAATTCTAAAAATTTCTGCACTGAAAGATATGGTTTAAGACTTCAATAAATTTCCTTCCCCCATTGTTGCAATTTTGAATTTCCACGCTGTAATGGCTGCATTTTTAGCTGTCATCTTAATGAAATTGCTGTTTTTCAATGCTGATAGTCATGGTATAAGACTTCAGAGTTTCGGCCCCATTGTTTCAAATTTTGGATTTGCACATTATAACTATAACAACTTAAGCTGCTATCTTAGCAAAATAACTCATGATTTCATTGCTCACAGAAGTGGTTTAAGACTTTAAAAAATGTCCCCTCCCCATTGTTTAAATTCTTTCAATTTCCACACTGTAGGCCTGATGGCTGCAGTTTAAACTGTCATCTCAATGAAATTGCTAATTTTCAATTCTGGTAGTCACGGTTTAAGATTTCAGAGTGTCGGCCCAATTGTTTAAATTTTTGGGATTTGGACACTGTCACTGTAAAATTTTAAGCTTTCATCTTCAGTGCTCATAGAGGTGGTTTAAGACTTACACCACCCTTGTTTTTAGAAAATGGTAAAGTGGACTTTACCTTTAAAAACTATAGTTTTTAAATGTAAAGATGGCAAAACTTATATTAGCTGTCACAATCTAACGAATGAATCATATAAAAAGTATAACAAAAGTTTATTTTAAGTTGCGGTTGTGTTGTAACTAGTTATAGAGCTGAAATTACTATTGCATATTTTACAAATCTCTGAAGGTCCAGGCGACCCCTGGCAAATCGTCAGGGGACCCCCGTGGGGGTCGCGACCCACAGGTTGAGAACCGCTGATCTACACCATAGCTTTATTTATGTATTTACTCAATTAAACAAGCACCACAGCAAAGGAAAAAGGGAATGGTACCACATATATCTACATTCTACATGCCTCTATAAAATTTCCTCAAAGTGTAGTATTTGTCAAAGGTTCATTCACCAGAGTGGAAAAAAGAACACAGCAATAAAAGACACTGTATATTGCAAGTCTTTGATGTAAATAAAACATGGCAGTCAAAAGAACAATAGCAACAAAACAAGTATCCTCTGTCAACAAAAGAGGCAGCTGATGACAAGGCTGAATTTATAATGAAACAAATTTTGAATGAGTATAAGTATTTGAAATGGCTGGTCCTATTGCTATAATGCAATCCAAGTATTACAAATCCTCTACATAGCAAACTTCTAAGTTTTAAGTCTTCAATTTCATCACCACTATCAATTTCCCCTTGTGAGACTGTTTTCCTCTGTTAACTCTGATCTGTCATAATACATAACACAAACATTTTTGCCTTAGCCAACCTCTTCCACTGTACTAATATTGCCAACTATAGAACTACAATGGAAATACGCAGCAATACCTTTTAATATCACGAAAACGGTTTTCATTTAATAAACTGTGGTTATTGTTAGAACTGTTAGAACAGTTATGATGTAGGAAGGTCTTTTATAATCAAAACTCTGAGACAAAAAAGGTGTACTGTGCTGATGAAAAAAAAAGATTTGAGAAAGATTCTGGCTGTCTAAACACTTAGCTATTGTAGCTAACAACTGACAGAACTCAGATAAACATCAACCTCTCTTTTCACATGCAGCTGTAAATAACAGCCAATCAAAAACCTCAACTTGGAGTTAACTCTGTTTTCTGTTTTATCAGCAATGTTTAGCAATTTACGGCGTCCATGCACTTGTTTTAAAATCTGAACGCCGTCCAGCCACTTGTTGGCGAGCACAGACTGGAAAGGTAAGGGGCATCCAGGCACTTCTTTTTGGAGAGGTAAGGGGCGTCCAGGCACTTATTTTTCCACACTGTATGCACTGGTTCCAAGGAAACAAAGTTGTCACAAAAATTCCATCTAGCTCTTTCAATTGTACCCTGGTAGGCATACTAATTCATACCACATTGAAAGATATTAAACAAAGCCCTGCAAAAAATTCAACGGTGCAGCGAACTCTAGTGACTAAAAATTACACACAAACAGAGCATTATTCTATTGGACTATTGTGTCAATTATTTTGAGTTTTTTGTGTAATGATGGCTGGATGATAATTCCTTAATATAAATATTGGCAAATCACTATCAATCGATACTCTCATCAATTCAGTATTATGCTAAGACAGACCACTTTTCATGGCCTAAATCCGTCATATGTGTTTGACCAGTAACTTCATTCTCACACTATGTTAGTCCATCAAATCCGTTACCGATAACAGCCCGAGCAAAAAGTACCGGTAGTTACAAAAGCAGGTTTCTAAAGTGGAAACTGCCAGTCAAACTACTACACTACTTTAAATTTAAGTGATCTCATAAATTAGCTTCAGCTGAAAACCATTTACATACGTTCAAAATCCCTTCATACAGTGAAAGGAGCATTGAATGACAGCTCAAAATTTAAAATGCCGGTATGTTGTTTTACATAGCTTCCAACAGAAAGAAAATCATCACCAATGTCACTTGACAATGGCTAACTAGTTACACCAAACACTTCAAGGCTAGCAGAACTTTAGCTCCTCTTGGGCATACACTCAGGTGTTGGCTGTTACAGTGACCAGTGGCATACTGAGATAATGATCACCCCAGGAATAATAGAGCAACAAGTCTTGAATTCAGTTCCTGTGATTGCTAGTTTATTTATTGCTAAAAGATGTCTGTAATTAAAAAATAATAGTCCGAATAAGCTTCAATTACTGAGCACTCTTAATATTAAGAAAATCGCTATTACTTTGCTGTAGTGCAACACCAAAAATTATGAACTTCAAATACTCACCATTCATCCAATGTAAAAAATATATAAAATTTACATTTTAAAGTAAAAAAATGATGCAACTAGGTCTTTAGTTACAAAACAATACTAAAATGGGCAATTTTTCATTCTGGGCTCCTGAATGGTTAGGTAGAACTATAGTATACAGTACAGACTTGTGAGTCAGTGTGGGCTTGTTTGTAGTCAGAACCACTCCTGTCCACGTTAACCAAACATTAACCAAACACGAACAGTGGATATGATTACATATATATGACTCAGTGTGGCTGAAAAGATACGCTATCAAATGTTCAAATGTGAAGGCACTTGCATTGAAGTCCGCTATCAGACGAATTTGTCCAATTACCCTCAAAGGGTCACAATGGACTAAAGCGAATGTAATTAATGCTAGACAATATACAAATGTTTCTGGTCACATAACTAGCTACTATTTCCAAAACTATTCCAAAACAGCTTGAACTGAATATCATATGGGTGCACAGCTGCCGTCACCTTAGATCAGTGCTGTTCAACCTGCGGCCCATTGGGTGCCACCGGTGCATGCTTTCAAAAGGTCTGCCTTCGCTCACAAAATTTTCTGCACTTTGTGTAAAATGAAGGACAAAGTCACTGGTCAACTTGAATGTTTAGTTTTGTTATTATAAAGGTTGCCAGTGTTTGGGCAGCACCCAGGTAGGTTAATCCAACAACTAATGTATTCTTTCGATACCGGAGGCTAGGTTCTGTAGTCCACCAGGAGACTTCTGGCTTTAACAACTTTTATTCCTGTACTCAACTAAACTGACGTCATATACCGTCCAAAGCCATTCACCTCTAGTCAGTTCCTGAGATACACTGTAAGTGAAGTGGTAAAGCTCTAGGTGTCACAGGGAACCATGGTACAACTGCATGTTAAGTGAATCCATGTGTATACAGGACATGCATAAATTGGTCTCCACTGTAGCATAGCGGCAACAAATAAACTAGACTGCCGTAGAGCCAGAACACTGCACCATAGAACAAAACAAATACTGGATTCAAGTATATATTCTTATCGTCATGTTCCTTTCTTTACACAACTTTGGGATTTTTCAAGTGTACATTTACTAACTAAAGTACATATTCTTTACTAAAGTCTAATTTCTCGTACACTACCTGATGTTGATCATATAGCAATACTTCTTCTTCAATTGACTTCAGACATTAAATTTGCAGTGCTCTAAGACAATATTAAATCAATCTCGATAATTTCTTGCTAAAAATTTCTCTGAGATCATTTATTTATTGAATTTATTTCTCGCATCTGCTTTAGCATCCCTTCAAGCTTTCTACTCAGAGGCACTCCCGACTAAAACGTGGACACTACATAGGAGGTCCATGCCGAAGCGCACGAGCAAAATTTTGGAAGTGAAGGACTTGCTCAAGGTCCCTACATGGCGGCTTGTGGTGAATTCAAACCTGGAACCTTCCACATCACCGAACCCACGGTTGCACCACCGAAGCCAAAATGAAATATTATCTGAAACTGTACAGACTCTAGGGACAACTTTTCTTAAAGGTGCCATGCAGTGAAATGCATATAAGCCTAATTTACCTTCAGAAAGTAAAATTTTACACCAGTGTTAAACTTAAAATGGGTCTCTGCCATAAACTCTGCACATCAAGTGAAAATGAATGAGATGACCATTACAACTCGGTAATCTGAAAAACATTATTTATATAAAGTTCTTTCATTCGTCATGAATGGAACATTGTAGATTAGGATGATGCTGAGGGAAAAAAATGTACAGAAACCATGAACACTAAATTGAAAAGAAAATTTGGCATAAGCTGCGGTTTGTTTCCATTGTAATAAGTCAGATGAAGTGCATTTCGCTATTAATATTATATAATTATATATAGTTAGATCAGAAACTTATACAAATTACAAATTTCTTTTGAAAATATAAAAGAATTCGCAAACATCCTATTGTGTTCGTAATTTCTCAATTACTAATTTTGTAATTGGAGAACTGCACTGTTGAGCTCACAGGCTTCATTCCATTCTTTCATAATCTGAGTGGTTAGACTGTTTACAATACAATACAATTCAATATAATTAGGTACTTATAACGCGCTTTAACAAAACAAATCTTGCACGAAAGCATGCTTCGCTACATATCTAGCATAATAAGAACAAATGAGTTCCTGGTCATTAGCTAGTCGGCTCAAACTTTAACTCGACCGAAAGTTAATTCTACACAGACTAAAACTGTCAAATTAGAATCGAGATAGGATAGCTTAAAGAGTTCGGTTTTCAGTCGTGAATGAAAATCAGAGGAGAGTGCAAGCGGAGGTGATGTTAAGTTAGGAAAGGAGATATGAGGATGGGCAAACAGGCAAAGGTCTTTTTGAAGGGACCCAGGATACAATCTGAAAGATGAGATCTGCTCAAAGCCTGATAGAATGTAAACATTTACTATTTATAAAATTAATGTAAACTCCGAAATTACTTTGTGCCACTAAAAAGCCGAGAAACCAGCATACCCCACGAAATATCAACTCAATAACGTTAAAGCAGACAGAATTCGAAAATTGAAGCCATGCCGCTGGGAAAACGTACCGTATCATAAAAGGTAGGTGCATGAAAGACCCTACACAGAAACAATCGGTTTTGCTCATGACTACAGAGTCTGCTTAGAAGCATGTTTGAATAAATCTCAGGCCCTGGGGAGAGGAAGAAGACGAGGCATCTGAAGTTACCGGTCCTATCCAAACATAACCAAAAATAGTAACAACAATACTACAATTATGCCGTAATCTCGAGATATCTACAGCGCCCAAATGAATCAAGCCACCGGAACCAGGAATTCATAAGAGCTCAGTCAAAACAAAACCGATAGGCAATCAGTTCTGAACCGCTTTCAGGTCACGCTGCAAGGGCTAAACGAGTACTAAGCAAACGCAAACACGCACAAGTAACAAGAAAAGAAAGTTATTTTTAACCAAGCCATTGTCTCACCTTTTCGTGATTCAACCGGCTATCTCCTAATAATAAAAACTACCATTATAGGAAGTAAACTTATCCATCGCGCTTGTTCGACGGGGATCTCCCGAATTTTTCCACCCTCAAGACGCCATCTATTGAACGTACAACGTAAAACGGCTAAACGATACCGAATACAGTACGATTTTAAAAATTAATATCAAAAGGGTTTGCAAGAAAGATGTATGAAGCTGAAAAATCTTATCCTATCGCATGCGCTCATAATTATTATATCGTGTAGTTTAAGCGGTATCCTATTGTTTAACAAAGTGCTTATAATATTATTTAACGGATGCGACTCAAATATGGCTCAACCAAGCACTTCGGCTACGGCCAGAGAGGTAATATTATATGAGGAAAATCAGCGTGGGATTTTCTTCGGTCTTGTTGACAGGGTAGCCAGATCGTCGCGAAAAGCGCGAGTTGGGCTACTTTTCAACGCGCTCGCAACTAAAATTTTATGCGATCTCGCGCTTTTTGGGCTCCTTTAGAATTGTCCCACTGCAGGAAACGTTCTGACCGCAGTATCGTATTGTATCTGAAAATTTATAGAGCGCCTTGTGCAGCATAAAAAATTCAGGGGCGCTATAAACACAAAACCCTGGAAACAGAAACGTCTTAAAAGAGCAAGAGGATCGATGAAGGGAAGAGCCCAGACCAGTCGTAGACTATAATATCTTTGCCCAGACCTGAGCTGAAACTAAATTTCAGTAGATTACTATAGTAGGCCTAAGTCCTAACTAACCTAGACTCTAAGATCTTTACGCTTGCTAGCTTAAGTTATGTTGCTCACCTAATAATAGATGCATGTTCTAGGAGACTACGGTCGACGTACGTAGGCCTACGATAAGAACTGATATATAGGCCTAAGCAGTTTACCATCCAAATTTGTACGTCGATAGTTTCATCACGTGTCATGTTACGCGAGCATAGGCGCAACCACCCTATGGGACCCACGGGACGCGTCCCCCAACTTTTGAGTGGTCCCCTAACTTTATTATTATGGTCCCCCAACTTTTAGGACGTGATTCATTATGGTCCCCCCAAACTTTTAGGACGTGATTGCACCTATGTACGCGAGTGACAAAACTAATAAGGTGTGCACAACCATAAATTCACGATGCAGACCTAGGCCTACCTAAGCAACATTTATTAAAGTCTTCATGTACGCTTGGCCGCTCAATTCGGGACTTGTGGGCTACTTTTTGATGTGATATGGCGACAAAGCAACAATTCTGAAATCTGGCAACCCCGCATGTGGATCTTCTTTCACTATAGGCCTAGGACTTTAGATGAGTCCTTTGCATGGGTCATAGGCTACTTTGCCCATAATAGTATAACTTAGTGTGCCAGAGCCTTGCAATGCATTTGGTAACTATTCACAGATGACGCCAACTTTTAAGCAAACGTAGGCCTATACGCCTACAGCGCCACTCGAAACCAAGAGCAGGAGCTATAATATAGCGAGGTCTATATTATATTTGGCAGAACTACACCAGCTACTGGCAGCTAGGCATATAGGCCTACGCCTGTTCACGACCTCTGCCGCTCTGCGTCGAGTGAAAATCATTAATGGTAATAATTAGCCTAGGCCTATCGTGCAGTCGTGCGCAATCGTGCTCGTGAGATTCTAATCTAGTGTGCCCAGAATAGCTAATCGTTTATGTAGGCTATATAGACTATGTGAAAAGCTGCCTTAATTGAGAAATTTAAGACAGTGTGCATTTGCACTATTTTGCCACTTACCAGCACACAAGTTGACACATTCCTGCTTGAAGTGATTTGGAAAACGAGAAAAATTAAACTGTTGAAATTATTTAACGCACAACACTTAATAAATTATTCGTGAATTTTACTTGCTTAAAATTATTTGTCATCCTCTTTAGGCCTACACTCGAATATGCTGTGTAGTGTGGTCTTGAGATGAATTAACTGATAGGCCTACCAGTATTTCTCCTCTCACACCTGAGAGCCCACACTCCCAAAATGATTTGCATATTATACTTTGCATACATGTTATGTAAGCATGAATTTAATCTATATAAATAAAAATGTAAAACGTTACCGTTCGTGACCTAGCTAGGATCTCGGAAAGTTCTTGACCGATTGTTTTGAAAATTTTTGCAAAACGTTCCATTCGAACATGAGCGGGTTTGAAATAATGCCTTTTGGAGAAAAGCGCAATCTTTACGACAAAAAAACGGGTTAGGCGAGAAGGGACTGCGGAGAGGGGTTTGTGCATCAAACCACTAAGGTATTTAGGAGCTTGTCCATTTGAGTTTTCATGCAGAGCCGTATACGGCTCTGTTTTCATGTACGTATGCTATATATGTATAGGCCTACCGGTATATATATATATATATAGGAAAAAAATTTCTCCAGAAATGTCCTTTGTTCTCACGGAAAATTTAACAAAAATTTGTGGCGCTCCCAACCCAGCCACGGCTAAAAAGTAGGATTTGAGAAACTTAAAAAATGCAGGTGAATTGAGCCTATGGTCATAAGTCGCAAGGTTAGTGGGAGGCCATTCCAGATAGCGGGACCCACAACAGAAAAGACTCGGCGCTGTCTGATAGAAGTGCGAGCTCGCGGAATCAAAAGCTCACCCGTTGCCGCAGAGCGAAGAACTCGACGGGCTGCAAGGTCTGAGACAGGTTGACAAAGGCTAGACAAGTACGATGAATCATAAGAAAGACGGCATCGCCAAACAAGTGCAGCAACTCGGTAGGAGATGCGCTGTGAAACATGGAGCCAGTGAAGAACGTCACGCATATAAGCAGAGACAGGAGCATATTTAGGAATGCGACCAATGAGGCGAGCAGCAGAACGAAGAACTCGTTCAAGTCACCCAATTACTTCAAGTGGCAGACCCACAAGTAGGCTTACCCAGTGGTTAAAGTGTAACTATAAGGTCTTTGGTTAAAGTATTTTGGGTGAGCAGTGCTGGATTAGAGCAGTGGGAACGCTGATGAAGAACTTCATTGAAATGCATGTGTTTTAGAGTTCCATCATGATGAGCAGAGGGAACACAAGTCAAGATTTTCAAGAGTAGTGGGAACGCCGTTATCCCAAGCTGATACCCACTTTAAACCCTGGGCCTATCGAACTGCAGTGATCAATTCTACTGGTGATAAAGGCATGCACAAGAGTCATAGTAGCACTATGAGAGAGGTATCTTGAGACAACTAGGACAAAATAATAGGTAGCCTATAATATATATATATATATATATATATATATATATATATATATATTTATTTATTTATATACTGTTAAACTTCGTGCAAATGATATTTTTTGGCAACTAAATGGCATCTTTCCAGTGATTTTTGTCAAATTTCAAACTGTCAAATTTCAAACTGTCAAATTTTAACATGCTTTGTTCCATGAACACTTATAGTCGAACAACATCATTGCTACATTGCTTCCCAATTCTGGTAATTTTTGTTTCGTTTGTGTACCATTTATAAAAATTTCTGCTGATTGTATCCTGGTCAGTACTTCGATCAGGACTGTCTCAGTGCAACAGGGATAAGCTGACTCAATCCAATGCTGCAATTAAAGTAGGCTTAATGGCTTATATAGGTCTAGTTACACTTCTGTCTGCAGCAGTGCCGGCGCTAGCACCCCCCGTACCCCCCAATTGGGGGGGCCCCGAGTTTGAAAGGGGCCCCCAAATTTAGCTGGTCATTATGCCTATTTGTGACTGTACAGATCCGGTCTGGTGCATGCCTCAACTAACCATATGGCACTGCCATAGCAGACCTAATGCAAATATCATACTGGTTTTGGGCATAATTATATAACCATTAGAGTTTGAAAGGGGCCCCCAAATTTAGCTGGTCATTATGCCTATTTGTGACTGTACAGATCCGGTCTGGTGCATGCCTCAACTAACCATAGCCTATATGGCACTGCCCTTCAGACCTAATGCAGATATCGTACTGGTTTTGGGCATAATTATATAACCATTAGAGTTTGAAAGGGGCCCCCAAATTTAGCTGGTCATTATGCCTATTTGTGACTGTACAGATCCGGTCTGGTGCATGCCTCAACTAACCATAGCCTATATGGCACTGCCCTTCAGACCTAATGCAGATATCGTACTGGTTTTGGGCGTGAGTATAAAGCCATTAGAGTTTGAAAGGGGCCCCCAAATTTAGCTGGTCATTATGCCTATTAATTTTGTGACTGTGCAGATCCGTTCTGGTGCATGTCTCAACTAACCATATGGCACTGCCATAGCAGACTTAATGCAAATACCATACTGATTTTGGGCGTAAGTATAAAGCCATTTAAACTAACTCAGGCAATTTCGTCCACTTTCTCAAACGCAACGCTTATAAATTGTAACTTATTCTAATTGCTAAATGGATGAGGCCTCAAAATAAAACCTGCGTGAGGCCCAAACATTAAAGCCTGTGTAGGGTCCCATATGTCATTGGTATGTGTCTGATCTCAAGTTTGCAAGGGGCCTCAAATGTAGCTGATAATTATACCTTTCATAACTGTTCAATCCTGAAACCACGCACCGAATTATGTTTTAACGCAAATCATACAAAATTATATTACTCAAACCAATAGAGCATTATCCTTCAACCAAAGAGGAGACTTGGGGTGGACAGGGGCATGGCCCCACAATTTGTGGTTGGGACGGAATCCTTGTATCCCCAATATTTCAGAAATATTTCATAAGTATCATCCACTGCCCATCAATAATGATCAATTTTGTTCAGATGACAGCCTATAAATGCTACCATTACAGTTGGCAAATCGGATAAATTTAAACAATGGAGAGGGGCACTCTGAAATCCTAAACCACGACTAACAGCAATGAAAAAGAGCTATTTTTGTAAAGATGACAGCTTAAAATTTCTACCATTACAGCATGGAAATTCCAAAAAATTAACAATAGGGATGGGACATTTATTGAAGTCTTACACCATGTCTTTCAGCACTTATATTATGAGAAATTTTGCTGAGATGACAGCTCAAGGTATGGGGCAAGGTATGGGGGGGGCCTCAAGTTTTTCTTTGGGGGGGGGGGGCCTCAAGTACCCTAGCGCCGGCACTGGTCTGCAGTTATTAATATTCATATAATAGTCCATCAGTAGAGTTGCTGAACTTGATGCGCAAAGAAATCATCATATTTATTGAAAGCTTAAACTACCATTTTTATCAGCACTGAAATAAGAAAATACTTTTGCAAAGCTGATATCTTGAAATGGTATACGGTACCACTAAACTGTGGAACTCAATAAGAATTTGTAATTATTTTAAGTTTATTTATTGAAGTCTTAGACCACTTATCTTATCAGCAATGAAGTAGGCCTAGTGGAACAATTTGATTAAGATGGCAGCTCAAAATGCTACCATTGCAATTTGCAATGTTGAAATTAAAAAAATTTGGTTGGGAAGGGGCACATCCTCCTCTTCAAACCGCTCCCCCTCTTGGCTAACCCACCTCGGCGACCGACCTTCGGCCACTCGTCCTCCACCCTCCCCCCGCCCCCACTTGGCCCCTCCCTCAAAAGCATTCTGGATCAGTCTCTTGCAGGAGATCAGCTGCTTGCATTCATACGCATAGGCCTATAAAATTATATAGCCTACATAGGCCTATTTATTCAATCCGACGAATGCGTCTTGCTTTCCAATTTCTCCCATCTTCAACATCGTCCAGTGTTAAAGTTGTCATGCAACTCCTCTGTCACGTGTTATTCACTCGGCATCATTCACGGATCAACCGCGTTTGACTTGACGCAGCGCTCGCGAATAAGTTGGTGCCCTGTGCACACATAAGCCGTACGCCGTACGGTGAGCCAATTCGCTAGACGGCGCCGTTGTGTTTGCGTAGATTTCGGTGATTTGTGTCGTCTGCTGATTTCGTCTGAGGTGTGTTCGTCGTGTCTCGGATATCGATCCGGATCCGAATCCGGTCTCGTTCGGCCGACGGACGGACGGAACGACGGACCGATGGACGGACGGACGGACCGACGACAGACGGGGAGATTGACAGACGCACGCCACCGCCCTCAGCTCGTTCCTGTGGTCGCGGCGACGAAGACGAGTTGTGGGCACGAAGCGTGGTCAGTCGGTCGGTCGGTCGGTCGGTCGGTCGGAGCTGTCGTTTTTTGGTTCGGTTCCCGTGTGGTTTCTCAGAGCTCTCTGTCTCTGGTCACTGTACGTAGTGGTTCTTTCTCAAGAAGTAGTTATACTTTGAGAGATAAATCACCGATGCTGGTGCTGCTGCGGCTGCTGCCGATAATCAACGCATTAATCCGAACTTCTTCTGCTTCTTCTTCGCCGTCTCTGAAAACGAGATGGGACTGACGATGCTACAGAGAGTTTCGTTTGCCGGATTATCAAGCAGAGGAGAGAAGATAATGTGTGCTTTTTAGGGTCGAATTTGTTGAATAGTTAGAGAGTTAGCCTACTAGGCTACAGTTTATGGCTGAAAGAAGTTGGCTTGGTTAAGCAGCTTACGTTAGGCCTAAGTCATATTTTGAGTTAAGAATAAGTTCACGATTATATGCCTCTCCAGTGCTTAAACTTAAAGTGTGGAAAAGAAGTGCCTGGACACTCCTTACCTTTATTTGCTGTGCGGGCCAAATAAGTGGCTGGACAGTGTGCAGATTCTAAAATAAGTACTTGGACTCCGTTCATGACCGTCCAGGCACACTTAAAGCCCTGGGCCTCTCTTCGGTTTTAGAATTTGCTTGGTTCATCGTTCACAAAATTCGTTCGAATCCGCTGGAAACAGGAAGCAACCTCGAGATGTAGAAAGTTCTAATCAACATACTCTGCAATGTGTACTAACAATTTAAAGTTTCTTCCTGAAGCTCACGTCCATCAGATATGATTGTGTGTTTTGAATGACGGTGTTAATATGTAGAACTTTGCAGTTCGGGTTAAGTAGCCTAAATCTGTCGTCATGGTTTATAATCATGGAAAGCGTTGTCGTCGGATGAGAAGAGATTACAGCTACTTTATGGTGGTGCTGTTCAGTGTAGCATTATGGTCTTTCCACATGGCGCATGGGAGTCAATTGGAGCCACTTAGTAATGATCACTTTCAGTGTGAAAGAATTCGAAGCAGTGAGACAATCTTGATCAATTCGGCTGCGACAAAACTTTTAGAGGTTCACATTCGGGACAATGTTCAGGTTAGTAATTAATCGTGCACTTCCAACTTAGTTGTGTCTGAGCTTGATGGCATCAAAATTAATGACAGCAGTCCAACTGGTCTTTTGTACCTGCTTCTGCTAAGCTGTGTGAGTTGAATTTGGATCAGTGTGTGAAGTTAGAACACCAATTCTATTATTAAGTGTGGACAATGGACATGCCATTCTGCATACTGATGAATGCCTTATTTCAGAGATTTTAATCTCAGACTAGCACAGTCTGCACATGTGGGATCTCAAAGAGGAGTGGCACTCACTCAAACAGGCAGCTGTGGCAAACGTAGTATCAGGCAACAGGTCTCTCTATCAAGATTGAAGTGAACTTCCATAAATTTATCACTGATGTGAAATGAAAACATATTTTTCAGTGCCAAAAATTTAATAAATAGACAGAAGCAATGATTTTATGTGTAAAGTATTGTCATAAATTCTATTACTATCAGATTCTGAAGGTGATTACTCCGTTGTGAACAAATACAATATATGAAACGATAGCTAATGTTGCTAATAGACCTACTTGAGCACGTCCTCATCAAGATGAAAATTCAATACCGGATATACAGGAAATTGACTCAGAAATCATAATTCTAGTACAAAATGGTTGTACCCCAATTTTCAATGATGTGCAATTAAAAATAATAATAATAGCAATGACAATTTATTTGGCACCATAATACTGCTACAAGGGTGCCTCACATACTATACTAACAGCAGGATAGGCTTTACAAAGTGAACGGACTGTTTTATTATTTTTACTTGGAACAATATGTTCTTTGCACAATTCAAACATCAATAGAATACAGTTGTTTTAATTTCCACTTTGCAAGGGAAGTCAATCTACTATTCACATGTTTTTCTATGGCCACAATATGACCCCGACCTTGCTTATGTTTCGCTGAATTGATCATGTGATGTCCTTTGCACAGCTGACTGTTTGAGTGAGTGCCACTCCTCTTTGAGATCCTGCATGTACGGACTGTGCTAGTCCCAGATTAAAATCTCTGAAATAGGGCATCCATCAGTATGCAAAATGGGATCCGTCAATTTGCAAAATGGCGCCCATCAGTATGCAAAGTGGCACCCTTCAGTATGCAAAATGGCATCCATCAGTATGTGAAATGGCATCCATCAGTATGCAAAGTGGCACCAATCAGTATGCAAATTGGCATCCATAAGTATGCAGAATGGCACCCATCAGTATGCAAAACGGCATCCATAAGTATGCAAAATGACACCCATCAGTGTGCGAAATGGCATCCATAAGTATGCAAAATGACACCCATCAGTATGCAAAATGACATCCATCAGTATGCAAAATGGCATCCATCAGTATGCAAAGAGGCATCCTCACAAACAACTGGAGGCGGCTTGGTGTATGCAGTGACCATTTTAGCAAACCCGGTCAGTCGGTTTACGCCTTCAACCACTTCTAACCGCAAATTCCGTGGTTTTTATGTCTTGTTAGAAACGACAATGAGCAGCTCTCTAAACACAGATCGTAATATTGTCTGCTGTAGTATTAGGTTCAGTTATGCTGTTGAGAAGAATGGATTCTCCATTGCTACGTTTGAAATGGAACTCCTCGCATTACTCTCATTATCCTCGTTCACGGGTAGGAACTTTTGATGTCTATCTTTGCCTGAGTGCTTGTGTGCCAAGCGGTTTCCTGCCGCGAATGCCCGGCTTCATGACAATTTTTGTTACGGACGAACTTGCAGAATTGTGAATAATAATCCGGCCAGATGTCGGTCATAGGATGCTCTGATGGATGGGTCGAATTTATTGATTTCCAATGAAGTGACGTGTCGAGTTCCTTGCATATCATACGATCTCATTATTGAACCAGGTTCTTTTCTTCGTCTGAAGCAAGGTGATACGTTTATTTATTTGACGTGTTATGGGATCTTGCTCTCCATGAATTTGATAAGGTATCGTGATGCTATAGCTGTCCATGATCTATTAACGCAAAATGCATCCACGAGGATAGTCTATACTTTAGACTCTGTAGTGGTGTGCAATATTCTTTATGGCTGTAATGAAACTGCTGTGTGGAACTGCATCTATGCTGAGGTATCGTTTTAATTTTAATTTTATTTTTAGGGGAATGAAAATGTTATTTTGTTTTCTGTGTTCTTATGTATGTATGACTGTACAAGCTGAGGCATGAATGAATGTAATTAATTATTTTCACTGTATGGAAGATATTGGGTAACAAGTCCTAGCTTTTAGCTCCTTGAGTATTATTGTCCTGAAAAGTACTATGTGTCCACACAGACAAGTGCCATTAGAAACTGAAAAAATGAGCTAAATGATTGTTCTATATTAGGCACTGCATGGTCTCAGATGATTTGGTACTTCCTGTTTTCCAAGCTGATTGAGGATTTGGTTTTATAGCTTACCTGTAAGTTGGACATTGCATTAGTTTTTCAATGTTTTAATTTAAGTAACTTGACTGTTGGAGTTTGCACAAGAATTCAAATAATTAGTTCATCTGCTGAAACATGGGTAATAATTGACAGTTTACTACATCAAAGTTAGTATTGTTTATTTATTTTTATATTAATGAAATCTTGTCAAGGTAGAGACCCTCAACAGCCAATATGTCATTAACTCTTTGTGTGTATGTGGCTGCTTCTCAAGATTTGCTGAAAGGACGGATTCATATTATATCCTAGACCACCGTTGTAAACACCTATTTTGCAATGTGAATTTTGATATGCCTGGTCGGGGATATAGATCCGAGATTTATAGCAATGCCTCCAGGGCTTAAAGTGTTGCTGGACGGTCATGGACGGCGTCCATGCACTTATTTTAAAATCTGAACGCCGTCCATCCACTTATTGGCCAGCAATGACTGGAAAGGTAAGGGGCGTCCAGGCACTTCTTTTGGAAAGATAAGGGGCGTCCAGGCACTTATTTTTCCACACTTTAAGCACTGAATGCCTCATTATGTGTAACATCATGCTCAAATAGATAGAGCTGCAGAAATTACAGAGACTTTGGTCCATATAACATTGAGCATTCCAGGAAAAGTCTTCAAGACAATGATACAAAACAGAATGAAGAAATGGGTTGAGAGAGCACTTGGAGAAGAACAAGCCAAGTGCAGGGACGGATTCATCGGCTATTTTCACAGTGAGACAGATACTTGAAAAGCGTACAATGCAACCAGAGTCTTCATTAACTTTGCAGTCTTCAAACAATTGCAAGTATTGTTATTAAAAAGACAGACGAAAAAATATATGAGATGATGATACAACTAATTTTCCTATGCAGATCCAGTGGTGTTGCCAGAGCTTTGAAGTTAAGGGGACAGGGCATAGATGTGGGCTTACAGCAGAGTGAAGCCATAGGGCTCCTGTTATCAGGGTCAAGAAGTTGGGGGGCCTACTGGAACATCTGAATGGGGTAATTGCAAGCATGGAAGGTGCAAGAAACCTCTGACAATTAAGGGTATGGGGCAAGTGTCGTAAGCTCCCCAGCAGCTAGGGTCTGGAGCCCCAAAAGCCAACCAAATTTTGAGAATTTGATGCAGAATGGAATATATTTTGGGTTCTTGTTTACCTAAACTTTTTTGATCTGCAAAAATGTGACTACGGCATATGTACATTACATGTGGAAACTGAGATTTTACATGCTGTAAGAGCACTGCTGACATTGGCAGCATTAAAACTTGAAATCCCCTTCTGTGCTAATGCATGCTATAGGCGGACTTCGAACAGCAGGATGCAGTCAAACTTTAGAGCGAAATTATACTGCAAAATTCTGCCCTGAGTTCTTACAGTCTTGAGTTTAGCAGCTTAGGTGGAGCATTTATTTTATCTACAGCCTGCAGGGCCTGTGATTTGTAATTGCTGATAATAAGCAGCTAGGAAATTTTAGATTTTGAAAGAGTAAGCTTAACACTTAAAAGCATGAAAATACTAAAGGAACGTTAGCACCCGAGAGTCACTTGATGTTGCCAAAGACTCTGTGACTCACGCTTAGTAGCAAACTCTATGTGCAGTCTGAGATGTTGCATTTATTAGGCATCATGGCACGAGTCGTATTGCCCCTCCCACCCCCGTTGTTTGAGTGAGTCTCAATAACCATTTGGTGCTCTGCGTCGCACTCCAGTTTGCGTGAGAATTCCAGGAAAAGGCTGTCACTCTGCAGCAGGAAGTATAGAAATTGCAATTGGGTGATGATGATGATCGCTAATGGAAGAAAATGGCAACCCAACAAACCACAGAAACCCACCAGATTTGAATGAATCCATGACCCAGCCTGAGCAGGGATCGAGGCGGTTGTCCTGATGTGGCGACACCAATGTATGGATCAGAATGTTGGGCAATGCGAAGCAAGATGAGATAAGAATTTTTATGTCAGAAATGAGTTGACTGCAACGCTACAGAAAATAAGACAATCATTAAACATCAAAGCAACTCTGCTAGACAATGTGGTTCAGTGTGGTTTGGACAGACAAATAGAGAGAATTTAACACAATGTTCTACGTGCAAGATTTGAGAGAGTAAGAAACAAAGGCATGTCAAGTCTACAACTGGATAGATAATATAAATGAGGAGATAACATCACTTGGACTAACTAACTGTTTGGGGAGCAGTGGACTTGACAAATTACCGAGGACAACAGGGATAATTTATTCGTACCCCTCTCTGCCCTATGGCTTGTGTCAGTAACTAATGATGATGATGATCATCATCATCTTGATCATCATCATCTTGATCATCATCATCATCATCTTGATCATCATCATCTTGATCATCATCATCATTATCATCATGATCCATGATGGTCATGATCTTGATCAAGATGATGGGGATGGTGATGATGATGACAGCAATGACAACGATGATAATAAAGGACAAAAGAAAAGCTTGATAGTTGGTTTTGAGTGATGCTGTGGAGCTTAAATGCTTGAGATTAGTGGGTAATGAGCTCCAAAGCCTCTTCAAAAAGAAGGTCCCTGTGTAGTTTAGAGGAAATAAATGGGTATTGGTACTGCAAACTAGAAATCAATAATTATTTTTGTACGCGTTTGATACTGGTGCGTGCACTGCATGTTATTAGTAAAACAGTAAGCAAAGCAACCGGAAGGCAGCAGCTAATGGTGGTTTTAAAACGCCGAACTACGGTGTCTCAAGTGACAAAGCAGCTTGAATGGATGCCGCTGCTTGACTGTGTGGCAGGAAATCCAGCTCAACGGTGCTACTTAACCGATTTTCTGAATAATGAGTGCAGTGTATCTTGATTGTTTCATTAGCAATGTCCTCGCATGTATCGAGGTTTATGGCACCATCTAGTGCTTTAGAAATTACACTGGGACTTAGAGTCGTCGTATGTGATTGAGTTAGGCGTATCTGATTTTCGGTGATCACAATTAAAGTTCGCTGGACATCTTGGTGATGATTGGAAGGTGATCAGATTTTAATATATCTGTCTGCAGATCACCAGAGAAGCCAGTTCCTTTCACTACGTTGGGGAAAATTTTGATCATGAGGGTCGATGGACAGTAATTCGGTATTAAAGTATCAATTCAGTATCAGTGAATGAAAGGCAAATGTTAATAAAAATAATAATTATTATTATGATTATAATAAATTATGATAATAATAATAATGATAATTACAATTTTAATAAATTATGATAATAATAATTATTATTAATGATGATGATTAATAATAATAATTTAGTAATGACAATAATTATTATAATTACAATTAATTACAATAATAATTATAATTACAGTAAATAGTAATAATAATTATTAACAATGACTAACAATATAATAGTAATAATAACAGTAGGTGTAATAATAGTCATAGTAATGATAATGATAATAATAATTATTGCAATTAATTACTCTAAAAATAATTATAATTACAGCTAATTATGATAACAATAATAATTATTATTATTAACAACGATGATTAATAATAATTATGGTAATAATAATTGTAATAATAATGATAATACTACGATTTGTATAGCACATTACTCAGCCGAGACTGTGTGTACTGTTCGCAGCATTGCAAAACCATGCATCTCAGCATTGAAAAATCATTGGCCTAATGTTAAAGTCTTAGTAAATTCTAGAGAAGCAAGGCTGTTTGATCTATTTGGCACAAAAAGAGGGTCTGCAAACCTTTCAGGAGCCTACACAATCGATAAAACTAGACAAATTGTTAGCACTTACTGTATTTTAAGTTTAAGTAATCACTATTATAGTGATTAAAATGGAGACTTAAAATGACTATGAATATTATGAATGCATAATTATTAATTATGCATTTAGATTTCATGCAGTGCTTTCAGTATGGATCTACAAGTGCAAGAATGAATAGATCTGTGTCTGAGTCGACCTTACAATGATCGTTTATAAGAAAGTATTAATTATTAAATATAGTGATGGCAAATCTAACTGTCTCACAACTGAAAAGCTATGTTAACGAAACTGTAAAGAAGAGAAAAATAACATATATGCACAGAAAGAAAAGTCATTATGCTTACTGACATAGGCAATATGCCAGAGCTCAAAGGATGACAGGACCGTTGGACCAATGCAGGCAGCATATAGGCTACAGATTAAATACACTGAAATACGCTGGTGCAGAGGTGGAAACATAGACTTGGAATTGAATCATCTTATGTTAAGGGTAGATCATGATCAATTTGATTGTTGAAGATCCCCATGCATTGTCCTTCCTTTTAGCAAGACTTCCACAGTGGCTAGAAGAGCACAGGGTGCTTTTAAAGTTAGTGTTTATGATTATTGTTATGATAGGCCTACTTGGAAAGTCTAGTGCCTGCTTGCTTTCGTCTATTTATTTGGCTTTGATGGGAGTGGCAAACCAATTAAGTTAAAAGGATGGTTGTGTACAATACATACTCTGAATGGGACATGTTATGTTGCCTGCGCTGGTACACAGCCAGCACACAACCAATGTTCAGGTAAATATGTGGGGTGCAATTGTGTATTAGGTGTATATGGGCATCTATATATATTTAAGGTTTATATAATTATAAGATATAAGATTGTTGGCTTCTATAACCAGAAATGTATTGTCCGTTGATGGGAGTGGTTATTTCTTTAGGTTGCTTGTTTTGTTTCCTGGTATTAAAGCCTTTATGGTCTTATACTTATAGGAGAGGAAAGCAGCTTGCGCGTTGCATCCATTTATCTCTGCTTCATGGCCATTCCCATGTAGTCCAACCCAAGTCTGATATTTAATGACAGCATTGCATGTCCTGTAGAAGCATTTTTACTACAGTATACTTTTTTCCATCAGTGACCAGGAGAATGAAAATCAGACCACTGTGTCATAGCATAGATATTTATCATTATAATGTTATTTTGTTTCACATTTACCTTCATATTATCACCTAAGTCAGTAAGTAGTCTTCCATTAAAATGTAAGACAAAGATTCACATTTTTGAACTTAGATCTTGTAATTGTAAAGAGTTTCCGTTATTCATTAAAAAAGTCCACATCAGCTAATAGCAGCTACTAGAGTGTTTCTGATCTATGATCCATGCTGGTAAACTGAGGTATGGTGAGTTCATAAGTAACTGAGTGATGTTGTAATGGTGACATGTTCAATCAATCAATCAATCATTAATTTTTGTAACCAATCATTTTTTGCAGTTATAAATCGCAGTTCAGTGTTAGTAGTTAGCAAAAACATGATAATGGAAGATGACTATTGGCAACTGATGGAATCTTGATTGTCCAATTCCTGAAGACTTACAGAGGAAGCTTGTGCAAATCCTGGGCAGTCCAGTGTTGGTAGTTAACAGAAACATGATGATGGAAATGCATTGATGATTACAATGTTGCAGACATTAGTGAAAAATCATCCAAAGCCAAAGTGACTTTCATGTTGTTGGCTCATCCAAAGCAAAGTGACTTTCATGTTGTTGGCTCATCCAAAGCCAAGTGACTTTCATGTTGTTAGTCTGATCTGCATCTTAGAAATGAACACGGATACAATAGCAATACATCCAGAATTAAATGCACAAAACTTCTCTACAGTCAAACGGCTTAAAGCATCAAAGGCTTCAAGCTATACATTCTTCTGAACAAAAACTGACGGAAATCAGATGCACTGCAAGTGAGATATAGTCAGAAGATTGTGATGCACCTTCGTGTGCTTTCAGGGATGACAGCATCCTTATTTTGGCATAGTGCTACAGTCGTAGTTTTCTACAGATGCAATCAGATGAGGCATGCAATCAAGTGAGGCGCTGGTGTCAGGTTGTAGCCAACCATACAACTTTGGTCCAATAGTTTTCATAATTACTTTAGTGGTCAGTTGAACTTGAAGGAGCACGGCTGTTAAACTACAGTGATGGCGGTTGTGTGCACTGTGTAGGTGTACATTAGAGATTGAACCTGCTGTGTAAACTGAGAATTTACAGACAAAGAACAAATCGCTGAGATCAACATCATATACAGTGTTAAAATCTAATCTAAGCTAATCAAGGTTGAAATCTCATCTTATTTGAAAGCTGTCCTTGGTTTTGACCATATCTAT
Source organism: Lumbricus terrestris (assembly GCA_949752735.1). Classification (NCBI taxonomy): domain Eukaryota; kingdom Metazoa; phylum Annelida; class Clitellata; order Crassiclitellata; family Lumbricidae; genus Lumbricus; species Lumbricus terrestris. Next base: position 29,136,197 of record OX457038.1, on the reverse strand, counting down.
TCATTTTCGGAAAACACATTGATTTTGCGTCCAGGGAACTAATGATAATTACTTTTTTGCAATTTAGAATTGTAATTTTGCTTGGAATTGACCATCGGTGGTGCTATAGAAGTTTGAAGATTAGATTTAGATCTGATTAGATATAGGTAAGATTTAGATTAGATTAGATTTAGGTTAGTTTACATTTATATTAGATTCAGCTTGGATTCAGATAAGCTTGGATTTAGATTAGATTTAAATTTAGATTTTTTTTAGATTAGATTAGATTTAGATTTAGCTTGGCCCTAGATAAGATTTAGTTTAGACTAGATTTAGATAGATTCACCGCCGAAATGTGGCAAACTGTGGACATGCAGAAACAGCCTACGTTTATTTTAGTTGTAATTTTTTTATGAAATCTTTCGACCTCTTGAATGGCAGCTGTGTCTAGGCTAGCAATCCAAATACTTCGTTGGTCGCCAGTTCAGTATACTAGTATGTAAGACTATTTCAGAAGGAGACTGCACTCAGAGATTCAATCTTTAAGGACGAGCATTCGATCAGAGTCTCCGGAGAGCTGCGTCTCGTTTCGATCTTGGTTTCTTAATCCCGCGGTTTTGCAGACAGCGTCGATCGCTTAATGTTTTCATAAGCTGCTGCGTATACTGACGGGTCTCAGGGATGGCTTTGCGTGTTCACCAAGCGTGACATGAACACGTCCGCACCATTTCCACTGTGTGTCATTTAACGTAGACTTTAGACTATATAATATGAGTAATAATCTCATTGAAGACTATATCTCTTGCGACGATGTGGCAGATATTATTTATGAATAGATTCTTCTTCAGGCAATACTTGTCTTTAGTGGCTCTCTTGGTTTTTTGTTGACGTCGTATGGGCTTACAAAGGACACGGCTAACTGGTTGAATTGTCTCGCTGTGCTGTTCAAATAGGGGCAAGTGGATATTCAAGATGGCCTTTCTACCCGCAGCCGGATCCAGATTGACATAGAGAAGAGCGAGCAGTCGGAGTCGCAGAACGACTGGATCTTGGTCAATCAGACTCTGTTTGATGTTGGGCACGGGACCATCTTCGTCCTGCAAGTTGTGAGTATTGTGCTCAATCAGTGCCACCAGCTGCACCAGCTGTTGCTATGATTCTGTTTCCTGATTTTTTGGGGGTTTCGATGCAAATAGAAACAGCTGTGAGGGTATAAGGTTAAGGTCGTGATGGTGGTTGAGTTTGTGATGATGATGATGATGATGATGATGATGATGATGATGATGATGATGATGATGATGATGATGATGATGATGATGATGATGGTGGTGGTGGTGGTGGTAGTGGTAGTGGTGGTGGTGGTGATAATGAGTATGATGAGGATGCTGCTGCTGATGATGATGCTGATGATTATTATGATGATTATGTTATGGTGGGAATGATTACAGATTGATATGAAGTTTTGAATTGACAAAAAGAATCTAAAACCAACATTACCTTTGTAGCTATAGTCGCTATGCAGTTTATCACCTTATCTGCTATAGTTAACTGTGTGTTGTAGTGGCATTTAGGTATCTGGTGTCTGACTGAATAACCTCTGTAAATGTGTAAAAACGAAATTTTTGTGCTAGTGTCCAATTGCTAGATGGGAAAACTCTCAGAAGGCTTTTAAGCTTTGAACTGCATAATATGTCCAAGCTGTGAAAAACTGCCTTTCAAAACTACTAAGCTAAATATATTGGTCTGCATGGTTTCAGTGGTCTTAGTTAATGTGCTTGTAAAAGCTGCTCATCCATCTAAGATGATATTCTTTGTAAAGTCTGTCTCTTCAGCTCTAGATTTAGACTAGCTGTAGACAGAAACCTTTGTCTTTTTTTGGATGGCCGTGAAGTGCCAATATATAATAGATGGATATGGATGAATAGATACATACTGCATATAGTTATAAGTTTTTTGGAGGATAGGCTCTTTTCCAGATGCTGTGGAGAACGTGAGTGTGATACGCTGGAGGAGAACGTGGTTCTTTATATTGCTGTTGATGGCTGTAACTAACAATGGCCGTTCATCGTTCAATTTTTACGCATTCCCTTTCATTTCCTGGTGTTTTATACGGCCCTTAATGCAGCCTGGCTATAACAATACATTTATGTTTGCAGGGAATTCCGTCAACCTTGCGTCGTCGTTTGCTTCTGCCTCGCTTGCTGATGCCGATGCTTTCAATGCTATCACTTTGCTTCTGCTGGTGTTTGCGCTGATGATGTTGATGATCTTGCTGGCACCCTTTCTGTACGTCTTGTCTCGTCTCGTATGCTTTAATCTGATGAGTCTTCTTCCAGTGGCACTCTAGCCGGAGAGTACAGCAATATCCACAATGCAACAGCATACATTCAAGACTTGTGTTATTTTATCTTTCCCAAAACCATGGAACAGTGCTTCTGAATCTGTTGACTACAGAACCCTTTTTGCTATGAATTTTATATATATTTTCGTAAGTCTGTGTGTTTGTGGTCTTGCTTGCTTGTTTTTTTATAGAACCTTCGAAGAAATAAAACATGTTGTAGCATGATGTTTTTAAACAGTGAATTGATCTGCAATAGTTACAGTTTTAATCCATGAAAATTAGATTATAAACTACTTTAAACGACATTTTCCACAGAGTTCCTGTTCTCACCTTGGAGCGTGATTGATAATGTTATAAAACATTCAGAGAGCACATCTGTCCAATTTCCTCTTGTAATACTCGTCTTCTTCTCATGGAACCCTTGGGCTCTTTTACTTGGGGCATCCTCATTATAGCTTTCATTGCTTTTCTAGTTGTCCTCTCTTTTTTGGAGCTTTTGCAATGTGTCCGAACAGTCTGATTGAGTGGAGTCTACTCTCCCAAATGGTGGCAGACACAGCAGAAGTGTCCATTCTTTTTCTAATCTCCGTGTTGTCCACATGGGATCCGCAATCTCTGAGCAGCGCATGTAGTACATTGCACTCTGAAAATTATGGAAACAGAAACGATGGATAATTTATATCTTGCACATTACAGTAATGGTGAAGAAGTATCTAGCTTATATTAGATTACATGATCTTGTCTGCACTGCATTGATCAGATGAAGTCTGCTCCCATGTTATTGGATGACTTCAATGGTTATTTAGAATAATATAATATGACCCTCACAAAATGTCCTAAAGAGGCACTAAGTAAACATTCAAGTGTGCAAATGCATCCTTTTATGTGCGCTAAGACACACTTGCACATGCGATGTATCTGCATGCATGTTTATAGACATTTACAAATGCAGGAGGTGAAGAGTTAGCAAAAAGTTATCTGCTCAGGGTGATTATGATATGTGTTTAATTCTTTGATGATACAGCCATTATAATTATGCTGGTTCGTTGTCATAATTTCCAAACTTATAAAGCACCACTTCAAAAGTCACGTACAGAGCACCAGCTTATTCACTAGCTCTGCATCGAGTCAGAAACGACTCAAACGAGGGTAGTCCAAAGAAGGTCCGAGTCTTGTTTCCAGATCATCAGAGTAGCTGCTAAGGCGGGTGTTTTTTAGGTTGATTATTGAAAGGTTGAGGGAGGATCTGGTCAGCTGGGATAAAAGTTCATGAAGAGGTGAGACTTTGGTTTCGAGTGAGAAGCCTGATGGGTGATGGATAGGGGAACCTGAAGAAGGAGGTGGTGGATGATTGATAATTCATTTATTCATTTGGACAGTTATATATAGTCAGGACTCCTTCAAGTAAAAAAACTACTCAAAAGCGCTCCCTCTGCTGATATATGAACTGAAAAGGCATGGAATTAAGAGGGCAGATTGTTCCAGAGATGCACAGTGTTAGATATGGCTCATTGGGAGAACTTGCGCTGAGTAGTTAGTTGGCTTTAGTTGTATGATATCAGCTGCTCAGTAAGTATTCTGGCCTCAAACTACATTTTGCTGTTACCAAAAATTCATTAAAATTTTTATACTGTGCTTGGTTGAAGTTATAATTTCTTATAAATTTTTACAAAGTATGAGCATGAAAGCTGTTAACAAGTAAGAGGATTTTTCCTATGATTTTAGTTAAGCAGCCGCTCAAATGTCTGGAATTGGGAGCGGTGATGATAATGAATGTGTGTGTGTGTGCACTTGTTATAGCACCCTTTCAAGCTCACTACTCTGAGTCGCTCCCAACTACAGTGCGGACATGGCATCAGAGTTTCACGCCAAAGCGCTAAGCAATTGTGAGTGAAGGACTTGCCCAAGGTCCCTATGCTGCGACTTGAGGTTGATTCAAACCTGCAGCCTTCTGGCTGCAAGGCAACGAACATACCCACTCCACCACCATGCCCCACAAATCATAATGACGATGAGCTGGTGTCTTTGCATTGAATTTAGGACTACGGTCAGAAGCCAAGGCGGCGTCTACCTTTGGTCATCATCTTTGCAATATCAGGTGCTGTCCTTCTGGTCGTCGTATCCATTGCTGTCTGCTGGATGTACAAGCGGTGTTCTCATCATCGATGTCTGCCATCATCAGAGAACGTCCCACCCGAAGGCATTCTCAACGACTGTAAGTTCGTAAACTAAGTTATTGAAGAAATTAGCATGCCACTTCCGTTACGAAACACATTGCGAACAGAATTACTGTAGAAAGAAATGCGTGAAACATTGGTTTTTGGCTGAAGTTTAATCAAACAATTCATTAACTATTTTATTTCTAGTGAAAATGATTAATCGATTGTTCTAAGCAATGGATTGTTAATTAAGTCCGTGATCAAGGTACTTCTCATGTGCTTCATGTATTTTAAGGAGCAGAACTTTCAAATCTGCTCACTCCATGCTATATATATATAGCACTTAGTCACTAACCTATAATGTGACGCAGGCCCACCTGTTCCTTGTCATGTATTAGACCAATAGACCATCATACTGGAACAGTTTTCCATTAACAGTTCGTGATACTGTACTGCATGTATCTTATGAAACATTCCCAAAGTCACTTAAGTTGCAATTGTTTGGAACTATTGGGTAGCTATATTAAGCGCCTTCGTAAGGTTATTGTAAGGCGTTATGTAAATGTCCAATTGTCCATATGCAATTTTACATGCATGCATGTTCAGTTCTTCATTTTGATTGCACAGCTTGACTGCACATGATTTATAAAATGTTTTTGGTGTTAATTCTCCGACACGTCATGCAGCGTTTGTTTCAATTTTGCTGTAATATAATTATTATTATTATAAAAGTTCTGTGACACTGGGAGTCAAGTAATTGGAAATATCGTTTATTGTCTTCATCATTAGAGTTTTGATTGGTGAATATTAAACTGTCTGAAGAAATGGAGATATTTCTAGAATGCTATTTGGCCAAACGCAAAAGAAATAATGCATAGGAAAATTTAATTTCTTTTCAATATTTTTGCAGAATCCTTTACAAGTGTTAATTTTGTAACAAAGTGGCCAACAACGGGGGTGTTTGCGATATAATGATCTTGCCTTATTATGTTTCTTGTTGACATCAGTGATGCTATTGCTGTTATTATTAGGATTATTGTTAGTGTTATCACTATTATTATTATTTTATTATTAATTGTTATTTTATTAGTATTGTTATTATTTATTAATGTTTTTATTATTGTTGTATTGTTATATGCATACTAGTCAAATCAAATCGAATTTATTGGAATCGATTCGGTAGCAAATACATTCACAATGCACATTTTGTATTATAAGTATTGAGATGATAGCAATAGAAACTTTACCAGACAAAGTCAGGTAGGTTTCAAGGGCGGATACAGAAATTTTCAAAGGGGGGGCAAAATTTAGGGTCTTGTTGGTGGGACAGGGGAAAAATTTCGTTGTGCCGCCGAAAAACTGATGACCTTTTTTTTTAGTCATCGACCAATTTTCTGGGGAATAGATACCGTTTCATCCATTCGCCGAAAAAACTGATGACTTTTTTTTTAGTCATCGACCAATTTTCCAGGCAAAAGATACCATCTCAACCGCCACTAAATAATCGATGGAGGGCCACGCCCCGTACGGTTTTTTAATAGGGGGGAGCTTGCTGTCCTGTTTTTCTCTCCCACTACATTTATTTAATGGCTTCTTGAAACCAAATGGGGGCCACATTCCATGCAATTTTTAAATGGGGGGGCCATGGCCGGATTGGCCCCCTGGATCCGCCCTTGATAGGTTTGAGAATGCATTAACAGCACAGGATAGGTTGAATCGAATCATGAGAAGAATATGCTCAAAGGCTTGTCTTGTCATCCTCCTTATAGCTAGACTGAGTGAAGAAGCAAGTCATAGCTTACATACAGTAGCAGGTTCTATATAATTGTTTTTTTTTTGTAGTTTCTTGGCTCTTAGAGCTTACTGCTTGTTACATGTTTAACGACACAGCCATATATAAGATGATTAGTGTCACCCTCCTCGTTTATCCAGGCTTGGGACTGGCACTGGCAGAGAACAACCAGTGGCAGAGTTAATCTTAGAGCTTAGTTGAGATGGACTCATTAGTCATCTAGATACACTTCAGGTAACACTGTTGTTCAAGCCATTTATTTTCTGAAGTTGACCATTTGTGAATTGATGGTCTTTACAGTATTTGCTGAGACGAGTAGGCCCTAGTGCCTAGAACATGAATTTCACATCAAAAGTAGGCCTACCCAAAATGGAAAAGTTAAAATGTGTTATAGTATAGTTTGTTTATGACCCTTTGATTTATTTATTTATTTCAGAAATTTATAAAGCGCCTCTTCAAGGTAGGCTACTCAGAAGCGCTCCCGGCCCAGCCACGGCTAAATAAAACAGATTGTAGGTTCTTAAGGAACAGAGCGGAGTGACCCCTGGGAATTAAGCGCAGTGTAACAGGGAGACCATTCCAAGCTGTAGGACCTGCAACAGAGAATGAACGACGCTGTCGGATAGCAGTTCGTGAGCGGGGAACCAGAAGCTCAGCGTGGTTCACCGATCGAAGGGTCGATCGACGCTGAACTCCCAAGGTGGAACAACAGAGTTCTCGAAGATAGGGTGGAGCTAGTCCTTCAATGCACCGCCTAACTAGCGCACAGACCCTGTATGCAATCCGCTGAGGAGAAGGGAGCCAGCGTAAGATATCCCGCATATAGGATGAGACATGGCCATATTTTGGGATATGGCCAACAAGTCGCGCCGCAGAGCGGAGGACCCATTCCAGGCAGTCAATCCGGTCAGCCGGAAGTCCATGATAGAGGGTGCTGCAGTAGTCAAGGCGGGAAACTACGAAAGAGTGAACAAGAGTAGAGGCGGCACTAAAAGACAGAGAGCGGGAGACCACCTTAAGCTGACGTAACTGGTAGTAACAGCTTCGACATAGCAGGTTTATATGCCGAGTGAAAGTTAGCTCTTGGTCTAAAATAACACCAAGGTCCCGCACAAAAGGTGAGAAAGTAATCAGAGGAAACTCTAATGCTAAGGCTTTCATGTCGATTTTTGCAAGTTGTTGACGCGTCCCAAACCAGATATATTGCGTCTTGGTAGGGTTCAGTCGCAAACGGTTAGAAGACATCCAGGCTTCCAGGGTTTCCATAGCCCTACAAATTTCTTGATATTTGAGCTTCACTATGTGTTGTCATGGTTTTATATATTTTCTCGAAATTCATAGTTTTTACAGGCCTTGGTTTGCCTTAGCGGCTTAGCCCAATGTCTAAAAAAATATTCAAAGGGCAAAATATACAACTGCTGTACATTAAAATTTCAGTTCTGGTGAAGTATCTGGTGTATTGAACCTATTTCTTCTTATTTTCGATTTGCTGCCAATTTTTATGATAGTCCAGTATTTATGCCCACACCTGCATGTTTTATTACCCGCTATCCTTGCAGCTGTGTTTTCAATTAAGTGTACTGAAAGAAATTATCTAAATTTCTGGAATAGTGCAATTTAGTTTGAGGTCCTTTGTTTCCACATTTGCCAGGGCTCCAGGCTTTGTAATATTGTGATTATTGTCGGAGAGTAATAATGAATGGAACCTATTAAGCCACCTGCCAGTGGAGGCACCGATATAAATTCGGCCACTCGCAGCTGAAGAGAGCTGTTGGTTTGTGATTTAGGAGCAAATGGTAAGCAAATGGTGCCAAGGACTAGTGCGGGAGTATGCTACGGCCATCTGGACCGGGCATGGATTGAATGCTAATGAACCCGTTAATACTCTGGTAATTGACTGATTAGATCTTGAGGTCTCCTCATTTCGGAGACTGGTTTTGGTCTGCTGCGAAATTGAGCAAATGGCAAAGTCAGTTCTCATGATTTAGGTTTTGGGCACTGAGTAGTTTTTATGATTGTTTTTACGGGGACTGTCTGAAGCAAGCGGTGGTGAAGAAGTCACTGCTGAGGACCGAGAACGATGTATTGTTGTGAAAAATAATTGTTATGCCTTTAATGCATCTCTGTTTTGAGCTGATTATCTGCCTGTTACAAGATTACATTGGATGCTCATATTATTTCCGTCTAATTTCCATAAGAATTGGCACATCTGGCAACTTCAGTACGCAGATGGACATTCAGAAAATGTTTCACATAAGTTTTGGACCTCATAATTGCTATTGATGTGCTATTGAAGCGCATTTCCTTTCCATTTATGATTCGGACCTTAGTTAGATTGCTTCTCTTTGGAATACTCGATAACGTTGTGGTTGCTAGCATGCTGGGCTGTCAATCAAAAAATCGACCAAGGAGAATATATGATTTGAGATTTCTGCTCCATCTGCATCCCTAGCCAACTCTGCTATGATGAGTACACTGACCATACACTGTCAGTGGGAAGATGAGACTGTGGGGGAGATGACTGGTCACCCACAGCCTCATATATGCCAAGGCTAAGAAAACGAAGTTGCTAACACGTCATACATACGACTGCCTCAGGACTCTTCATTTTCTATGGGACTCTTCTTTTTCTTCTTCTTCTTCTCCTCTTCCACCTTCTCTCTTCCTCGTCCTCCTCTTGCACCTTCTCCTCTTTCTCGACCTCCTCATCCTATTCCTCTTTCTCTTCTAGTTTTTCTAATAACCAAATATATCTCTTTTTCTAGCCAATAGATATACTACGTTCCTGATTTGTATGTGCTTAGGTGTTCTTTGTTCATGAATCCTCTTCCACATTCTCTTTCATTGCTTAATGTTTTCACCTTCAAAGCTGGCATTCTTGCCTCTCCACTGTGGTCATGCCCGGCATGGACAGCTGCCGAGCTTGTTGTCCAACTAAAGTGAACTTTATCTAAGTCCTGGTCAAGCACATTCACCCTAAAGTCTAAGAAGGTTGCTGTACAGTACACTCTTCAGAACCTTGGTACAACTCAGGTAGCCTATATCAATTGTTGTATGCAAAGCTTAGAGACCAGGACCAGTGCAAGATGCAGACAGTGGAACACCAAATCTAAGACCAAGACAGAGACTGTGAGATATGAAGACATAGTCGAGGAACAGGACAGTCAATAACTGAGGCATTTCGGAACGTTGTCCAAATGTGGAAGGGAAATTGTGAACTCCTGTGGTATCAGTCTGTTACCTCTTCATCTTTGAAATAACGCTGCAGTGTTTTGAAGATGTCTGCATGGATCACGTGACGCCTGGCGTCATGCACATGGGGTGCTTAGTTACAGTTCATGAATATAAGATCTTCCATCTAAAAACATTCGCAGACAGATGATTCCATTGCTCAGCAAATAAAGAAAAATAAATTAAGATATGCCGAGCAATGTGGCCTGTTGGGTTCATAATTGAAAGCAACATTGGAAAAACCATAACGTCCATAGCTATAATACTACTTAGGATTTGTCATGAACTATTTGTCTCTCTGTCTTTCAGGTCTTACCCCTAGTATATGCGGTAGATTAATTTTTAAGGTTTGCAATATTCGATTGGCAACATCAGAACAATTCCACACCAATAGGTAAATTATGTATTGTATGTTAGGGTAACTTGCAATGCAGATCCCATAGAAAATCGTAGAGAAGCTTGAAATTGTCCTAACATTTTAAGATAGCACGAGGAAAAAAAATATTTAAAAAATAAATATAGGAAAAAAAATAATTGTTAACAATTTTTTGGTTCAAAATATTGAGTAAATCCAATTTGCCATTGCGTTATAATAATTGCAATTTGAATCCGACTTAAGCTTCAGTTTGAAAAATAAGAATTCATTTGCATCATAAAGATTGGAAATTGGTTTTTCTTTTTGGCACTTAGACTGCAAATGACTGAACGGGAGTTGCATCTCTATTTGTGCAATGTACATTTCAACTTACCTTTCCAGATGTTAAATCTTGTGCTAAATTGGTTTATGTGGCCTTTACTCTACGCTTTCGGCTTCCCTTGTGGTTTCTTTCTTATGTTGATCTCAAAATTGTGGGTAAATGGACTGTAAAATGCAGCCTAAGCTCAACAGAGTGATCATCACTTTAAGTTTGAAAGTATTTTGCGATACATTTGGACAGAAATTCTTCAGTGCTGGAATTGTAGAGCTGTGGAACGGTTTGAATGACAGCACTGTGTCGGTGGACACAGTAACAGCATTTAAAAGGAAACTAGGAAAATTGGGCTATTGAATGTTCCAGGTTAATTTGCAGTGGTTCTAACACAGACCCAGCGTCTTCTGAACCACTTAAACCCCCATGTTACGTTATTTACAGACATTTAACAAGTGCACATACAAAGAAATTTGCAATATGCCGTAAGTTCGTGTTATAATTCTTTTCCATGACTTACAAAATGAAGATGGGGTTAAGCTGATGATCTAGATATTACCAACCTGTGCTAACCACTTATTAGTTGAGAAGAGGCTGTAAGATGTCACACGGTCTGTTTTGCCATGAAACTAGCAAAGAAATTAGAAAATTATCGAAAGGAACAATGACAGGAATTAAAGAAAGCAGCATCTCATGTGATGAGACGACGTCTGGAAATGCTTTTAGAAAATATTATGGATTAAATTGCATTTTATAGTGGAAGAAGTTTACGAGTAATTAGGGAATTGGAATTGAGGAGATCAGTCATGATGGAAGGAAGGAGGACTGAAGGCATTCAGTGACCAGGATATGAGCAGTTCTTTTTCTTAGAAGCAAACGTGGATAGTGTAAGAGAGATCTGTGACAGGCGTTGCCATGAATGTGGTTGAAATGTGTACCCTGCTGTTGCTGGTGCTTTTCTCTTCATTTTACAATGAATTCCAGGACCTGGTGAGAAAGAGAGAGTGTGACGAGAGGGAGTTGCTGACCAACGTTAAGTGCCTCTGTGTATCTGCCAAGGACAGAAGATATCCTGAGGCGCTCGGTTTTGGTGTGTGCCACGCATTCGACCATCTATATAATTTGCAAACAGATCTGCAGCACTGTAATCCACTCGCTCTATTTTTCTGCAGTTGAAGTTGATGGTCATCTGGACATGGCACAGAGGCTTGATTCTGCGGGCCGTGGTTGGGCGTTTCTTTTGTTATTGGCTGTGAATCGCAATGCGTCGCATAAAGCTACGCATGTCTGATAAGACTTCGGTTTATAATAATGGCCGGACAAGAGGAAATCAATGCACCACTGAGTCCATTAGACTTTTGCCTTGCCTCTAATTATGTCTATTGCATGGCGCTAGATATTACTCTGAAAGCTAATATGGCTTGCAGAGACATTTTGAGCATGGCTTGAAATTGAAAAACTAAACTGCCCAGTTTCCATTAAGGATAATGCCGCTTGACATAATTAGGTCTTCATCATAAAACAATTCCTGGTGTTCTATCTCACTGTCAAATAATTGTTAACCTTTTATGTAAATAGTGCACCATGACTTCAGGCCAGATCTCTTAGAGGATTCAAAATATCTCAACTAATAGACTGTAAAAGCCTTTTCACTTCTACCTAATAATTATTAGTCTTTCAATATTTCCATCCATTGTATCTTTGCCAATTATTAACAGTTCAATCATTGACTAAATTCCACTTCTGCCTTCACACAACTTCACCATTGTGTAGACACACACTGGCTGTGGTGGCTCTTGCATTTGTAAAGATTTGTTGAGTGCAGTGCCGGCGCTAGCACCCCCGTACCCCCAGGCCGGGGGGGGCCCGAGTTTGAAAGGGGCCCCCATATTTAGCTGGTCATTATACCTATTTGTGACTGTTCAGATTCGGTCTGGTGCATGTCACAACTAACCATATTTCACTGCCATATAGTAGACCCAATGCAAATAGCATACTGATTTTGGGTGTAAGTATAAATTAACCATTAGAATTTGAAAGGGCCTCCAAATTTAGCTGGTCATTATGCCTATTTGTGACTGTACAGATCCAGTCTGGTGCATGCCACAACTAACTATTTATGGCATTATGGCACTGCCATATAGTAGACCCAATGCAAATATCATACTGATTTTGGGCGTAAGTATAAGGTCATTTAAACTAACTCAGGCAATTAGCAAGTATGGGGGCCTCAAGTTTTTCTTTGGGGGGGGCCTCAGGTACCCTAGCACCGGCACTGGTTGAGTGTGTTTAGCACCTTCATGAGGTTCTTGTAAGGCACTATATTAATGGATATATATGTATATATGCGTACGTGCGCACTAGGGTGATTCAAAAAAAATTATTTTCGAATTTCAATGAGCATGGTTGCTAGTTTTGTTCCTTTTGGACCCAGAATAAATTGTGTATAAGACATTTCAAGGCCAAATGTATTTTAGAGCTAGCTCAATGAGCCCAAAGTTTTCACATACATTCGCATTGAAGCTACAATTTGAAAGAATGGCCATGTGAGATTTTACACACAAAATGAAGTTGAATAGAACAAAACATAAAACACTAAAATAGTCCTAGGTAAAAGGATATTCATTCACAGCATTCTGTAAACTAAAAAGGTTCAATATTTCCAGCAGTAATCCACTGCCTGATCAGCTTGCACAATAAGCCTTTAGAACTGCCAGTCAATAACTGGTGTATGATCGTGTATCAGATTCCACCGGACCAGTGCTTTCACGTTCCCATGCTTACTCCTCGTTTATATGACTTCCAGAAAAACAGAATTCTGTGAAATTTCTAAATTTAGAGACTGTCAATTAGGAGTGAACTCTATAAAGATTGGTCTCGAAACAATAAGTGACATTTGCCATTCATGTGTCATATGCACCTGGTTATCTAAGAGGACACACTCCATCACTAGCAACCGTCTCTGCCAGAATCAGACACAATTCTATCACCTCATCGCCTCCTCATCTTGCTGACAATTGATTGCTTGCAGTGAGCAGTTGAGGGTGACAATGGCCTACTTCCATAATCTGCTTTATCAGCATAGTGAACTTCCTATTTATGAAGTTTATATCAGCCAAGACACATTCTGCTTCGATGAATGCAAAGATTTTCTCTCTACTGTTTCTTCATGTAATCCTTCGAGGCGAGTATTCAACTGTTACGCAGTCACATTCATGTTTTCCTTCAAAATCATCACTGCCCTCTTCGTCGTCATCCAGGTCGCCGCTATTGAAATCTCTAGTTGACTGCACGGTTACTCGAGCCAGACCCTTCAGCAGCTTTCTTTAGCATTTCCTGATTCAATCAGGCTCTTATTGTGTCATCCTCTGCTCTGCAGCCCTTGCCTCCATCTTACGAAGATCCATGCTCATCTTTCGAGAATCTTGCTGATATGCCAAAAAATTACATTCGTAAATTTTAATAACATGCTCATGTTCTGATTTGCAATATAAAAATAAGATTCCAGTGACTTTGTGGCCCATGCTTTGCTAAAGGCCCTATGGTCTTCGAATGTGTAACCGTGCTTTTAGTTTAAGGTGTTTGCTGTCAGAAGACAGCATCTTAAAGTTGGTTTGTCTCACTATATCTTATGTCAAGACCACTCTATGGCAACTTAATGGCCATCATCACCATTCACCATGGTATCATCGCCAATGGGCCCACCTAGTGGGATTGCAAGACCCCTTCCGGGTATCCTGTGCAACCAAATTGAAACTATTAGCATCATTCCTTAAGCACTGCTTTAGTATATTTTGTTAACTTTGTTTCCTTGATGCTTGATTTGATTTGTTGTTCTGGTTCTGGTTGCCAAATAAATGATTTGTTTTTTATTTGATATCTGCATTGTATTAAATGAAGCCATTTAAAAAACTTTCTGTACAAATGAAGTTTACACAAATAAATAGCCGAAAGTCACTCTTCATTATCTTGTTAATTATACTTGGGAAATGGAATTCCCCAAATATGACATATACGCAATGAACACTGTAAAGGCAAAAATTTCAGAATAATGTGTATAAAAATGTTATTGATTATTCATTTCACAATGTCTGAACACAATGTCTAGACAGAAATATGCATGCATTTATGCTTTCATACGATTATGTAAAATTATTCCAACTTCGTAGCAATTTTGTTACCGGTCAAAACAAATATTACAATTCAGCAAGTTTTTTAGTGATCACAAGAAAATAAGAATTAATTATTCATGTATGGCTTATGACTATGTACAATGTTTGTACATACTTTCAACTTACAGGATTACAGCTTAATCTAATATTGGAAATGTTCCATTCGAGTGTCTCGTCAATGGCAATTGCATTGATTTCTTCGTATACACCCTATCTCAGATTTCAAGGTCATTGAGCTACCTCTAAACATTCATACATTGCAATAAAATTTTGAGGCAATGTTCACTAAGACTAAAGGAACAAACTTATCAACCATGTCAGACAATCAGAGGAAATTATTTTTTCTCCATTGTAATGTGAATCACCCTAGTGCGCACGTACGAAACATCCTGTTACTTGATCGCTAAAATAGACCAGACTCAATGCCCAAGGCCACAGATTTCATGGCCGGAAGCCATAAAGGGAGGCAAATGCCAGAACTTACAAGGTGAAGGCCAGCAATTGTGAGTCTGTGAGGCCAAGGTCGCAGCTCTGCAATACCTTACATCATTGCTGTGAGTCCAAGTTCTCCAAATCCATATATGCCTTAGTGGCATACGTGGTCGCTGACAAATGGCTGTCCGCTTGTATATTAAGCATATAATAGTTTTTTCCTCACTGATTCATCTCACTGTCAGCATTGATGATTGCAATTACGCAGTATGCAGACTGTTTCCTGCGTAACCGGCGCTCTGCGTAACTTTATGTTGTCTGTGTCGCATGGACGGGTCAGAGAAATGTCGCAGCCATCGTCGTCGTCCGCTGGTGGCGCTACTTCCACTTAATTAGTCCATCTAGGCCGTCGTTGCTTTTGCATGGCCATGAATAATTGTGAGACGACGTAAGCCAAATGGCTAACAAGGATTTATGCTCTGTCAGTTTTTTTATTAACTGGCAATTACTGTATTCACTGTTCTGGATCGTCTTCTGTGATTGGGGACGGCGCTTCGATCATACGCTGTGTGTGTCCCAGGATCAATACGCTCGTGTGGTAATATTGAAAGAATGGAGATTGCGCAATTTGCGGGACGAAATGGAATTTGGTGTTTGAGAACGCAGTTTTGATAACTAGAGATGGACAGTACTATTTGGTCATACCGATATGATGTAACTCACTTGACTGCATGACTGGTCAAAGTATAAAGGATGACATTGATAATTTTGGTTTTTCTTTAGACATAGGGGTGTTACTTTGTTTTGAGAGATTTTATCATTGGTGCCTCGATTCTGGCAATGATAGGGGTGAGAGGTGATGGCTTATCACAGCCAGCAAGTAGCAATTACAATCATATGCTAATTATCGAGATCATGATACTGGTGATACTGATGAGTTATTTTGTTGTCATAATTATGATAATGAGATTGCGATTAAGTTAATTAGGACATAGTGGATCCTTCTTACGCATAGCGTTGCGATGAAAAGACTTTGACCATTTAGGAAGAGACGTCAGTAATAAAGTGCTAAGTTGATTATAGTTGCGTATTGGAAGAAAGGTGGAAGTTGGAAATTGGATCTTATCCCTATTCCTATTTGTGGCGCCACACACCAAAACCAGCATTAACCTTTACCACTCATGTGTCTGCTCCCACCGGACAAACAAGGTCCGATTAATTTTTAATCTGAGCGGTAAGGGTTATGGCGATTTTCTAAGATATTGAGTTTGATACATCATTTCAAAAGTCTTGTCTCGGGCTTTAAAATGACACAAAATTGGTGCTTTAGCTGTCTTCTAACCGAAGATATAAGGAAAAGTGATCCAATTAAACTAATTAATTAACCAATTAAGTTAATTAAAACAAACTAATTTGCATATAAAAAGCACTAAAATAGCTCGAAAACTTGTGTTTAAAAAAATGATTCAATAAATTTTAAGAATTTTTTTTTATTAAATTCTGCACGAAAGAAAAATATAACAAATATACTATTTCCTTATATATCTCTGATGTGTAATTCCGACTTAATGCTGATTTCGGTGTGGACTGTCACATTTGGGCAAGGTTAGATGCATGGGTTGTACGTGTGTAAGATGAAAAATCGGCCTAATATTTTTTGGCTAAGATTCAAAAGATTTTTGTATGCATTTATGAACAGTCAGAGATAGTTACATAAATGTGATACACTTGCAAATTCTGTGGCAGTACACACTTGCCACAGGCGTCCTTAGCAACCTGTCTTAATATTCAGTCTCCTTAGCAACCTGTCTCTATAGCAACCTGGTTTAGGAGACTCATTTTGGAGTTTGTCCATGTATTCAGTCTGATATGCTGATTCGTGTGCGTAAGATAAAATGTGTGCTCTGTTTTTCATCTTGAATTTCAACATATTATGATTCCTTATCTTTTGTCAAGAACTTAAAAACTGATGTCTTGTGTTTTGACTCTTTCAGCAATTGCGGAAGGAAGATATTTTGGAAATGAAATAGACAATAACCAGGTGAGATTATTTACCATAGTAAGGTCATTAGTATTTCACGTGTTTAGAAGATTGTCTTATGTTCTGAATTAATAAGCTGATTGATTTTCTTTTGTGATTAATATCCAAGATGAAGAGATGTTTTATTTCTAATATTTACGAATAAACATGACTTTTCGTATTTTGAGATAATTGCCTAGATGTTTTAATATTTTTTAAAGGCTGGTGTTTGCCAACGAGGTTTGGCATTGCTTCTCATGTCATCACCCATTCTTATCTAAGATTGTGGTCAGTATATAAGTATGTGCAGGGTCGGGTCACCACAGATATATAAACATGCAGCCACAATGCGACGGAACTAAACTGGACTTTCCTGTGCTGTGTGATTATCGGGATGGATGGTCCTGGAAACGGTGAGCTGATCGTGATGGAGCTACGGCGGGTGCTGTTGTTCTCGCTGAAGCATTGACACATTGTCACCTCACCGTATGGTCGGCGATGATTTATCAAGACAGATATACGCAGAACATGACTAGGTTTATGGCTTTCGTATGAAACCAACGCCCAGGGTGCATTAAATTACGTCGGAAGTGGCTTCTGATAGCTGCCCACTCCTGATATCGTTTAGCTTGGCGGAGTGCTGGGTTATCGTTCTTGCGTTGTACAGAAATGTATCACTTCATGTTGGGAGCAGAAAATTCTGTGCGATTATTTCGGTATTAGCGCCCTAATGCCTGCTCTTAACGGTTTCCAAATTGTAGTCCCTTAATCTCCTTTGCTATAATTGTGTATGCCACCTACTTTTTAAAGATTGCAGCCACCAATTTGATAAATTTCACATAATATGGCAGAGATTTAAGTGGTTTAGAAGCCATTTAAATTTGTAATAGAATCACTGCCGTGTTTACCAGGAACCCTTTCCTTCCTTCCTGGTATCTTTCTTAAATGCTGTACCGGTAATTCCTCCACTTAGTGCTCTACACAGTTGGCTACCTTGACCAGGCCATTCCTCAAGTCTACAACTCTTGCACTGAGGAGTTGCTGCATATTGGGTAATTTTGTTGGGTGCTTGTCCAAAGTTCATCTCTCATTGCACTGCATCATTTTTTCAATGATTATTCTGTAAGCTTTCAAAAATTCGTGCCACTATTCTTATCAATGTCACTGGCCCACGTGTTCAAACCACTGGTAAGGTCAAAGTATGAATACGGCAACCAGGTGTGGTATCCATATGTGAACAATGAACATGACTTTCTTGATTGTGAATCCCTCTGTTTGGAATAGCCTCCCATTTTTATGGCCTGTGTTCTTTTCCGTGGGACCTGTCCAACTCCTTTTATAAACTGCTCAAGACTTTCTTTTTTGGCTGTGCCTGGATCGGGAGTACCTCTGAATAGTTATCTTAAAGGGACGCTGTATAAATTCATCAGACAGATAGAGAGATAGAACAACTGAACTGATTGCAAAACAGAGTTACCGAGCTGTCAGGATGTCCGTTAAAAAGAAATGCTAAAGCGGGATCCTCGTTATTGTATCTGAGAAGATCCATACTGCGGATGCGCTGATTGCTCGAGCAGACAAGAAGCTCAAAGCACAGTTCTTTGGCCATTGCATCCATCAGCTCTTGCTACCTCTTTGTGAGGGAATGTATTTACTCCGCAGTCCGCATTGGAGGACATCCTTTCATGCTGCCTCTCATTAAATAAAATTTGCTTAAAAACAGTTTCATCAACATACCTAGATGCATTTTCAGTTTTATTTATCTATGCTCGAGTGACCTTATAATCTGCTGTTAACTTTCATGGCTTTTTTGAATATTTAAGTAGGCCTTATCGTTTTATGAGATGCAATGCAGGTGCACTTGTCAGATTAAATAAAGGCTAGTTACTTACTTACCTACTTACTTCATTTTGGCTCAGTATTGTCCCGCGTGATGTTCTTGGGCTCTGGCAAATGACTGGTCTGGAAATTGGAATTGGATTGATTAACCTGAGGTTGAGTTAGTATTTTTGATGCTTTGGTGCATTGCCTTGAGGTTTTTCACTTCTACGTAAAAACGGTTTTGAGTCACTAATAAAAAAAAATCTGACTTGATGACTTCTAGAGTGCCATTATTATCTTATGATCATGCAACGGCATCAATTGATGGTTGATTCACGTGAATTTGTCGTTGAGAATCAGAATTCATTGTGGTAGTATGATTGAAGTCCAATTGGTTTGGAAGCCAGAGTATCAGGCTGTGATGGTGGGTAAGTAAGTTGTAGGAGCAGGCATTATGGCGCTAATATCGAAATAATCCTGCAGAATTTTCTGCTCCCAACATGAAGTGATACATTTGCAAGGTGAGTGTGTGAATTGGTGATCGGAAAGATGTCAAAGAGCTGCGTTCTGCAGCGTGGTACAGAGAATTCCAAAACTTTGGACCAACCATGGATAACAAGAGCCGGGAGCACATCACAGTTGCGGTGTAAAGCAAAACAAAAATGTCAAATTGCTTATCTGTGGTTTGAGTGCAGTGTAAGTAAGTGAGCAATAAATATTTTCTTTATTGTTCCACTTGCAAATACACAATGTGACCATGTGTGATTGTATAAGGGGTGAGAAGGAGTGGATTTGAATGTAATGCCCCTAGGACATGCAGACATATTTTAAACCGCGCTCAGTTGCAGACAGCGCAATAAATGCAACGCGTATTTTATGGTATTTGTGGTCTTCTATTGATGACATGCTGATAGCTAGTCGACTTTGTCATGCTCTAGTCTGCTCGCATCACTCTTGGCGAGTGCCAATTAAAAGTGAGTTTCAATTATCCAACTGACTGGAGACTATGCATTCTTAAGTGAAATTGAATTTTTTAGGTATCTAGGACTGGATTATGAGTATATACCATATGCAGGATCTTCATGACATCCCAAGTCATCGCCTGTTCAGGTCCAAGGAGCTTAGACTTTTGTTTCATGAGACAGTTTTGATATTCCTGATCTATTTTTGCTTGTACAACTATTTAGTCAATGCATCATTCATTCATTCATTTCAGACATTTACATGGCGCCTCTTCAGGATTATTTACTCAGAAGCACTCACATCTGTCTGTAGTTGAGGAAAAGCAATGCTTGCTTTAGTTCAGATTCCAGAGCGTCACTAAGACTATGATGTTATCCATTACTGATATTTCAAAATGCTCTCCTAATGTACATAAGTGGCCATACCCAGCAGGATTATTGACCCTTTTTGGCTGCCTGTTTTGAATCCGTTAGAATGAGTTGTTTGATTAATTTCATGTACTCTGATTTTCTGTATCAATGTATTTCCTTATGTCATTTTATTACTTTGTCGCATTCTAAGGTGATCAATAAAAACATATTGATTGATTTATTGATTAGAAGTAAATTGATCTGCATGGTATTTGAACATTGGTCATTGGTGGGGAATCACACCAGGAATGAAAACGGTTATCTCCAACTGCGAGCACTTGTATATCGCTATAAAGAAGAAATCCATCCGGGTGATTGATGTGAGGCAATCAAATTTGTGTGTTGATGACTTCTGCTTAAGCGATGGAATTAGTCCGGGTATTAGCAGAAATGGAAGCAAGATTAGATCGGGAAACCAGGAATTATTGGGTACGATCAACATGCGATTGGTAATGTAAAAATAGTGTACTTTTCAGTAAGCAAGCAGTAAGTAAGTAGTGAACCGCATGGAGTTGTATATGACTTAAATAGGAGTGGACCAAGGACAGAACCTTGTGGGACACTGTGATTTAAGGCAGTAGGTGCAGCAGAAGTGTAAAGATGGATGCTAATTGATTGAGTGCCAGGGTGCAGGTAAGACAAGACTAGAGTCAGCCAGGAGTATGACCAATGTAGGCTAAGCTACATTGGTCATGTTCAAGGCAATGGCAGCGTATATCATGATAAATGGTTTCATAAAGCGATGAATAAGTCGAACAGAATGACAACAGTAGCTTTCTACTTGTATATGGAACTGATAATGTGAAAAATTTCGGAAAATATCAGAGTTTCTCTGCAGTGGTATATGGAGTAGGGAGATTGGAAAGGAAGGTAAGTTTTTGGACATTAGAAAGAGCTCAGATGACTAGCAAATTAGTTTTCAAAAAATATTTCTATCACATTGAGAGTGGACAATGTACATGCTCAATTACTTTCAATACTCTACCCACATTTCATATTTAAACTGTTAATTTGTTTTCCCCATTTGCACCACTAAACTAAAGAGCATCTGCTAGATCTGCAACAGCTGGAAATAGTTTGCCGAATAGAATTTGAGCATTCTTCTTAGCTCCTGTTATTCACTTACCTATTAAGAAGTTACCTAATGACTTTATATGCAAGTATACAATATACATCTTGAATGCAAAGATGCTGCCATAACGAAGCATCTGCTGTGGATGATCAGATGCTGTTAGGGTAGAAATTGGTTTGTTGTACACCGTAAATCTAAACCAATTTCATGTAAATTGAATAGGTTTAGTTCTCCAGCTGCTAATCGTTTTAGAGCTATCATCGTGGCACTCACTAATATTTGAGGACTGCTACCTGGCTACATTTTTGCTGAAATGAAGACAGCCATCCGACTGACAGCTAGAGAACCTCTGGAGGATTTTTTAAAGAGACTTTTATGGTAAACTTAATGTGGCTGCACTTGTCTTAAACTTCCTATGTACCAGTACACAAAGTGCAGCTCTAATCGAGATTAGTTATGGTGCATGTGCCCTTGCATCCTCCCACTGCCAGTAGGAACTTTGCTGCTATCTCAGCCAAGGTGACAATAGCCATGTAAGATGGTGTATATCCATTTGTTTGACAGTTCAATTCAGACACTTACGGTTTTCCGATTGATGTCAAGAAACTGTAGATACAGGGAAACAATGTGGCTAGTGGAGGGCACACTGTCAGAACTGCACATTACAGATACGCAGCATGACAAGTCTGTCAGCTATGTGTAAGCATAGTCGTAATGTGCGTGTCACTGTTGTTTTCATTAAGCCACCGAGTCGTTGCCTGTGAATTATCTTGTTGTATCTCTACTTTTTTCTGAGATGCAGTTTAGAGTTGATTTGTAGCAGATATTTGTTTATCTTTCTTCACTTTTAATCCATAGGAGATAGGCCTACAAATGGTAATTTTAAAGATATTCAACGAAAACTACCTGTCGTATATCCATTTTCAGAATTTTTTGGCCGTATCTCCAAATTGTTTTCCCACATTTCCATTACTGCATTCACGGTTTAGAAGTACCTTGCTATATGTCCAGAGAAAGCTCGTCGTTGATTGGATGATAAGGAGATGCAACACTCAATACACTGCTCACTTCCTTGTATTATATTGCCGTATGTCCAGGAAATCAAAACTTTTTCTTAGAAAATTGGTATTATATCCGTGAACATTGAAACGAACACACTCACTAATAATTGTGTATTGCTTTATTTTATCATTTCTTGTCTGTTTTTTGTGAGGATGGCTTGCAATATACTTAAATCTATTTTATAAAAATTTTCACAAATTTCTCAGAAACAATTTTAAAAGTTAATATTTTTAAATGAATTGTTGATGTCTCACTAGCATGACTGCCCCTGGTGTTGATGTTTTAACGCGATGTCTGAGCCTGACGTTTATTGGCCTGAATTTCTTTTTGTCCGTAAAATTTTACCAAGGCTTCTACCTTGATTATCTCGGAATTCTCAAGAATGGAGATACGCAAAGATAATTCTCAGGCGACATTAAGCTAATGGCATCGAGTGACATGTGACATCACATGTAGACTGGAGTTGCATGTTAGTAGTGCGCATGTTAGTGCGCACGATAACGCTTTTTCACTTGGTTTTACTCTGATTTCACTGAACTGCTAATGTGACCAGAAACATAAATCATCCGTTTAGCAGGCTACAGTGCAGATGTCTTCACGTCAGAGAACCTATGTCTTTGAGTTTTCTAGCCATACTAGGACAAGTAAGTCAGTAAGTAAGCAGCCTTTATTTGCATCTGACAAGCACATATGCATTTAAGAAATGCTACGACAGGTGCTACTGTATTTCATTATGGTGCTCTTAACTCACGAATGTGGTAATGGTGACTTCAGTTCCCAAAGACGTACGGTGCGTTTATGGGTCTGCACTGTGTGGATACCATGTTGTCAATCTACTTGTAAGTTTAAAGCCAAATACCTTGACTGATTTTCACAGGCGTTGCCATTCTGATACCAGTTTTTCATGAGATATTGATTTCCTAATGAGATTCTTACACATGGTAAAATATTTCTGTTTAGGTTAGGCTATAGAATTATGTATTTGTAACTATATTCCAAAGTATTTGACTTTAGGAACTTACTTTGGTTGCTACTGGTATTTTTGTTGCTAACTTTGGCTAGACATTTCCTGTGTGTGCCATTTTTTAGAGACGATTTCATAAAGGTCGATACGGATAAGTTACACATTTTTAATTAGGCCTATATATCCCAAGGTATTGGCACATCATTTTGAGAATATTTACATGATTGTGTGAAGTTGGTAATTTGTTGCAAAATTTGACCATAAATTAATTTTTTGCAATATTTTGCTCTCAAATGTAGTCGACCAGTGGGAAGATTTAACAAACTTGTGGCATCAGAAAGCGCTAGGTAATTTTTTTAAGCTAGTCAGGTAGTAATGAGAACAGTAACTTGAGTTTTGGGTTGAATTGTATCCTGCAAACCAGTGTTGATCAAAGATGGTCTGTTTTTAGTTGAAAGACTAGAGGCTTTCTTAGAACTCAGACGTATAATAATATAATGTAATATAATATAATAATATAATCACAGTAACACTGTTTCATTTGATTCTTTGACAGACACATACAATTCACAGTAATTTGTTCTCCCATTTTTGAATTTCGTCACCACCTTCTTGTGTGTACTTAGTCTATTGATGCTTCACTCTAAATTGGAACCTTTCCCCTTCTGGTGTCTTTATGGTTAACACTCTGTCATGTTGACAAGCTTCAGACTGCATCTTTGTGCTACTGTACCGGATCAATTTCGGACTTATGGTGCATTGTTTATATTATACAGCAAGAGGAGGTGTACAATGAATGTGTTATTATAATCTAGAAATATATATGTAAAACTCATAAGGAATCCATTGGTCGACATTCAACCAAACACTGACAAGCACTGTGGTTTTGCATAACTGGGTTATGATGTGTGTGATATGACATGATGAATCTAACTCCGCCTGCATCAGGCTTGTAAGGAATACAAATAGAAAATTAAATTCGGTCGGTACGTGTATCTTTTTTGTGGTATATCTGTAGAAAAATAAATTACTGCAAATAAGCACAGTTTGATAACAAATTTTGACAGCCATATAATGCAAAGCACATGCAAGTAAGTAAGAAGCACTACTTTTTCAGACCTTATTGCACAAGTAAAATAGGAGTGATAATAAAGTATTAATAACAATAATAATAATACCCCGGTAATAATAATAATAATATATGTTATAATTAATTATGATACATTATTATATTCATTTTATAGGTCTATATATCTGATTAGGCCTATCGCTCACAGTTTGTAACCCAGTCTTAGCTGGGTAAGAAATGTGAATGTAATAATAATGATGATGATAATAATAATAATAATAATAATAATAATAATAATAATAATAATAATAATAAATAGATAGATAATTATAATAATGATTTCGGGAGGCCCAGAACTGAATGACAGATCTACATACTATGGAAAATAAAGCAATCGATTTTATTAGTCTAAAATTTAAACTGCCATAATGATAATAATAATGATAATGATGATAATGATAATAATAATAATAATAATAATAATAATAATAGGCTAATGATAATTGGCAACAATAAGAGCAATTTCTAAGGATCCATAACATGTCATTTCAATACCCATGCATCTACACAAAAACTTGTGCAAGAAGGTAAAGTGACGAAGCAGAAAAGGTGTGACGAGCAGGTCGTGTGTTGCTGGTTCATTTGAGACATTTATTTGGTGTGCAGTTCCTTTACATTAAGTAATTTTATCAACATGAGAATGTATCTTGCCATCTGAAGTTACCACAAAAAAATTAAATAATAATAATATTAATTTATTATTCAAATTGACATTTTGTGCACAGTAAGATTTCACGATTAAAACGAAATTTATCTTAAACCAATAAACATTTACTATAATTTGTTTTAACTTGCGACATTTGAACAGTATCTATTGGGATTGTTCATTTCGTTATATTCATTTTAAAACTGCAAATATGCGATGGAAATACGTAGGATGCAGTGGTGTGATGTGGCGGCATCATGAATCGGGCGTAAAAATAATGCCATGAGCGCAATCAGACACACTTGGTGATTTGATTCCGTGGAAATAGTCAAAGTGAAAGTCTATAATCAACTTATCGTTGCTGTTGGTCAGAAGCGTGACTGCTTTTATTCGGCCGAGTTCTCTTCTGTGTGCGGGCGACTGGGTCCTGCAAAGCAGCTTGCAGTGTCAGTTCTTTGCCTTTTGGTGATTTTCTAGAGCGGTTTTTATTGTATCTCGGCGGGATTGTGCAGTACGTTGGTCTGGCTCTTTCATGTTGCTCTGCTATACAATTCAATGATGTTCCGTAGCTGTGGCTGGACCGGGGGAGTGCTTCTGAGTAGATTACCTTGAAGGGGCGCTATGTAAAGACATTAGTCTACCCATATTTAGCATATTGCAACTTTGTCTGGGCCTCAAACTATTCTTCGAGTCTTACCCGTTTGATTATTTTGCAAAAAAGGGCCATTAGACTAATTACTAAATCTCCCTACAAGTGTCATACTGCCCAACTTTTTCTTCTCAACGGTATTTTAACAATAGATCAAATAAGAATATTTCAAACTGGTGAATTCATGTTTCGCTATAGGCATGGCCTATTACCCCAAACCTTTGCCAACTATTTTAACACCGGTTCGACTATCCATTCTTACAGTACTAGAACAGCCTCCAACTATAGACCGATATTTGCTCACACCAACACTCGCAAGTTCTCAATTAAGACAGCTGGTCCAGCTGTTTGGAACAATCTTTCTATCGATATTCGGGATGCGCCTAATCTACTCCTCTTTAAAAAACGTTTGCGTGCTCACTTACTCACTTTAAATGTTTAACTATTCCTTATATTCTGTTTGTTTATCTATAATATTCTTATACTAGATAATATTAATTTGTATTATTCCTTTTTGAACTCTGATGACTCCCACTGCTTATGTTACCTATTTCCACTTATAAATATGCTGATGCATAGGTGGCCCTGCTAGCGGGACCTCGGTCCTTTTAGGTCCTTCCTTTGTAGCCCAATTTAGTACTGATCTGAACTTGTATTATGTTATGTTTTTTTTCTTACTTGGGAGCAATAAAAACTTATGTTATGTTATGTTATGTTATGTTATGGTGATGGTGACGGTGGTGGTGGTGATAGCAGTGACAATAATAAGATACATTCAGTCTTATTATTATCCTCTGAAGCTGTGCACTGCCAACCGTTGCACTGTTCACATGGTGGAGATATGTGCCAGAAACACATATTCCAACACAATTTTAGCAATGTTGAAATAGAAATCACAGATGTCATCAAGTGAAATGACACCTTCATAGATGATGAAGTAACATGAAGAGCACAATCAATCCATCAATCAGTCAATCAATCAATCAATCGCATTCATTTATTTTTTGTTAATTAGGCTGACACAGATGAGTGCAACTTAGACGAGCAGCAAGTTGAGTCTTTCTTTAACAAGACAGTTGCTGTTTATGGTCGTTGGACAAGTCCTTCACTATTGCTAAGCACCTTCTATTGATGTATGGTTACTAGGTAGTAAGGACAGCTGCGGTCCTCAGTAGGTGCATGCTAACAATATATAACTTCTTGTTACGGAGATTATTCGTAGTCTCTAAGCTCATCCATGTTCTTCAAATCGTCAGTGGGAGCTCATGTTTTTTCTTTCAGTTTTCCTAGTTCCAAAAATCTACTGAAGACTACGTCCTATTCTTACTCACCCCATCTTTGTGAGCTGTACACTCTCATTGAAACCCACAATTGCTTATGCATTCACATCCAAAGGCGTATAATATATTGGTTCAGTTTGCAATGAATTCAACTTTGCAGAAACAAAACTGGTATATGAAACTGGTAGATGTTTTTTGTCATTTTCTTAACCAACACAACTACCTGAGACTTCTATTGTTTCCTTTATTCGCTTTGACTGCATGAGCTGGTACTTTTGGTGTATAAAGCATGCACCTATCAGTCGTTATTTGGTCTAAGCAGGTCTTAGGTTTTTTTAAAATTTTGTAGCTGTATTAGAATGTCATCAACATTTCCTGGAATGGATTTTAATTTTATACGCTTGTCTTTTCTTTGACCAGGACTCGTGTGCCCTTGCTCTGCGTCTGGCGGGGAGCTTCTGGTCCCTGATGCTGGCACCTCAGCCTGTCAATGTCATGCTTTCCCAGTTGTTGGTCCTACTGTCTGGAGTGTGGTCTCGTATTCTAGATACCTCTGTCATCTTGGTATAATTTGTGCATTATTGCAAATCTGTTGCAACATTGTCTTCCGCATGCCCTTAAGACTCATTTCTATCGCCGTGATATTGGCTGGTAGCACTTCTCAGCAGTGCTTAAATTGTAGAAAAAGAAGTGCCTGGGCGCCTGTCTCTTCTCCAGGCTCTGCTGTCCAAATAAGTGGCAGGGCAGCGTCGAGATTTGAAAATAAGCTTCTTGAGTGAATGATTACAATAAATACTATCAGGTTGAATATCTGGCTGGCACGATTTGTTTACAAGGATCTTAAATGGCTTAGCAACCATTCAAAAGATAGTGTTGTTGAAGAATCTGTCCTGATTAATTCATAGAAAAATGAACGTGGTCTTGGCCATGCAATTGCTTTATGCAAATGTGCTCATTTATTGTTGCTTGCGATATTCTCCTGAATATTCGCCGCTTGCATTGCAGCCATTGGTCTATGCAGGTCTACTAGATCTATGGATTGTCGGGCCATTGTGGAAAGACGTATCCTATTCAGTAGTCTGATCAAAGTGCACCTCATAGTTATAAGAAGGATTTTATTACTTTTAAGTTGACTCTGAGATAGCAGGGGAGCGTGGGATGATTAAACAACTCTTCGAGTGATGCATAGCTTTGGTGAAAAGAGACAGTTTTTTTGACAGCATGATGCAGCTGTTTAGCAACGACTTTGCAGATTTGTAATGATGCAATTTTTCTGGTGTCAAATGGCTGCATGGAAAATCTGTTGTCCTTGCTGTTCTTTGTTGTTGGCAGGCATTCAGAGTGGATGACCTAGTTTGAGCGAGGTTGATGGGGACCATGGGACAGCCTGGAGGCATTCTAGGTGGATTCTCACTGACAATGCATCTAATCGGAGCGGGCAGCCAGGCGTGATGTACTGCCCTATATCATTCTGTCTCTCTGCTTTTGTTGTGTCTCGCCTGGGATTATGGATAACACAGATCAGTAATCAAGATCCTGTCCCATCTGGAGATGACCATGATTGTATTGCTGCTTCCAAGCTTATGTTTCTCTTTCAGCCGGGGATATTCTCATCTTTGTCTTTTTTCTATATACGCCGTTCGCTTATATAATCTCCTTCTTTTAGTTTGGGATTGGCTTTTGTTTTCTCTTTGTTTTCTCCGTGCTTATTTTCATTTTCGAAGGTTCACTTAAATTTGTGTTTAGGGTTCGTCCATAAATGACGTCACGCAATTTTGGACGATTTCTGACCCGCCTTTCCCTCGTCACGCGTCAACCCAAAAGTCATATGATATCTAGTATGGGACCGTCACACATCCTAACAAATGTGTTACAACCTCCCCTAGGTGTGCGACATCATATGTGGACTATCCCTTATGTTGTTATAGTGCCTTGCTGTGGGTGGAGACATGCACGTTCTTTGCTTCTGTACACAAACTTCAACTCATAATGCTTTATCTTTTCTTGAACATCTTCTTGCAGCAGTCTTCTGATGGTAAAAAGTAAAGTCCATCCAGTTCCATGTGCCTGTGTGTAAATGTTGTATTTAGCTTTGTCTTATAAAGTGCCTGTGTTTATATCAGTTTCTATTGTCCTGTATGCAGTGTCTTTCTGTTTTTTTTAAATGCATTAGTTTTGAGTGACTTGATAGTTGATGCATACATAGTACATACATACATACATGCATACATACATACATACATACATACATATATACATACATATATACATACGTACGTACGTACATACGTACATACATGTACATACGTACATACGTACGTACATACATACATACGCACATACATACATACATACATACTTACATACATATATACATACATACATACATACATACATGCATACGTACATACATTACATGCAAATAATCACCGGTATGCATGCATTTATGCATACATACACAAACACATATCGCATGGAGCACCCCTAATGAGTTGAGGAGGTGCTATATAAATGATCACTTACGGTTTCAATCACTATGACATGTGTAAGGTAATTTTTTCTGCTTTTTAGGTGGCTTCTGCGATTTTGAAGTGTAAATGAAGGAGCATACTTTACTTGTTTAATCAGAGCTTTAAATGCTTGTGGATATTATTTGTATCTGTTGACTTGGGTTCTAGGACAATTGTCCCCTGGACAATCCTCCCCCTCCCCGACAACTACTTCCCCCCCTCCCCGCTGACCAAACAACAGGAACTAAGTGTTAGAAAGACAAAGGACTTGCAGCATCAAAGACCACTTATTAAAACGTAATTATTAGACAGTTATCCTATTGTTCGGGGAGTGGGGTGGTTGATTGGCACCGGGAGGGGTAATTGTCTGGGTGATTTCGGAGATGGGGGTGATTGGGGGAGGGTAACTGTCCTGTTATCATTGACAAGTTGTTCACATTGCAGTTAGTGTATAATGGCATAAAGCACAGATATTAGACAAAGAATAGTTATAAGAATTGATTAAAGTCTTTTTGAGCTATTTCTGCCAAAAGGTCTGTTGGAAGATTCAATGTTGAATAAAGCTTCATTTGTGTCCAAGCTGCTACACAGGACTTCTTTTGGTTATCTTCCTTCCTAAGCAGTTTCATGTGTCCAGTTTTCCGTACGTCACGCCGCCCGGCTCTCTCCTTCAGCTTGCTCTATCTCTCCTTCATCATACAATCAAATAGCATCATTCTCAGTCTTCTTCGCCTCCATTCTTCCCTTAATTATGGTTCTTAGGAGAGAGTCTTCTCTCATTACGTGACCCAGTCATTTTCTCTGCGGAGTTTTTAGATTTCCCAATAACTGCGACAATTTATATGGCGCCATAACAGCCATGCCATTACAGCGGTGCCTTACAAAGCAGCTAAAAATGATTATAAAAACTCCAGCCGATGATTTTTTTCTAACTCCGGTTCCGATATTTGTATGATAGGCTATTCGTCCTTCTTTACGTCCAGTTTACTTTGTGGTGCTTTCTTTTATTGCAATGGTCAGTTTAATAGACTGTGAACGGAGATGTTGGGCATTCAAATCCTCTACCAGGACAGCAATTTATTCAGTGATTTCTGCCCCATTTGTGCCCCTAGCCATCTTCACCACAGGCTCTAACGAGTACATGGGCTGCACACCATTGGTGGGAAGATTCCAAGGTTAAGGCAAATTAAGCTTCTCATAGCAAAGGACTGCTCTACAGCTTCTTAATACATGATTAATCTGTTTTATGCTAGTAACCACTACGGATACTTCATTCTCTGTTGCTCTCCTAATACTGTGCTTTTCCTGCTATTGTGTCATTACTATATCTTTATCAGTTTTGTAATCTGCATGATAATGCTCGTGGCAATGGACCAGATCATAGACCATTGTCGTGACAGAAAATATTCTGCCTTATCACTCTTGACTGTCATGTGGCATGACACTTTGTCGTCATCATGTTCTTGTAGCATGATTGACTGACTACCCATAGTCCGTCTCACAGCTAATCTTTCTTCTCTGTAGGACTCACAAGGCTGTGACTACGTCACTGGTCTGGATACTCTGCCCTGATCAATCATCCTCCATCCTATCCATACCAGGTTCCTGTCCTTTTGGGTTGGGCTCTGTGTGTGTGTGTGTGTGTGTGTGTGTGTGTGTGTGTGTGTGTGTGTGTGTGTGTGTGTGTGTGTGTGTGGGTGTGTGGGTGTGTGTGTGGGTGTGTGTGTGTCATTTCAGGCAATGAATGCGAAACCTGCCAAATGATGCTGGCCTGCCTTTCACCGTCACTGTATCTTTGGGTTGATGGTGAAACGAAGCGGGCATGGCTGATATGAGCAGCATATTACACTCTTGGCCATTATAAATATGTGCAAATTCTGTATTTCCTATATCAGGTGATGATGATGATGATGATTCATTCATTCATTCAGAGCATTTATATAGCGCCCCTTCAAGAAACTACTCAGAGGCGCTCCCAGCCCAACCACGAACAAAGAAAATGATGATGATGATGATGATGACGACGACGAGGATGACGACGACGACGACGATACTGTGATAATGATGATGATGATGATGATGGTGGTGGTGGCGGTGGTGGTGGTGGTGGTAGTGATGGTGATGGCGATGGTGATGATGGTGATGGTGACCACGACGACGATGAGAGGATGAGTTCTATGCCCCTATAGACAAGTTAATTGGCTTTTATTCCGCCTGGGGATGATTTGAGTGAAGTGGTCTCCCATTGTCTTCTTCACAGACAGTTGTGGGTGAGTAACTTGTCCAGGGTCGCTGCTCACAGTGGCTTGAGGTAGATTCGAACATGTGACAGGAAGCACAGAATGTACCACTACACCACTGCATCCCACACACTGTCTACAATCAGTCGATGTTGTAATGTTCAAGAGTGACGAGAAAACTTGAATGGAGAGCTTGTCTTTGTGGCCAGATGGGGCAGTCCACTTTGCCACAAGGTCTTTGTATTTGGTAATTAGAAACTTATGTGGCTCAGTTGAAAGAAAACTGTTATTTTAAATGCCAGTAAGAACAGAAATTTCATCTGTGAGTAAAGCAATTAATTAAAAGGAAGCTAGCACAGCCATCAATGCAGGATCCGCCCATACAAACGCACTCTCACACACGCTTGCACACACGCTCTCACACACACACATGGTGCCCAACCAGTGACTTCTCATCCATAGTTGACAGATGTGGTTATTAGACCTTACCTTAGACCTTAGTTCCTCCATGTGCTACGTGCACACTGGGCGATACAGGTCCTCAGTGTGAGAATTGTGGAAAAATAACTGGGGGGGTTGGACCATTATCCACTTGGAATTGGGGTGTAAAAAACATACTTTAACATGGGGCTCTAAGAAAGACTGGGGGGGTCGAAACCCCCCAACCCCCCGGCAATTCTCACCCTGCAGGTCCTCCATCCTTCTCTGTCTTGAGCAGCTCCGGCAGCCTCCTCCCACGTCAATCCTCCGTCCGTGAGGTCTTTTGAGATCGTGTCCTTCCAGTTCTTTCTTGGTGGTTATTAGAGCATGATTTTTTAGGGGAGGGAGAAATGCCTTCTTGAACCGATTCAGATCAGATCATTGCCACTGGAATGTATATTTAGCAGTCATATTAGCTTCACCTCTACTGTTTCCATCCACAAATCACACAATCTTGCCTGATTTCCAATTTCCTTGACCTGTCGGAATTTGATTGGCTTTCCTCCGCAGATAACTATATTTAAACGAGCTTTTTATTGATGTCTTGTGCGCTGTTATAAGGGTGGAACAGAAGTGTTTATTAGACTAGACCCTCGTAGTTAAAAAATTTGTTGACTGTGTATGAATTGATAATTTAGTTGTGCACAGATGTCGCAGGGGAGCAGTTGCAACGCGATGCAAGCATAAAATAAAAAATTTAAACCCAATTGTTGTCGAGTGTTGTGACAAATTGTAGTCTGGCACAGTTCAATGGTTTGTCTCGTCTCCTATATGTTCAGATGCTCCAGTAACGTCACTCTTCTTTATGTTGGGCTCTGCCACCAGCTGCTGTATCCATCCGTCATCATAACCTTCTGAGTCGGTTTGCAGTCACAGATTTGAGCATTACAGCAATTATATTAATAATGTATGATTTGTCTTTATTTAACAGCTTTTTCTGCTGGTTTTCGGACCATTTTGAGAATGTATCAAGTATTGCTTTTAGTTGCGCATGTAACATGCCTGTTTGTTTTAGAAGTGTGTAAAACACAGGTACCTCTGAACATACTTTTGTCGTAAATCTCTTTTCTCTTGGACATGCTTCGTTGTTCATTTGTGAGTTTATGGTCGTCTTCTGCTCAAATCAATTTCACCCGAAGCATCACCATTTCAGTCATCATTTCCACACTGGAAAATTGAAGACTGCTGTGTGTGTGGAAAACTATCACTCCACCTATCATGACCGGTCCGGGTTGATAAATGGCGCTGAATCTCATTTCGATGATTGTTGTTATGGTTAGTCCCCGCTGGCGCAGTGAGATTAGCAGTGTTGCCGAGACGTTGATCCACTTTACAAACCGGTTCCCATAGGAAGAAGACTAGGGGGTGGTGGGGGGGGCGGGTGGTGCCGCCTGCCAGTTCTCCGGAGGAGTAGTCGGCCCCTCATCGCACTTACTCTTTGTCTGAATACTAATGCCCCATGCTGTTCTTTGCGCTCCTCGTCGGCTCATGCTTTATTGCCTTATGGATATTCGTTGTTGTATGCACTAGTGCTGCTGCTGCTGCTGCTGCTGCTGCTGCTGCTGCTGGGCGAGCTAGCTGTTGAGTTGAGCACAATTGCAAATGTGCTATCTTTAGGAAATAAGAAATGGTGCTCTACATATTATGTGTTATTAATCAGACATTTATCTTATATAGCCTGTGCTGGTATATTTTCAGCCTCTGGGATTTGCACGTTGGGAAGGGAAATAGATTTCATAGATAAAATTTCTTCTTTGCCTGGATGTGCATATTAATCAATCAATCAGTCAATTGCGGTTTATTGATACCAATATATGTGCAAACAGTATCAATGCAAAATCATACAGAAGCGAACCATTAGATTGCTAAGATAAAATATTCATTCAGAAAATGACTGCCAGAGTAGTGGTTAAAAAGCAGACCTCTAAGGAACAGAAGTCCCACTTGATGAGGCCCCCTGTTACAGCAATATACTAAAGAACATCAGACCAGTATAGAGTAGGACTTAAAAAGGAAAAAAAAGCTGCTACATATGCTAGTTCTTTTTCAAACTGGTAATTTTGTTAAGTATATTAAGTTAGAAGTAATAACAATTAGAAGTAGCGTAGTACCTCTGATCTTTCAACAGCAATGAATCAAAATGATCAACAGCGAGTATCACAGAGTGGAGTAAAATTGAGAATGACATAACATCATATGCACAAAAACAAAAATACTTAACTGCAAAACACTGGTGTCACGGCTTCATAGAATTGATAAGGTACTCAACTACACACGCAGATTTTTTAAAACGTATTTGTTAGAGATATGGCGTAAGTCATGGGAAGTTTGTTTCAAGGTATTACAGCTGTTTGCCATTGCATGGAGAATTTTCAAAGCTCATGCATGAGAATATATGCTACTCTTAAGTGTTTGTTAAGTGAGAAATTAAATAAGAAATATATTTATAATGGTCAGAGATTGCATTGGGCAACAAGTTGAAAGTGTACCGATGCATAAATTGTACACTGACTTCAGGGTCATTTTGACTTGTGATGTTGCACATTAGGGTCTTTTCATCTTCAAAAAAGAGTGGGGGCAAGCAAAAGACCACGAGACATTCTGAAATTTAATAGGGCGTTTTGGAAATCGGGATACATATTCAAAATACATAGACCTCAATTACAAAATCATTGTACGGTACTAATTTCTCTATCATCACTGTTCTGATTTGTAAAGTTTGGTTTACAATTTACCTTTGACTTGACCTTTGTTGCCTGACTTTGCATAGTTTTTTTCACACCTTTATATATTGCCACTGCTTATTTGCGTAGTTATCAGCAACATCCATGTATGTCAATCAATCAATCAATCTTTTATTGAAACTTTTTTGCCAAAACAACAGCCAGGCACAGCAAAAGCAGTATCACAAGAAAACAAATTGGCACATAGGTGACAGGGACCCCAAAAGGGATAATAATCCCCTAAGGATCGAGGGACCCCAATTACCTTGAAACAAAATACTGACAGATCAGAAGTTAAACTAGGTTCATTGACTGTGCAATTCACGTAAATAAATGTTATAAAGGCATACAGATTGACTCTTAGCTGAAGCTTAACTAACAGACTTAACTACTGACAATATTAACCAGCATAAACTT
Organism: Lumbricus terrestris; assembly: GCA_949752735.1. NCBI lineage: Eukaryota > Metazoa > Annelida > Clitellata > Crassiclitellata > Lumbricidae > Lumbricus > Lumbricus terrestris. Next base: position 29,101,016 of record OX457038.1, on the reverse strand, counting down.
ATAAACTTTATTTTTCAACGGCTAAATGAGATGGCAGCATTTTTTAAGTATTAACAAATTACCGGTAGGTGCCTCTTTTATGTTTAATGGAAGTGAGTTAAAAGTGAGTTATTTGAATGTGCTTTTGTGCTTTGGCTTTTCGGGCCGGGCCTTGCCTTGCGAATCTTTTTGATTTGCATAGTTTAGCTTCACCCTCAGATGCAGATGCAATGCTTTGGATTAAGTTGCTTGGACTGACCTCCACGTGCGGAGGATTAAGATGCGCTTTGGTGATCGCGCTTTCAGGTGTTGAAACTGTCTTCCATCTGCCATCAGATTGGCGGACTCAATAGACATCTTCAAATCTAGGCTCAAGCCTAATTTTTCTATGGTTTAGCTCCCTTATTAGTTTGTTGTGATACGGTCTTGTTATGAAACTTGATGCGAAGTTTCATAAAGTGTAAGTTATAATAACAGCATGCACCACAAATGAGCTGTGGCATGCAGTAGCTCAGTGGCTTAGTCAGATGATGAGAACATGCAGGTCTTTAATTTCCCCATGAAGCTTTTAATCGGAAGTTCCAGAACACGGGGGTTTGATGGGTTGAACATTCCAGACCACTGTACCAGGTGGATGGAATGTTCTTATTGCACATCATAGTGTCCTTTCCAGACCACACTAAGTCGTAGCTCTTTCCTAAATGTAATCATGGTCCACTAGGAGTTGTTGATATTACTGGTGCTCATCATTTTATCTTGTAAGTGTTCTCTGTGCATTTGCTGTTTGTCTTTACAGTTCATATTTAGTTTTTATTTTGATATCTACCTGATGCCAGGCGTGAAGAATGTTCTCTTGTGCTTTTCGTGTCTTCACGTTTTTGCAAACAAATATTGTACACATTTTGCAGCATAAGTGAGAATAAAACGGGGATATTTTGATATTGAGATCTTTATTAAGAACTATATACCTCCTTCATTTTTGTTTTTATGAATAATTTGAGAAGGCAAAATCGCAAGAGCTTGGGTTGTGCTAGAAAATAAAATCTCACCCTGCTGTATTGAATAAAAATAGAATTACTGGTAAGCAGGGACATAGTGCAGAAGGCAGGCAAAGGTAAGCCTAGCGTTTCTCCAATCGCATGTCTGGAGTGGCAGAAGCTGAGAGAAGAAAGAGATATTCATCAAATATGGTGGGACCAAACAAAGCACCAGTTTAACATCATATCTTTGATAACTTATATCTTATGTTATAATTATAATTGATCCGTGAGAGTGCAGCTAGTGAGATGCTAAATATAAATAGATGCACATGTTGATCTTTAGCAACCATGTGACCTTGACCCTTCTTGCATTCAGAATTCAGAATTCATCCACACTGGTATCTCTTTGGAAGTGGACAGGTTTTTCTGTAGTGACTGTTTATCCTTGACTCTGCTGATTTACCAATGAGTTGATCCACGAGATCCTTCACAACCACTGCTCTTTTTAATGGGTGCCATGCTATTTAAGATCCCAGTGCTCAGGCCTGAGATTTAGATTATATTAAATAAGCCACCATTGGTATGCGAAGAACCAAATGTCTGCTACTCAGAAGCGCTCTCGACCCAACTTTGGCTAAAAAGACGAGTCTTGAGAGTAGAGTAGAATGTGAGCGTTTTGATTTACACAGCTCATGGCTATATGACAGGAATGGAAGAGCTTAGATTTCTGGATAAGGCAGTTAACAAATGAAAGAAAAACAACCAAACAGACATGGAATACACTAAGAACAGGTAGAGAGAGATATATAAGAACCGCTATAAGAACAGAGAGATATATAAGAACCGCTAAAAGAACATGGAGAAATCTTGTTTCAGCTTCATTATTCGCCGGACGTAAGAGAAAAAAAGAAAATCTTGCAGTTAAATGCTGTAGCTTATCATGGACACGAGAGGCCTGGTGAATAATGTCGGGGACTTATCCATCATAAGGACTACTTTATGCTCTAATAAAGCAGACAGAATTTTCTATATTAATGGCCTGGAAAGGAGATTTTGTCGATACATATTACACCAGCCTTTAAAGCATTGCGGTTTTGATTTACATAGTACAGTCATGGAACTCATTGCCTGTAAACCCACAACAAGGTTACTAGATACAGAAAAGTTCTTGGTAGTTTTTTTATTGTTTTATTTTATTAGTCACATCTCATGTCTGTATTATTTTCGTATATTACGGACCAATAGTAGTAAGATTTACTTCAGAAGTTCATTCTTTAGCATTTGTCCATTTTTATTGCAGTAGCAGAATGGTGATTAGATTTTCATTTCTTTTCTGCAAGTTGAGTAGCGTTTGATTCTACTTCTACATCAGATATTTTCGTATTGACAAATGATTCAGCTGTAGTAACCATGCTCATCGTTGCCACTTATATGTTGTGCATGTGAAATATATGAATAGCGAAGCAGGTAGATTTGTCCTGCTTTAGCTGGAAATCCTAGCATTATACATGTCGTCCGTCCAGTCTTCTGTTCGTCAGTACGACATTCCACTTCTGATGCAATCACCTTCGTAATCTAGTGTATGGTGTCGTCGTCCACAGTTGGACACAAGACAGAGTTCAATGTTCTGGCTTTCCATAATGCTCATCATTGTGCATTGGAATGCTGGAGGCGCAGCGCCAGGTGGTGATGGATGACACTATCATCTCCACAGTTTAGGCGGCCATTTCCAAAGATTACTGGCCGGCCCTATAACCAGTCTTATAATGGATGCATGCAAATGCACCAATAGTCAATCGTGCCAGGCTGCGGCGACGAAGGCGGCAGCAGCCATAACTCATCCGGTCTTTCCCCAGCACTTCCTATTGGACAGGGTCACGACAATATTTATTGTCTGCGAAACACCACCGGCCGATTAAGTGGCAGCAGGTCCCGAATATGTTTGTGCTCGTTGGCCATCTGATACATCACCGGATACATCACCGGGTGTTTGGCAGGTGCTGAGTTTCCTTCTACCTGTGTTATTTCCTGTCCGGTGACACGTTTGCTGCGCATCTGTTCTCCATTCGCGACCCACGTTGCGGGAAATGGAGATCGTCGTGAAACTGCAATTTTAAAATACAATAGGGAATCGAGTGTTTTGAGAACAATGATCCATTCATCGTCGCTCGCTCGCTTTATGATTAGCGTAAAGTCAAGCAGCAATTGGTGTATTGTATGGTATCGTATTGCATCTATAAATTTATAAGGTGCCTCTCATAGTGTGTGTGTAGTTGCTGTTTAACGTCACTCTGTGGTAGCAAAGGCCATTAGCGACGCCCTCCTCCTTTATCCAGGCTTGGGACTGGCACTGGCAGATTGCAACCAGTGGCGGAGTTCCTCTCATAGTCAACACCAATTAGAGGCCAAAGACCAAGAGCTAAGCGATTAGTTTTGAGGTGTGCATCGCTATTAACTGTTTCATGTAGCTGTTTTAATCAAATTGTCAGAATACAATGATATTCACAATTTGAAATGAATAGATTTGAAGATATAATTGTGCTTAGATATTTTGTAACAGAACCAAATATTTTGCAGTAGTTTTCTTTCATTGATGAGTTAGAAGGACAAGATGGACTCCCGTTGCCCTTTTCATTCTTCTTAATTTTTTTTCACAGCATTTCCTGGTTTGTAGTTGATTATTAAACCTTGATAGCTGCTACTCAGCTCGAGATGTTTGCTAAGCAGCTAAAAATTTAGGAAATAGTCAAATCTAAAGTATGAGAGCTAGCTGTACGGATGTCATTTTTGTATGATGGGCGAAAGGGAAAACATTGTTAAGTGGTCAATGTTTATCCATTACTTAAGCGAGTGTATAACACTGGTGCAGTTGCGAAAGAGGTGATATGGTGATAGGCGAGTGCAATTTGCTTTCGAAGCTGATGCAGAATATCTGAATGTCCATACGGCATAATATGTCACTTGATGATGCTGATGCTACACAGGGAGTACTCATCTGCCAATAAGTGTAATTGGTGGAGCAACAAAAGCAACTGTCGTCAATTGGATGCTTTTCTGTCACACAGCCTGTCACTGTGCGTCTTGCACATCCTGTCACCGTGCATCTCACACATCCTGTCACTGTGCGTCTCTTCACGGTGCGTCGTCATCGTCACTGGTGGGCATTCGGACTGTTAGACGCACAACGCGCAGTGTGATCACGCACGGTCGATGACGGCCGGCTGACATTATTCTGCATCAGATGGCGTAATTGACGGGGCAACGTGATAATCTCCAGAGAACCATAGAAATCATGTTCATTCCATCTCACGGTCCCCGTAATTTGTAGGCCATTTTATTCTCGGATTGCCTTACTGGCCGTGCTTAATCGATTTTTGACGCAGGTCACAGTCTGATTTCACTGCATATATACAAAGTGAAGAAATCGTGCTGCACATCAGGAAGCAAAAGTCTGCATCGACTCTGCTGCATCGGATGTGTGTGATGCAACGAATTGCACTGGATGAGCAAATATGAACACCGGTGCTTGGCAGAAACTAGCTTTCACGTTTAATGCTCCTAAATTAGCCAAAATGTCTACCGTAGTTGCAGTTGCTGCAGGTTTGGTGCTGATTCCGACCTGTAATTTGGAGGATTATTTATTTCCATGAGGCAGCAATGAAGACTGCTTCAAATGGTCTATTTTAATATTTACCTTCGATAAGATATTTTCACTTTTGGAAAGCATAAGTAAGGCCATAGCTAGGGGGGTGTTTTGGGTGTTTGAACACCCCCGAAGTGGATAATGTAAAAAATAATAAAATGCAGTTACTAGCACATGATGCAAAAACCATGAAATAAAAACCATGAAAACACCCCCGAAATGAAAAAGGGTCATCAGTTTTTCGGACGGGAAACTGCAGAAACACCCCCTGAAATCAAATCCTGGCTACGGCCTTGAGCACAACTAAGTGTTTACATGTGAATGTGCGGAGAACATTGTTTTGCAGAGCATAAGCGTGGTCATAAAACCCGTAATTTCCGGAGTGCTGCTCTGAAGCTAAGTGCAGGCAGCGGCTGATTTCATGAGCGCTGCTGTGTCTTGTCAGAAGGGTTGTTCAGAGATGTCCGTTGAAGTCTCGTGTTCTGTTTCTAGAGACGACAGAGAGAGGAGGCAGAGTATAATATACTAAGGCAGGTTTTGCTGAACTTTTAACAGTTCAGCACGGATCATTGTCATTTCTGAGTGGTTGCTTTTAGTGTTGACCTGCTGAAGTTTTTTGCGGTGTGTAGTTAATGCAGTTTACTGTTGTTGCACATTGCTCGCAATGGTTATTGTTTTGTTAAACTCAACGAATAAGCAGAAAACATTGATTGACAATGTTGAGAAAACAGGTCACTATGATCACTTCCTGTGAACTTAAGATAGGTTCGAAGAAGGAGGTATTTACTTGAAGCCTGAAATCATACCAAAATAATGAAGTATTCGAGGATGTGACTTGAGATCAACGAAATGCAGAAATTTACAAATTTTGAATGATGTTATATGTAACAATGCTGTGTACGTCCTACTTATATGTAAACTCTTGTTTATCTAGGGTTATGTTGGTGCCTTTGCAGAGCATCCTCCATCGACTTTAGCAGAAAGCTTTTCTGGCTGATAATATCTGTTCTACACTTTGCTGCTTTATGTGAAAGTGATGAGTCTCCGGATTGTTGTGAACTCGAAGCAGCTACGCGGAAGACGAGACGACGGCCACAAAATCGAAGTATATATCGTCTGTTCGGCCGTGTCGTTGCCTCGCATCGTCTTTCCAGCATTAGCCCTGCGAGGCTCGGCTGACCCTTGGTGCATTGCAGTTTGCCAGAGAGGAATCTAGCCATCAGGCCTCATTAGATTTATCTGAGTGCTCTTTTCGTTATTGAATTATAGAGCCGTCCTTCGTAGTGTCTTAGAGGACGGCTCTGATTGGATGAGCGTTGGAAACAGGCGTTACGGGTTCGCTGTGATTTTTGACCAGTCCTGTATTGATTTGTGGATTACAGGCGTGCCACCGCCGCCACCACCACCACCACACCATGCCAGACGACGAAGACGAGCAAGAGCTGTTTGATGATGTTCTCGGTTCACTATCAATGTTATTGATGAGACGATGTCATACTAGAGGACAGTACTTGTTAGTGTTAACAACCGTTTTGGGAATTGTTCCGGTTGCACTTCAGCGTAGCGGGGTAAAATATCGGGGACTGCGTCTGCAACAACGACGACGTCTGCTCACAGATTGATTGGATGCTCGCTCGTTGAATAAAATGCATTGCTTATTTTGTCAAGTAATGTGAGAGGTTGTCGACGCGTTGAAAGCGGCCAAGGCAATTCAGTCTGACCCTGCAATGAAACATGGCAGCATGTAATGTATGTACGAACATTTGTTAAGGTGCTTCTTTAAGATTGCTACTCAGAGGCGCTTCCAACTACAGCGCGGACACTGAATCGGAGTTTCACACTGAAGTGCATGAGCAATTGCGAGTGAAGGACTTGCTCAGTATCTCTGTGCAGCAGTTTGAGGTGGATACGAACCCGCAACCTTCTGGCTTCAACGCACCGAACATACCCTTACACCACCGTGTCCCCAGTGCGTATAGAGCACTGAGTATATATCTTAAAGTGTGTCTTTGTTTCACGTATTATGTATACTATTACTTGCATTTATATTTGTTAGCCAATTAATTTTAAAATATTGACAATAATAATTGAAATATGATTGGGGGAAACTTGATAGAAAATTCAATCTAAGCTGAATAGTGATTAAAGTGGGATGAAAAGAATTATAAATTTAGCAATTTAAATTTTACCGATAATGAATCGCGAATGTTGATTGGACGTGGTGCACTGAGATTTGAACCCTGGACACCAAGTGAGAAATTATGGAACTACTCGTTGTATTGCACCTCGTTGAGTCGTAAATGCTGGACTTTAAAAGGGTCATCTATTTGGAACTATCCCCTTGTTGTGCACTTCCTGCACCCACACTTTAACTCAGCCCATTATGCTTTGCAAGTCTCTGGGACACATGAATGGATTCTAAATGTCTGAAGGATAATTAGGATAGTCACTCATTCGTCTGTGTCCGGGTCATGTGGAGGCAAATTGGAAGATCATAGGCCGAGGTTGAAATCTTGGCACGTGATGTGCAGTTTGCTTAATAGCCATGCAATTCGAAAAGAGAAGGGTCCTGGTGTTGACTACTTGAGATGCTGTTGCGAGCCTGCATGCATCTTAATTGTAACAGAACTCAGGGATGATTACAGTAAGATGATGATTATTTCTATAGCACTCTGGCATGGCTGAAGCTGAAAACGTGTATCAAATATCATCAAGTTGTAAGCGATCTTAAAAAGACAGGTATTGAGTGGTGACTATTAGTGTCTCCAGAGATGTAGTGTTCTTCGCATGTGGTCAGTAAGACTGTTCCATGCAGAGGGTCCAGCAACAGAGAAGGAATTCTCATCCAAATCTTGTTTATTGTTTACTAGCTGAACTACCCGGCGTTGCCCGGGAAATTTCGATTTTTAGTTCCCAGCCACGCCTGACCCCGCTCCAATGCCGCCCTTCTCACCTCACCTCACATCAGCCCCAATCCGGTCCCACTCTCGTCGCCATTCTCACCTCGCCTTCTTCCATCGGGCCCAACCCGGTCCAACCACTTTGAATGCCCAGCGTTGCCCGTGACATTTAGGTTTTCGGTCCAACCCAGCTCACACCCGTTCATGTTTACGCTATATATTCAGAATTTTTGCGAAACCGCGTGTCAAAAGATATGCCCTCGGTGAAAAATGAGGTTAAAAATCCATTGGTTCGTTGAAAACCGATCGGCGAAAATTATTGCGTCTTAAATAGGCTAGTGATACATACGATACGGTATAGATATTAATTAACGGCATAACGCGCTATAATTTTAAAATAGGCCATGACGTCATTAATGTACTGGTCTCAATCATCAATATATTACCGATGGTTTCAATGACTTTTGAAAATATGGTTGCAAATGGCTTCTTTATAAACACAGCGTCAGGATTGGGTAGAAAATGAAAATTTTCAATCTCGGATAGAGGTAAGATTTTTGGATCACGAAGCCCAATAGTGTCGTCCAGGGGTGCTAAAAAGTATTTTTGTAAATATTGAGAAAAATCGGTCGGGTGGATAAGAAGAAAATTGGTTCATTAAATTGTTACGCATTGTATTTTATAGGTTTAGATTGATCCTGGACTTATGGAGATCATTATCAGTTCTGATTGTCATTTACTCGAATGCAGAAGTTTGAAATATAGTCTGGGATTTGGTCATTCAGTGTTTTGCGTTTATACGCAGTTCATGAGTGATCTGTTGAGATACATGCAACCTTTCTATACGGCCATCATTGCCCTGCAGATCAGTGGCATTATTCGAAGGAGTTCAGCTATGGATGATGGGACAGACAGCAGAGTTTAGCACAGGATGTATGCACTTGTGCTGACAAGTCAGTCGGCCATCAAGAAGGTTGTTGCAGTAGTCAATGCTTGACACTGCTTGGCACTGTGTTACTGTTGTTGATCTAAGGTGACAGCCGTTGATTGTATTGTATTGTATATAAGCATTTATAAAGTGCCTCTTACAGACTAGCTATTCAGAGGCACTCTCAGCATGACAGCCCCGAGGAAATAAAAAAGACTTCAAGTAGCAAAGAGCTGAAGATGACACCCCCAATAAGATCTTACTACGGATAGTGGAAGGGAGGTCATTCCATATAGAAGGGCCTACAATGGCAAAGGCACAGTGCTGGGCTATGGCAGTCCTTGCCCTTGGAAGCGCCTTCGTGAGGTTATTGTAAGGCGCTATATAAATGTTCATATACATACATACATACATACATACATACATACATACATACATACATACATACATACATACATACATACATACATACAAGGGCAATTGTACATATGCAATTGCAATTTCATAATTGTACCCTTGCGGAATGACTTATGCGATGCAGTTGGTACAAACGATGACCTCAAGCAAGTCATCGTCATTCATGGATCACACAGCGATTAGAATTGAATCCACAGCTGTGTGGATAGTGTCAGCTGATCGAATGCATGTATCAAACTTAGTTCTCTCTTGCACTGGGAGCACTACTGAATGGCCATGACTGCGAACGATGCTATTGAAATGGCTACCGGTAATTACACTGCATTACATTACATGTATCACTGAGGATGAAGGTACTTCTGTTGAGTAGTTGAGTTGATGGCAACAACTGGAGGAGGAGGAACCATAGCAGCTTTGTCTCTATTGGATTACGTTTGAAATTGATAAATACCATTCTTGTGCTTGATACACAACATTGTGTTTCAGTTCAGTGTTTTGTGACCATTCTCAGAAGAAACAAGGCTGGTTATCATCCACATGGCAGCGGTGTAGGAAGCCATTGTTGTTGCTGGAAGCGAGACCCAACATTCGAAGATGAAGACAGCATGGGTTGAGATCTGAACCTCAAGACCAGGACCAAGTAGACCCTGTTGTGGGGGTAACTGAAGGCTGAAATAGGCAGGGCTGTATCTATGCAGGACCATACCTTAGGTTTCATAAGGCGCATTGAGATAAACTATGGTGATTGTACTATCAAAGTACTATTCTACTTATACTGCCACAAGTCTGGAACTACGCCAGCTAACTCCAGTGTGAGCATAACTTATGTATCGGCTGTACATTTCCTGGTTCCCACAGCCAATACTGCAGGTTATAATGAGCTGAAGTAGTGTTGGCCTATATAAAGTGGGGTTGTTAATGTAGCATGTTTTGCATGTATCTGGTTTTGAATCGCATTTCATGTCAGACCTTAACTGTACTGTAACGTGACCTGATACAGTAAATAATTGGACGAAATTGTCTGGCAGCAGACTGCAGTGCAGTTAGTTTAACATCACATAATTTGTGTCTTTAAGCTTGCCTACCACACTAACATTTACATGCATGTGAATTCTACACCAGTGTTGAAAACATTCAGAGTCTGTAGGCATACATAGCAATCGGATTTTACTCATAAACAGTTAGGCCTAACCACTGACTTGAGAATGCTTTTAATGTGCTTCCTTCAAGATTCATACATAGTTGCAGAAGTGAAGAAAACTTTGCATATAATATTCTACCTGTATTTGTCAACTTTTTGAAGGGTCGCTGTATTTATTTTTTAGTGGTGCTTCCAAGATGGCAGCTGTTTCCTGCTGTTCGGATTTGAAATTCTGTTTACGGGGCTCAGGTGTATTGTATTATATGTATTGGTTATTTTCTTTGCTAAGCTCAAATCTGGAATTTATGTCCTGCCATGCAACCAATGCTTCAGTGAGAATCAAAGTTATTTAAGTGACTACATTGCAAGAACATTGGAACATGTACCACCAGCTGAGTCCTTGGTCCTCATGTTGCACTAAATTTGTAGGCCATTTGCACATTACTGTTATAACTTATAACAGTGAAGTTTGTTGTCTCTTTGTAAGCTTTTGACTTCCCCTTACCTCTCACGTGCAGTTTGCAAAAGTGTCCAAGCAAACTATAAACAGACCATAAATTCCAGCAATGCTTAACAAATGATTTACTTCACCCGAACAAGTATTTACTGCACCATTTGGTGCGAACCGATCGTGATGAAGTTTTGACATGAATTGTTTTGTGGCACATTATGGCTTTTGTACCTTGGTGCGAACCGATCGTGATGAAGTTTTGACATGAATTGTTTTGTGGCACATTATGGCTTTTGTACCTTGGTGCGAACCGATCGTGATGAAGTTTTGACATGAATTGTTTTGTGGCACATTATGGCTTTTGTACCTTTTCCCATTTTTGTTGTTGAAATGTCCGCAGATGCTGGCGGCCTCTGGCGAATGCTTATAAACAGCCTTCGTTCTGGCGAGTTATTGATTTGCCAGTCTCCGAGGAGTGACTGTGTGTGAATCTGGCGATCATCGTTTCTTTATGTTATCTGCATTGCCTGCCCTCCTCTAGTGATTTCAGCCTTTTAATATTTTATACGCGTAAAACAGAGATTTATGCTACTTGTCATAGCTTGCCGATTAAAAAGATTTCGGTGATTAGATTATGCGCGGTGCCTGAGTTGATCATCATTGCTGAAGGCATTTATGGTTGAACCTTGAACTATGACCTTTGCATTGCACTTAGCTCACTAGTTATCATTCATTAATAGAGCTGGGTTAAAAAGTGCGGCGGTGATCAATTCAAGCCAGGGTAAAAACGCTGGTGTTTCTAATATAACATAAGGCCCCCAAAAAATAATGTTGTGTTTCCGGTAACCCGACCGACCCTCTTTTATCGCCGCGACTCAAATAATTTTGTAAAAAAAATTTATTTAAAAAAAAAATTTTATTAAAAAGAATTTTTTTATTAAAAATTTTTTTCCCCCAAAATTTGTTTTGACATAATACGGCGACATTGCCTTCCGTATATAGCTGGATCTTAGGCCAAAAATATATTGTGTTTCTGGTAACCCGACAACTCACTTTTAGTGTCGCGACTCGGAAAATTTTATGCAATTTTTTTATTTACAGTGACTTAGAGTTTCACGCCTGCCTAAGTACTTCCTGGTTGCCAGTCTTGAGAAACCTCTAGCCTTATCATTTTCACTTGAGCCACCTCTAACGGTGACTAGGGAAAATAAATCTAGCAACCTCTAGGTGTAACTAGCCACTGGCTTGGCCAGTCTGGAACGACCCCTAGCAGTGATGTTCTGTTCGCACTCATCTTCCCCTTCCCTTCCCACTTTATCTTACCAGAAAAGATGTCAACAAAATGAAATTAATAGAATTTTTTCTAGAGCAATTTTAGGTACAGACAGTCGGGAAATAGGCAGTTTATACTTGCTTAGAACACGTACTTTGTTGCAGCATGTACCTTTATGCAAAAAAAGAGTAGTTGGGTATAATTTTTCGGATAGTCACTGTATAAAAATATTTTACCAAAATAAAAATATTTTTCGACCTACCTACCCAATTTTTTTTAGCTCTGTTACCGGAAACACAGCATTATTTTTTTGGCCTAACATAGGTTTTTATTGCTCCCAATAAAAAAAACAGCATGATACAATTTCAGATCAGTGTTAAATTGGGCTACAAAGGGAGGGCCTAAAGGGACCAAAGTCCTGCTAGCAGGGCCACCTATGTACCAGTATATTAAATGGAAGTTGGTAACATAAGCAGCGGGAGTCATCTGAGTTCAAGATGAAATAATACATATTAGTATTGTCTAGTATGAGAATATTTTAGATAAACAAACAGAATATAAGGAATAGTTATACATTTAGAGTGAGTAACATCTACAGATGTTTTACATGAATATATGTTCCTAATGAATATAATATACTGGTATATAAATGTCTTTTGCTAGTAGGTCTATACCGTTTCTTCAGTTATTACAAGTTATTATCATTGCCTGTTTGACATGTAAAGAGTTGTTGTTGAATGCACCATTGCCTCTCTCAGCACAATGTGGCTGGTGTGCAAATCCGAAGAAGTCACTGATACAGCGCAGACATGTGTTAACTTGCAGTCATTGAGTTGACGGTCCATATCACCATGACTATGCAATAGTGAACCAGAGGTTTAACAGGGCCATTATACTAGAATGCAGCAGTTTATGATTTACAATCATTTCACCCGTCTTTCCTCATCTTTTTCATGCATGTGCAATTGCGCAGGACCACAGAATCCACCGTATACTTGACTTCAAAACCGCATCTGCTGTTAAATGCACCATTGCCTCTCCACAGTGCGTTCTCAGCTCGACTTTGCAATTCAATCCTTCTGAATATAGACACTCCTCAGAGGTGCTCCCGACCTGACACCAAACCAAAATCAAAGAGAATGGTTTTCAAACGCTTGCGGAAAAAGGGCAAAGAAAGACAAAGAAGTTCATTACGGAGACTAATAGGTAACTTATTCCAGGAAGACGGACCGACCATAGCAAAGCTTCTATATAGCACTGTGAAGATCGAGCCATAGGGACAACTAGATCACCATGCGTAGCAGAGCGAAGAAATCTCTACAACCTGGACTGGAATGGATGTCTTGTATTAAGGCACTTGCACTGTTGCATTCTGACTGACTGACAACTTTGCCCAAGCGCTGTAAAAGACCAGATTTCTTTTTAGTTATGGGCAGGGATGATTGTGATTTGGTAATTCCAGACAATTTAAGTATCTGGCGATGTTAGTATCTTCTGTTTCCAGACATTTGTTCAGAGTGCCTCATTGAACTGTCACAGTAAACAGTTGCTGTTACCTTGACTGAGCTTGCAGCTAAGATGTCGCCGGTGTTCAAGAGACTTGTAATGGTGTGGCAGTACACAAATGATGCCATAATTAATCTCAGTTTCAGCTGCTATTAGCTGCTGTTAGTGGAAATGTGTTCTGCTGCAGAAGTACGTGTGACACAGATCAGTCACGACATGGCTTGCTTCATTTTGCCACTTGTTTACATAATATCTCATGAGTGTTTACTAGAAATTGCTTAGGGAATAATCTTAACATTCAGGTCATACCTGATCATTATATATGTCTGTTCTATTCTCCCCTTAAAATCAGATAGGTAGACTATAAGTTTTCATCTGATAGGGACTTAATACAGATGGGCAGCTCTTCGATTCAAGAAAATAGTTTTACTTGCCACAGCATTCAACCATTTGTGGGGTGCGGTGGTGTGGTAGTGAGTTTGGGACCTTGGAGCCAGAGGGTTCCAGATTTGAATCCACCTCAAGTCGCCGAGTAGGGACCGTGAGCAAGTTCTTTACTTACAATTGCCCGTGTGCTTCGTCATGAAGCTCCGATGCAGTGTCCGTGCTGTAGTCTGGAGCGCTTCTGAATAGGGGACTGGAAGGGGCGCTATAGCAAGTGAGAGAAATAAGTAAAAATAAAAATGTTTGCTGAAGAAATTATAATCAGTCTATTAATCATCTGGATTGATCTGATGTACAATATATTACATCAGCAACATTCTTACACTGTGCTGCCGTTTAAGATGCGTGGCATTTTTGGTTGCAGTTGGAAGACAGCAACAAGGTTGAGGTGATCGACAAAGAAGACGCAGAGTTGAGCACATCTCTGCCTCCGCCTCCAATTCCTAAGAGGAATCTTCCTGGAAATGGATTACCACCTGTTGATCAGGCCGCAGATGATCAGACACCTGTTGACCAGGTAAGTCGAACCATAAAGATCAGGTGTGCCGCTGCCGCTACTACTAATTGTGTCAGCTCATTGTCATTGCTCGCTCTCTGATTTTTAAAACTGCAGTCTCCCTCGTTCATGCATTTGTGCTGAGCAACCTTGACTACTGTGCCTCCATCTTTGCAGGTCTCCCATGAGTTCAGAATGAGAAGTTTGAGCAGAGGCTGATGCACGACTTATTTGGCGGGTACGCCAAGTCCGACCGCATATCCCAGTATATGCATGAGCTCTTGCACTGGCTTCCTTTCCCACAGCGCATCTCATTTAGGATTGCATCTTTGGAATTGCAATGCTTATCAGACTGAGCACCCTCTTATCTGCGTGAGCTTTGCCTCCCCTTTCCGCTTGCATAGGCTGCCGTGCACTGCACTATGCTGTCCATGGACCATGTTGACCTAATGCTTCCTGGTATCGGTGGTTGGTCCAACAACCTGGAACAGGCTTCCCTTGACTATGCGACGCCTCCCAAATTGTTCTCAGTTTCACAAACTGTTGAAGACTGCTTTTTTCGTTTGATATCGTCCGGGAGCGCCTCTGATTGATTGACTGATTGATTGACTGATTGATTGAATGATTGACTGATTGATTGACTGATTGATTGAATGATTGACTGATTGATTGACTGATTGATTGATAAAGTTGACATTTGAGTGTATTGTTTAAGTCTATCTAACGGGATAGTGAAGCAAGACATAATGATGCAGGTCTTAATACCTGTAAAAGACAAGAACTCTCAAAACTTAAGGAGGGTCATCTCCAATATTTTTGGCTGGGAATTTTGGGGTTTATAATAAGAATTACTGGGCCGTACTAACAGTAGATCGCATTAATAATCATTATTAGATCGTGAGGCTTGCCATTTGGCAGCAATGGGTACGAATAAATTATCTTCGTTGTCATCGATCATTTGTCAAGTCCATCGCTGTCTTTAATGTTAGTCCAAGCGATGTTATGTCCTGATAAATATTATCTATCCAGCGTACATCACATAAATAATGTTAGCAATGGTAACATTGTGACACACACACGCACACCTACACACATGCATCACGTCTAATATGATACAATTGAGGAACATTGTGACACACACACACACACACACACATGTATCACATCTAATATGATACGATTGAGAAGCATTGTGACACACACACACATGTATCACGTCTAATATGATACAATTGAGGAACACTGTGACACACACACACACATGTATCACGTCTAATATGATACAATTGAGGAACACTGTGACACACACACACACATGTATCACATCTAATATGATACAATTGAGGAGCATTCTGACACACGCACACACACATGTATCACGTCTAATATGATACAATTGAGGAGCATTCTGACACACACACACATGCACACACACATACACACGTATCACGTCTAATATGATACAATAATATGATACAATTGAGGAGCTTTGTGACACACACACACACACACACACACGTATCACGTCTAATATGATACAATTGAGGATCTATGAATCGCATGTTTCGCAACTGCTCCATGGCTGTTTTCAGCGACTCGTCAGAATGTTGGCAGATGTAATGGTGTCTTGTTTTCGATCGGTTCGCACTTATCGCTGCTCTTGGTGCTAAGGCTGCACGCTCTTCGAGGGACTACGGCGTCGTCGTCAGTGGGTGTTCTTCATCATGTTGCTCACTCAAATCCATCCATGATGCTTTAATGCATAATGCATTGCTAAGCAGCGAGAATTTGAATTTCCTCTATCTATTCCACCCAAGAGATGTGGCGGCAGCAGCAGCAGCATCAGCAACACAAGCAACGGTGCCAGCAGCAGCAGCACCATCAGCAGCAGCTGTGATGGATTAAACGTTCAATGATCAGTGTCATTGTCACGTGGTAGGCTGCCAACGGAATTTGGAACTCGAAACCAGACGGTTGAGATGGCAATTCCACTTGCCACCTTGCCATGCGCCACAAAAGGTGCCTAGCTCCGACTAGACATGTTTGCACATATTCGTATTATTCCTGGAGTTATTTATGATGCGCCGTGAATGGCCTCATATTGTTGTTGCTGCTGGGTTTCCTGTACGTTAATCCCACTGTTGTTACATCATTTGCCTATGTACAGTCATTGCGCTCAATGGATGAATGATAATGCCACTCCTGTTGCCGAGAGATATCAAGGTTGCTCGGGAGAAATATTGGACTTCTTCCCATGTCGCTGATGACATGAACGTATTGTTATGTGACCTGCAGTGCAGTCTCCTTTGCGACAATGCGTGAGATTTTCGGTGTAAATTTCTTTTGTGCCAAACACAGACAACTTCTGCGAATTCGCTTTCACGGATTTACTACTATTGTCTTCATCCGCAGAGTTATGCGCGGAGGATCAGAACGTGGCGTGCTGTTATGGCCATTTGATTTCGTAGGAAATTGTTTCCGTTCACAGTCGTGTATGCTGCTGCTGCTATCGTACCAGTGGTAGATGCGTTTGAGTTTGTATTTAGATGGTTGTTACTACCATGGGTTTTAATGCCAGTTCTTTTTCCCTTGGTTAGTTCTGTGCTGTGTTTAGTTTGAAGTTGCTTGTGAAGCAGTGATTTCGAATCCTGATTGCGTGTTAGTGGAAACTGCATTGGGCAACCCCTTTTGCAACAGTGGGAATGCTCTGCACTGTGACTTTATGTGTCCAATAAATTTGCATGTCTTTTTTATATATGTCTCGTAGACTGCTGATTTATATATTGTTCGCAAATGATCTGATGCAGGTGTACACGATTGTCTCTCGAGACAACAGTCCGAAGGGATTCGGCAACAAGACAATGGTCACGATCAGCATTGTCTGTTTCATGTCTGTTGTTTACGCAACTTGTCCACTGGGCAACCATACGAAGATTACGCTGATCATTCCTCCACAGTTCAAGCTCGGTTAGTAATTAATACTGCTTGAACTATGTTTTGTGCACTGATCATATGTTGCGGCAGATAATGAGATGGAAGGAGAATGTACTGGGTGTTCAATTATCTGGAATGATTTGATGGATGGATGGATGGACGGATGGATGGATGGATGGATGACTGTGTATCACTGTATTGATTGAGCAGCTGTTTGATTGATATCTGTAGTCAGGAAATCGGTTGATCTGTGATGTAATCAATCAATCTGTCAGACACTGCGCTATGATTTTCAGATGCTGTGAAATTGTTTTTCAATGAAATGCACCAAAACAATGTGATAACGAAACAATGGCTCAACAGAAATCGAACCCAGCTTCAAGTATTTGGTAAGTGCAGCTCATGCAAAAAGAAACATCCAGTGGGGGAAGGTTTGTATCTGATTGCACTAGTCAGAAAGCAGTGAAGTTTTTCTTTAGATCGTTTCAAAGACTTGTGAACTACTGATGCAGTAGAGAACTTTAACTGGATGAAGTGACGATAAAACTAAGTTGTAGTATCTATGGATTGATATATTATTATGATCCCTGTTGGTATCAGCCATCCTGGAATGGTCCTTCTTGGTCAAGTCTGAAGTTACGTTTTCTATTAAACTTCTAAATATTACATAAATGTTGTGAGGTCAAAGGATTGGACAGTTGTCAAGTCTGGTTAAATTACGAATTACTTGCTAAGTTGAAATGATGGCAGATTGCATTACATTACAACTGTTTTTGATACTGTAGTCCTTCCAAGGTTTAGATGCGCACAGGACCATACGAGAGACACACTCTGTGCCAAACAACTGTGAGTGAAGGACTTGCTCATGGCCCCTTCATAGTAACCGCCTCAAGGTTCGAACCCGTACTTCCCCCGTTACTGACTAAACACTCTGACCAGTCAGCTGCCTTGCATCACATGGTGTGTGTGCTATCATGACAATAGGCTAGGAGAAATTTCCATCCGGTGATAAAGATGACGTTTTTGGATGTGCAATAACTGGAGAAAATTAATTTGGTATCCATATAATATTTTAGGAACTTTCAGTGTGAAGTGATTTCCTATTCTGTACACCTATTGCCATACCCAGTTGCAGATTTGTGCTCAGCAGATCTGATGTGGAAAGCATGTGACATAAATATTCTTCTCTATTAAAAACATCAGCTCTTTGGCACACTTTCGATACCAGGAAATACATATAAACAGGATCTGACAGTGCCATCTTCAGAGCAAAGGAGGCCACAGATGAGCAACTATTTCTCTAGCCACATGAACGACATGCGACCATTAACCGTTCCCTCCAGCGCAAACTAAGTGGATTGAGTATTTAACTGGAGACGGGTGGTGCATCTTTTTCCCATAAAAACAACCAACAAAAATACTTTCCTTCACTTAATACTAGTGGATTTTCATGTAGCTGCATATGTGGCCTAGATGTAGTCTAGCTACTAGATTACGTAGGTCACCTCAACCTTGGGTCTTCTTTCTCCTCCTGCATATACCGTCATGATCACATACCACTCTTCCTTCATTTTAATCGTAAAGTCACAAATTTTAAAGTGCTGCTGAAAAGCTGAACAGAGGGCACCAAGTTATTCACTAGCATTGAGGCGCTCTCGTAACGGCATGGCTGTGTTACGGCGCCATAGAAATCGTCATTGTTATTAACCCTTTAACAGCGATAAGCGCCCAGGGCAGGCGCAGTTAATATAAATACATATTATGTATAGGAAAGAGAAAGTAATCAAGCGTATAACACTGTTGAATTGAAATCAGTCAAAAGTAAGTGGTGGCAATATACATACCACTAGCTGTTTAGGGCTCCACAAATTGACATCAAATGTACACATGACGTGGCAACATACATGCCACTAGCTGTTCATACTACACCAGACATCACTGAAGTCTTCATTATGTACTGTGTTTTAATTTTTTTTTAAACGGTACC